>JAQFVV010012409.1:1200000-1786904 GCA_028023455.1 Epiperipatus broadwayi
ATATTAAAATGAGAATAATTTAGATTAATTAATTAACACCATATTTATTAAAGACAAAAATATTGATATAAACATGCCATAGTTATGAATATATATATTATTGGGATTTGAACTAGTATATCTTTCAGATGTATTTCTAACACATTATTAAATATTAATTTATACATATTGTACCGGTATAAATCCACCACGCTTACTCATACACAGTACCCGAATTCAAACCCAGTCCACGTTTAAGAATAAATTCCAAAACGTCAACTGAATTCAAACCCAAACCCCGGTATGACCAACCGATGATGACTTTATAACAGCACGGGGTTATCCCTTTTCTAGCTCAGCTTCGAACATGGACTAAATTCTTACAGTTAATGATATAAGGTTTATTAGACTCTAGACACTGGGACGGTCATTCATGTAACGTATATATTTAAGTTGCCAATACAGACAGTAAGTGGCTAAATAGACTTAGAGAGTAATAAGGTGGAGGACACAAAGATTAAGATTAAATAAAGTGTTTAATAAGCAAAATATATATGGAATGATAGTCTACATTATTATAGTTGTTGCAATATCTGAAAAATGAATCAAATTTATTTGCTACAGCTTAAGCAATAATAAATAAAAGACAGTAGAAAACTCTCTATGCAGTAGCGCCACCCAGTGCAAGCC
Organism: Epiperipatus broadwayi; assembly: GCA_028023455.1. NCBI lineage: Eukaryota > Metazoa > Onychophora > Udeonychophora > Euonychophora > Peripatidae > Epiperipatus > Epiperipatus broadwayi. The sequence continues at coordinate 1,200,670 of JAQFVV010012409.1, forward strand.
TTAGTAATCAATGTATAAAAGAAAGTCTGTGTTATAAAATTTCTATCTACTGCTTACCCATCTAATATTCCCAAACTAGTTTCTAGCTTGTATCTTTTATCAGTATGGAGCCTTGGATCTGAGAGAACTGCACCCGATCTTAGGATCAATGCACACACACACACATGCACAGCAGTCACATTTTATTTATTTAACTATAAATCTATGAGTCCAAGTTGAAAACACAATATTTTCAATCCAAGCTCCTTCACTTGTATAATCATAGATGTTAACCTAGTTTAGTATCTATTTTACTAGTTTGTGTAAGCGTAGGAAACGATAATCATGTGATGTCTTAATGCTTTATACCAATTCTGCCCATGGGATGGTGACTGTGGTTTTTTAAAAAAAACCAAAACACCAAAATATATAAATACTGAAACTGGATTCAGATCCATATGACTATATAAGTGAATGAGCTTGAATTGAAAACGTTATTGTGTTTTCAATTTGGATTTATAGCTTTATAGTTTAATAAATATCTAAAAAGTGTTTGCTGGAGGGTTGCATTGTATTCTAAGATCTAGGTGTAGTGCTCACAGATCCAAGACTCCTAACTAATGAAAGCCACAAACCAGAAACTAGGCTGTGAATATTGGATGAGTAGGCACTAGATAGGAATTTTATGCCCAAACCTTCTTGCATCCATTGATTACTCTGGCTTTCACTGGGTGGCGCTAGTGTATAGAAAGTAAAATAAAGTGGCTAACAGGTTTATCTGGGCATAATTGCTGAGATATTCTTGACTTCGTTTAAGGAGAAGCCATAATACATCACACCACATCACATTACTGTTTAAAGAGCTTGGGTAAGCATAGGAAATGGTGATCAAGATCTTTTAATAGAGGAAAGACTTCAGATTTCCTCTTCTCAGTTTATTCCTGCAACAAAGACTATCCTTGCTACAATTTTGACATGAGAAAAATTTAAAGATCGAATAAAGATTAATAAAAAGAAGAAAAAAAACCTATTTATGTTTATCATAAAAGAAAAATGAGTGTTTACAAAAGCTGCCTTTCTAATGAAAATATTTAAATTTATTATCAGTATCACATGTTTTAATGCAGATCCACATATATGTGAAGTGGAGTTGCAGACTACATTATATTTTGTTTCAAGACCTTCATGTACAGCATATTAATAAATATTGATTTGATTAGAAAATTATTATTTTTTGAATTACTAATGTACAAATACTTTTCAACAAGTGTATATGTATAACACAGACACTTTTTTATATTTATATAATACGCATATTAGATAAGGAATTTGAACACAGACTTTCCAAGCCCCCTTCAGATATCTGCTCTATTTCATACAACCAATACAATGACAACATTCACGTGAAAAGATAAATGATCTCCAATATATATATATTTCATGCTGAACCAGCACTCATTAGTTGGTCCAGATCATCATATAACCAGTGTTCAGTTTACATTAAGATAGCAACATCTCAAATTTAATGACCAGGCTTCAATCTATTCCACCCTCTGACTCTTCAGCCATCCACATCATTGAAAATCTTATGATGGAACACCCAAATCTCTTGTTGATGCCAATATAATTGTCATGCCTATGTTGATTTTAAGTTATAGACCTTATCCATTCAAACGTTACAGGCTCAGCCTGTGTCTTGCCATCCCTCTTCTGTGTATTTAAGTGGATAAGATCCTATACATGAGGAGTCACAATGACTTAATTTCAATGAGCATGACAATAATACTGACGTCAACAAGGGATTTGGGTTTTCCATCAACAGATTTTTAATGATATGGATGGCTGAAGAGTTGGAGAGTGGAGTAGATTGAAGCCTATCCATTAAAGTTTGAGGATGATCTTAATATAAACTGAGCACTGATTGTATACATGTGTGGAAGATGGTGATCTAAATCAACTGATGAGTGCTCAAAAATATGTACATAGGAGATTATTTATTTTTTAAACATGTGTGTGGTAATGTGTATCAGTTTTATGAGACAGAGTGGATAGCTGAAGGGGGTATTGAAAGTCTGTTCACCTAAAACTCAAAGTATGTAAATTATACTTGTATTCAATCAAATAATATGCACATATAAATTAATATTATAGTACAAATAAAAGAATTAAAAAATATTGTACTGGTCAAAAAACGCATATCGATCCAACAAACCCCTGAATACAGGTAAAGTATCTCAAATCCGACCACGTACAAGATATATAAGTCAGGTACATCATATATTCTGCCCTATTTACCTATATCCCCAGGTCAAAGATCTAATCAATAGCATTTCTCGACGATACGATCGAATTCCTTTACTTTCACCGTACCAGCAGCACTCTTAAAGCATGAGATTCAATTTTTATTATATTTTAATGAGAACTTGGGTGATTGATTTATGGATACGTTTAAAATCAAAGATTATTTAAAATAAAAGTAAATAAAAATGATTCGAGGAACACTGGAAGTTTTGTTTTAGTTATATATATATTTAAAAATCATTAAGCATTTTACATTAATATTTAACTCAAGCTCTTTAAAAACAAAAAAAACACAATCTTTAAATTAACTTTTATAATTATACAAGTTCATGACGACTTCATATTAGCGGTTAACATTTCATTTGTTTAGTTTATATACTTTTACTTTTGTCTACATTTATTGCAAAAAAAGAATTTAAAATTAAATGATCACGGATTTTAAAATTATCCGTGCACATTTAGTACAGGCTTCTAAGATAACGGCAGGTTTAAACATCTGCCTAACAGACATATATAAGAATGAATATTTTGTTTTTTCTTTACACAAGATTTAAAAAAACATTTTTTATTGAAACGGACATTAAATAAATGATTATAATAAGACTAATTTGACGTCTTACTCCACTAACACATAAAAAAAAAAAATTGATTTTATTTCTCTTTATAAAAATAATAATTTAGATTTCAAACAACTAATGTTTTATGACATTAGTGGACGTTACTGGAATAGCTTATACTAACTTTACAGTGATTAAAACTGTAAGCTGTTATATAAAAAAAAATAGATCAGTTAATTATCAAGCAAACAAGCCGCTTTAGTTGGACTTACAACTAAAATCATACCTATAAGAACTATAACGTGAATTAGCCAAAATCAAACGATTTTAACTAATTACGAAAATAAACAAAAGAGTTGATTACTCAGGTCGAAGATTCTTAAGTAGAATCATTTCCCTATGGCTTACATGTTAGATAAGCAAAAGAAAAGCAAAACAATGTCAGGTTAATAAATATACGAATGCACATGAGAGAAGAAACGTAGGTAGGAACATACGAGCCAGATTACGGACACTCGCATGCCTATTCCAACGAAAAATAAAAAAAGAAATTGATACGTCCACATTTTGTGTCCACATACCGATAGGAGATAGGATTTTCAGAGTCAACATGCCCGCCTCTACAGGTATCACGCCGGCTAACCCACTCTATCTCAACCACGCTATCCGATTCACAGATGTATGCGAAACCGGAAGCTAACTCTGAATCACCAAATCAATGACCGTTTTAGGTCTGTCCATGATACTCCAAGCATTCTTTATTAACCCGAGATATTATAATCATTAAATATGAACGAATTATAATTAAATAGCCTTAAATGATCTAATACTGCATAGAGATCAACCTGCTTAAACAACTACTTTATGTAAATATTTAACCTACAAAATTATACATATAGAAATGAGGAAATTTATTTCTCGAATAAATCCCTCCTTCCCTCTTTCCTAACTTAAAAAAAAAAGGCATGATAATTAACTGACGCTATCCAGCGGCGCTGTTACAAGGTCAAAATCCATAGCACATTACTTTTGCTTTAAATTACAGAAATATAAAATGATAGAATCCCATTCTGGGAATCTATAATAAATTTATTTAAAAGTTACGGTAAGTATATCTTTGAAATATATATATTCGACATTATTCACTTGCGAAATAAAAATAGATCAACTTATTTTATTTTTAAAATTAAATCATTCTTTGTTAAAAATCCCTTCCCTTAGTAAACATAATTTGCTCTCTTAGCAAATTACTCTCTTTGAGCCCCCGTGAATGAAGTTTGTCAAAAAGTCAAATAAGTAAATTCATATTCAATTAATCAAAAATATTAAAAATTATGGTGAGCTTGAGTTATGAAACATTATAATTTAAAAGAAAAGGGTTAAAGAATCAGTTAAAAGATTTTCAATCAACAATAACTTTTGACATTTTTAACGCTTTACAAAATTATATTTACATTCTAATAATAATTTTGTAAAATCTGGATGACTACCTTGGTGCTCCCCAGATGAGTTCTGCAGGCGAACGTTGATGGCTTGTGGCATTTGAAGGCATGTTCTAGTAGCAGTATGTCAGGAGGTTTCACATCTCAGGAGGGAAATGGGCGGTGAATTTCCCTTTTACTCCTCACTCACCATTTTACAGATGTGGAGACATTCTCAAACTCTCCCTTCTTTTTTTTCAGTTCTTTTTTTCTCTTTGTCTATCTCTCCAATCTCTAAAAACGGACCACTATTTATACCTTTCTAATGGTATACAATTTCTCTGCTGCCTGAGGTGATTTACCTTTTTAAAACAATAGGAATTATGCTTTTGTTCTATTTTTAGAAAGTTCGTACCTCAATAAGGATCAATAGATTTCAATATAATTTTATGTTCGTTTTTACTTTGAGATAACGATGTAGAATCTTTATTAGTTAATCAATAGAGATTCCAAATTGAATGGAATTTGGTAATTTATCAATGCTTTACTTTAACATTTAGTTTCAACTTCTTATCGAGGTACAAATCTTTCCAAAAGGCCATCTTGGATTCTTAAAGAAAAAAAAATAAGACATTTTAAACATACATATATATGAAATATATAAAAAAATTCAACATTTATTATTTGAATTTTTTTCCTTTTAATAATATAAATGGAATAACTGAGTGTGTGTTAGTATAGTTATATATGATTAACACTATCCAAAACAAATTTTAGCGATTTATTCAGGATAGTTAAAAAAATGTTTTTTTTTTTTTTTAAGAATAATAATAAAAAAAAAACGTTAGTAAAATAAATGATTAGGTGGGTCAGACTGTGAAATGGCAAATCTGAATCAGATTTACCATTTCAATATTAATAGCAATTAATAATAAATTGAGGGGACACATTAACATATATTTTACTGTGTCCACTCATGCATTCTCTGAAGTAATAAGAATAAGAAAAAAAAACTATTGTATTTTTATTTTTAAATTATAGTAAATAGCAAAATATGCAATTTTCATCATTATTAAATATGATCTGGCTGATATTCTTTTTTTGTAATAACTTTTTTCTCTAATAAAAACAATACTATAGTGGTCTTGTTATAATCTCTCTTATTGTTTTGACATTTTTATATCACTATCAACTTTTAGTATGTTCTAAAATTTTTGTAAAATGTCTAGTAAAAATTTTATTATGCAAAGTATTACATTACAAATTCAGAAAGAATAATAAAGGAAAAATAAAATAAATATGTTTTCAATATAAACAGAAGGCAGAAAAATGACTTTTGGCATGAATTTTACTTTATTAAAAAATGTTATTGCATCCAATACTCAGAGAAGGAAAAATGGCTGCCAATTACTGCAAAATTTGTAAAATTTTAATGGACTTTTGTTTGTTTATTTACACTTTCATTTGTTTAATTTTTTCTTTGGATAGCATATAATTGAAGTAATATAGTTAGATTTAGCATAGTTTATGGTTACACAAAATATATATATATATTGTAATGGTTTGGTTGATGATGTGACAAGAGAAGGTCACATCTGACTACAGTTGGACCTAGGATCTTCATGTAGAATGCCGGAGACAACACAATGAAGTACATGACTCATGATTACATCTGTTTTTAATAGACTAGCCTAAGACTTATCTATCAAATTTACATGCAATTCAAGTCAGTTCATCTAATATCTCACCATTCTCTCTTGGATCTGTTGCCTCAGTATTCGAACTCAGGAAGAATTCACATTTGTCTCTCTTGACAGGGATGTACCTACACAGACTGATAATCAATAACTGAATTAGCTCACCCTATTTATCAGTAAAAAATAATCTTGATTTAACCATTATCTCTCATGTCCATAAAACAATAATGTGTGTGTGTGCATGTGTAGAATATTGTTTTTAGGATTGAATATAAATGTTCGATCAACAAACTAGAGAGACTTTGTCAATAAAACAAAACTTCATATTTATTTACAAAAACAAAATATATAAAAACATAGAACAAATTGTCAATCAATATGAATAAAAAAATTCAAAAAATATGTACATGTGAAAGAGAATTATTTGGATATATTCCTCCTATACTTTCAACTTTAAGTTTATGATGAGTATCTATCATATTGTTACTTAAGGAATTTAAAATTACTTATCCCCTATTGCCCATGATAGATACACATAATTTAGACATTTATAAATCCAAAAGTAAACAAAACTTTATTAGACTAAAATGAGATTGCTAACTAACTTAATTAGAAATGTAATTGCAACTCCAGAGATACAGTATGCAGTTCTAGGTGTGGAAGTTGGTTGATCTAAAATAATCAACTTGCATATTGTAATGGATGTTTAAGACACCATTACAAAAATTATAGTTTTATAGAGGTGAAGAAAATAAAATAAATTTTATATAAGGTTTCGTTTGTAAAACTTGATTAAAAGTTTTTTTTTTAATGCTTGTACAAATATATATGTATGTGCGTGGGAATTATATTTTAATACCACGGTTATATTTGTTTGTTTTTTTAATTTTAATTTTGAAAAAAAAAAAAAAGAAAACTAAGATTTTTTTTTTTTTGTTAAATTTATGTAAAAGTAAAGTGTACAAATAGATTGCTTTTCAGATTTGGGGATTTAGATTGATAAAGCTAATTAAAAAGAAAGAAAACAAAAAGAAAATAATTTTTCATTAGTTAATTCCTAGATCTGTAAAGGGCAATTTATTTCGTTAATTAGATAACTATTGTTATCTAGATCGAGAATTTTTAAATTTTAATTAAAAAGAAAAAGTTTGGTAATTGGTTTAAGAGATATGATTCAGATATAACAGGCTGAATCAGGCCATTGGTTTATCTTGGACTAGCTTTCAATACTGGCATCAGTGAGAATACTTGCACCAGCGCAAAGAGACAGACACCAACTTTGACAGGAGAATTGCACGATTCCTGCCAAAAATACTTGGAAAGAACGATTCCTGCATATTCTGAAAGCTGATCCAGTAATTATTCTACCTAGAATGAACATTAAACCTACAGCAAGAATATTTTCTTTACCATGATGTGCTAAGCTTCTTGCCAGGACAGGTTCGGACGTCCTGTGTCTCCATTAACTGCCTAACCAGCTCACCCAAGCCTACTGTCAGTGAATCCAGAGCAACAGACTAACCTAAGAAGTCTAGTGCACTAGCATTGAAATAAATTATTAAGGTACCTTACATTTTTGCAATTTAAATAATGTTATCTTAGATTTGTTCCCTTTTTAAATATAAATGTTTTTTTTAAGTTGTATATTATGTAATTCGTTTTCTGTGTGCTTGATAATTTTTTTTTTCTTTTAATGAGTGCTAATTTCAAACCTATTACTGTCCGTCCTATTTAAGTCTTGGTAAGTAAGATAGTAGCTTATTTTAATCTCACATTCCTTGTCATTACAGAGCGCAGTCTGGATATTACAGATTAATTTAATTGGCTTTTGGCTTGTGACCCATTTTTATTAGCCATACTTATGTCGCGACCTTAATTATTAGTAATAGACGATTACAAAATATAAGTCTTTAGTGTTATTTCTTAAAGCTTCCAATTCATTTATTAGGGGCACGTACGATCGTTTTAATCCTTTCTATAGGTAGATCGTGAGCTCCTAGCCTGTCTCACTCAGAGGGAGGTCAATCGATTGAAAGTAATAACTTTCAACACCCTTTTTATTATTATTAATGTTTTGGAAGCTACCTTCGAATTTCTTCTGTTTCGACATAAATCTCTTTTCCTAACTATGGGTTATAAGCAGGAAGCTAACCTCCCTTGTCTGACGTGAGATCACTGTATACTTACTAATACTTCAGCTACTGCCAGTATTTTGCACTCTTTCACGCACAGGAAATCGCTCTCAAAGCCATATAAATATTTTAGTTCAATTTTGACGAAAGTACGTGTAGTACATATTTTAAATGTGCTGTAAAGATTATTATTTAGATTTATGTTTATTTAATCATACTTTTAATAAAATTATTTATTTCTTCATTTACTTAGTTGATTTTGTTTTCTGTTGCTACCTTTCCAACTCACTGAACAAAACATAAGATCTCATTTGCTTGATTGAGCTAGTCCGGCGCATTCGATTCGCATATCCTGTAACCCCTTTAAAAATAAATGTCCAGTTCCAAATTTCGGACTAGTGGCGCCCTGGCGGTCAGTTTATGTGAGTCTAAAGCTTTTGTCCGGTATAATATATATCATAAAAGAAATACAATAAAGAAACAATACGTAATATGTTAGCAAAGTAAATAGTAAAGTGTATTAACTCAAAGGATTAGTCATTTATTCATTGAAAATATCTAAGGAATACTATTAGTAAAACATATAACAAATAATATAAATGGTCATGTCATGGTATGGCATTGGTTATTTTAGTTAATTAAAAGAGAAAGACTCTTACCATTTAAGTACTCAGTTTAAACACTCAACTTTATAGCCAGGGACAAAAAATCAAGCATTTTGGCAGAAAGTAACCTAAAATTTTATTAAAAAAAAAAAGAGTTTTCAACCTTCCCTCCCTGCTATCTTCACATTTTCTTACATTGGATTATTCCAAACTATTGAATTTGACCATTTGTTCTTCTGAGATATAAGACAGATAATAAAAAAAAGATATATCTATATAAAAGGAAAAATCATAATATTTATAACATTTCATGAATTGAGATGATCAGGCACAATTCTTCATCAGAGTCCTTTTTACATAATAGTACTTACAATTTATGCATTTTTCTCATTATAAATATTCATGACTCCTTACTGATTCTGAGTAGCACATTCTAAGCATATCTATATTGGCAGTGATGCATGGACCCAGCTTATCAGGCACTTCAATGTAGACATAGATATTTTCACATGGCCATAGTGGGAAAATGCTCCACCTGACAATTGTTCTATCCAAAATATATATTTTGCAATATATATATATAAGTGGTCCGCATTAAAAAAAATTATATATACTATAGAATACAGTTATTTATTATTTGCGATATTGGCTGTATAATATATTCATGCATTAAACTTTTATCTGAATGATCTGTTCTAATTTCTTTGTTTAGCTTTAAAAAAAAATCATAATACTTTTTTTAAAAAGCTTGTATGAAATTCTTCTGTTTGCTTCGTTAATTTTTCAAATGGAAAATAAATTTAAAAAATGGCATTTATAGAGATGCTGATTCAAACAGTGTCCATTTTATAAAAAAAATTTATTAAAATAATTGCTTCAACAAAGTTGACTTTTCATGTCAAATGCACAATTTTAAAGAAGAAAGAGTCGTAATTGTGTTTCTTTTTATACCCCATGTCATTTTCATTGTTTATTCGCAGAGCATATCTATTATTGCATTATATAGATTCATTTAAAAGAAAATAATAATAATATTAATATTATTATCCCCTTCTTATATTCGGTTGCTTAGTACCATACTTGATCTTTTGTCCACTGCTATGACTATTTTTTCATGTTCAAATCATTGTTTACATTTATTATAGAAGCACAATGTCTTCAACACAATATAATTGTTAATATATATTGTGCCCTTTTCTATAGGTCAGAATCAGCTCATCACAGCAAATTATTAAAAAATTTTGAATTTAGAATATGTTCTCTTGATGTGTTAGTTATGTTGCATTAATAATATCCTAAAAGTATGATTTGAAGCTAAATAAAATTATGTAGTGCATAAAATTATAATGAATAACCTTAAAATAGTTAGGTAAAGCTAAAAATATTAATTACATATGGTTGGAAAAGCTGGCCATAATAAATAATGCAACTATAAATATTTAAAATATGTTTAAAAGTTAAATTTTAATAGTTTAAACTTATAGTTAAATAAATGTTATATTTAAAATTATAAGTTATATTTAATAATTATAATTAATATCATATATTTAAAAGTAAGTTTTATGGTAGGAAAAGTTATATTTGGTTCTATATTTTCCAAAAATTATTATTCCAAATTTTATATAATTGTATTATTTATTAAATATAATAAGTGTTGCAATTTATCATTTAATTTTCAGACAGTAAATTGGATACAATCTGTCTAGGTTGTAAATTCATGTGACTTGTATAATATATGGTTATACCCACATGCTTGCTAGTATTTAGATTAGTAAAGTTCAAAATATTTTAAAATTGCATTATAGAATTGAATATAATTATTACCTATCACAAAAGCAAACATTAAATTAGTCATTATAAAATGTTTTAAATAATGTAATAAAGACAAGTACAGTTAATAAAAGTTAAATATTTTGTTTTAAAATAAAATAGATAAATTAAATAGTAAAGGTAGGATAAATGTATTAAATATTGTTTTTAAAAAGTCTTTTTACATATTTAATTAATTTAGTAAAGTAATAATTGATTTAAAATTAATATTTTAAATAATATTTTTTAGAGTTATAATACATCATATTTTATTTTTTGAAATTTAATTGTGTAAGAATGTAACAGTATGCAAATTTGGTATCAAATGAAAAGAATCCACCAATAGAATGAGGTATTTCATATGATATAAATACTGTTACATGGGGGTGATTAAAATGTGTTGGGGATCAAATGTATCAGTGATTGGTGTCAGTAGCTATCGAGGTGATAGTACTTTTAAATTTTTATTATTTTAGTCAATTTTTAGTGCTCTCGTACAATTTATTTGCAAAGCTAATAGGACATTTATTTTGAAGTATTTGCAAAGAGAGTGTAAAATAAATATATTTTAATATCTTCATTTTAATATGCATTGTTAATTTTAAAGTTCTTTTACCAGGAGTTTTCATCAGAAACTTAATATAACTTTGCAATAAAAATATGGAAATGCTGAAAAGTAAAATGTATTTAATGGAAATTTTAAAAATAAATATAATAATTGTGAATATAATATTAATAATATTAACCAAAAGGATTATTCCAGTATATAAATTATTATTATGGACATTGTACAGGAAGCTTAATAGAAAAGCTGTTTGCCGATTAAAAGTAAAATACGCATTATTTTATATAACAACAAGATAGTCTTGTCCAAGATTAATAAGTAATATGATAAGTACATGATATAATATTTTATGGAAAACAATGCTATAGAAATAAATGTTATATCCTTTTTGAAGGAAACATTTAAAATATTTGCAAGAAATTATTTTAAGTAAAGACTAACGGAAAATATTTAAGAAAGCGTATGTTATAAAAACCTGAGGTATATAGGGTTATGCACGTTTATAAAAGATTGTTTAAAAAATTGAATTTTAAGACAAGAATGAAGCCGCTGAAAATAAGTAATAAATAGCAATAAATTTTTCTAAAGAAAAAACCTACAGAGAAAATGAATACATGAGTAAATAAAAATATGGAATTATGGAAATATTTTATATTGCACAAAAAGTTTATCTGGATAGTTCAAGCTAAGCCAAAGGGACATGATGCATCACAAGGCCAACATAGAATATTCTAGGATAGTAACTTCATGGAATTATTTTTAAATGTTATGAGTTTATTATGACTTTAATAATCATTGTTCTGGACTATAGAAACCATAAACTATTATTCTATAATTTTTACAGGACGGATCGATGATTATTTTATTTAATTTTTCAAGAATTTTCAGACATCGTATTATTTTTTTTATTACTCATTTTTTAACTTCACCCACCACCAAAAATAGTTTTGTCTTGTTCATCATTAAGGAAGAGAAGCATAGCAATGGGGGAGTTGTTAAAATTGCTCTTGGGGAGAACATTTAAAAAAAAAAAAACTCTCGAGAAAGAAAATAAAAAATATTTGAATTTTCTGAAGAACATTCGTCTCAGCTGGAGGTTTACATAAATATGGGTTTTTTTTTTACTTATTTATTATTTTTATAATGTAATTTTTGGTTTATAAGAGTAAGAACATGAATATTAATTTATTGATAATATTATAATTGGTGCTTGTCTTATAGATAAAGATGCCATTGGATAATGCCATTTTCACACTAAAACTATAAAATATGACCATTCCCGGGCCATTGATTATAATAATTTTGCTGTGCTTTTTTTGTAATGCGAAAATAAAAACAAAACAAAATCGTCTTTTATAAATATTATTTTTTATTAACGTATACAATTTAAATGATAATAATAAATGTAAAATAAAATCAACAAATTACAATTTGATTCATGTTTATTCTATCGGATATTTTTTTAATTGTGTTATGACTTTTTTTTGTTATTGTTGTTTAACTAAAAAATAATAATTGTAATAAAAAGTAAAATTTCTTAGTCTATTTTTAATTTTTTTAGTCTTCGTTTTACATTTTTTTTTTTTGCAGACAAAAAGATATTACGGCTATTTTTTTACTTCAAATAGAATGACAATAAAAAAGTAATTGTTGTTACTTAGGGTTAGTTTTAGGGATAGCTTTAGGGTTAGTTTTAGGTTTAGGGTTAGTTTTAGAGTTAGTGTTCTGTTGTTTGTAATGCTAAAATAAAATAATTCAAAATCGTAACCATACTCGGACAAAAGAAAGAAACTCAAACTTTTTTAAACAACAACAAACACATATAAATGTCTTCTTTACTTATTAAACATGTTTATAATATTTGCTTTTTATGAAATTTACAAAAAATCGTGTATATTTGTACTTTTCTTACTGAATATTTTTTGGTACCGCTCTTTTTTAATTCAAAAATATTGTCTCATGGAATGTTACGAACAGTACATTACTTGACATGTTACCTAATTGCAACTCACTAAAAACATAGATATTTAACATTTTCCCAATTAAAACTTCAACAGAGTGCGTTGTAAAAAGTTGTAGAATTATTACTTTAAAAATTCTGAACATTTCAATACTTTAAAATAAAAAAAAATCCAACGAAAAAACATTTCCATCCAATTCAAATACAAACTCTCTCATCAAGCTGTAACTATTTTATAAACTGTGCGAATTTGGAAAATGTATTTGCTATGATGCGACATAACGGCCTGCATTCTGTAGCACAACATAAAAATTTGTAGTATAGAAAATGCGGGTTCGAACATGTCGGCCATGGAAATAGCATTTTTATGTGTTTTAGCACGAAAACCGCGCCATAGAGCAGCGTCTTTAGCTATAAGATGAGTACCTTATAATCTTATAGTAGAATAATTTAATAATTTAAATAAGAACATTTAAATAAAAGTATGGATGTATTTTTATGTATGCAATGTTGTATCTAACTGATGGAAAAAGAAGACTGCAAAAGTGATGACAAGTCAATATCACTTGGTAATAGTTAATGAATATTGATATATTTTATGATGTATTTTTTTGTTTTCTTTTTTGCAGATTGCCTATAAATTATAATGTATGGAAGTATAAATGTTGAATTGTATACAAACACATTTGTACAACACTTTTAAATTATGACATTAGGATTTATTTTGGGAATATGCATACTATAATTTTATACTAGTATTATAACACAACAGGATGATGAATATTAAGTGATTCTTTTAAAAACTCTCATATTATTGGATGTTCAAAGTATTTATGTGACTAGTTTGTATGTGTTTAGGATATAAAATAAGAAAGTAAAGCAAACTTTTCTTGTGGATCAGTGAGATCGCGCTAATTATAATTGAATTTTGTTTATTATTTTGAATATGTAAGTTAGTTATTTGTAGATGTAAGATTTAATAAATCTTTTAGGAAATAATGATAAGATAGTGACTTAGTAGTAATATGGTGAACATGAACCCAGGAGATGATATTAAGGTAGGATGTAATAAGGTAATATGAATAGTATTTAGTAATCTGATTAGATATATAATACAGTTAACAAAGTGTATATTTATTTATGGACAGTGTCTATTTTTTTAAGTATTGATGTTTCAATAAAGCTGAAGGAATAGCTTTGACATCATTGATGGTATTGGAGGTCATTATACAGAATAAGTCATGCCTCTATTGCTTATAGATACACTGTGCCAGGTATTTTTTTTCGATATGTGCTATGAGTTATACTCTAGTTTTTCTTCCCTTGCCTACACATCTATTCGCTATCTAAATTTCCAAAGTAACTACATTGCACAGTATGGTATATTTTAAAAAAAATAATAGATAATTTAGAGTTTAAGATATTCTATTGTCTGAATAAGATAAGTTCATTTACTTGTAAGAAGAAGTAGAATTTGTGCAAATTGGAATTGAAAATACAACGGATCTAAAAGAAAAAATAATCATAAAATGTTTTTTAGATTTTATTTTGAAAATAAAATAAAATTTCAGGAATAAAATATGTAAAGCAAAGTTACTTTTGAAATATTAAATAATTTTTAAATATTTTATTTCATTTTTTAATGAGTATTGCATATTTTTGAGATATAAGGTTATAAAGTAAAATGATATAAACAATAAGCATAGGTACAAATTTTATATTATTAAATAATAGGGAATATATCAGTGATTACAATGATATAGTATTAGAGTAATATTAAATGGGATTTATTATATTTAATACACATAGTGTAGTGAACAACAATATCCACACAATCTAGTAATAAATTATTAGTAGATATTTTACATGATATCTTTTAACATTGCAAAATGAAATTGTCTAGTGAAAAATATCCATGCTCGATTATTGTTATTATTTTGTTTTTCCATACTATGTTTCAATAGATGTTTTTAATATAAAAAAAAGAAGAATAGTTAAATAATAGTTAAAGATATAATATATTTTAAATAAGTATAAATAAATGTAATTTTATCATAAGATTGATCACAAAGAGATCAATAAAATTGTATTGTTTTATTATTATTACTTTAAGTCAGAGTGAAGACTTAACTAGGTTCTAATAAAAATGTATAATGGTGCAAATTTAGGATGTTAAAATGTAAATATTGTAATTAAATTGTTATTTTATTTTTAGTGTTATAATAAACTTTGTTAAATTTGTTTTTTTTTTTCAAAATTCGTGTGTTTTGGTTATTTATTTTTCCCATCACAATGCATCTAAAACACAGAGTCACTAAATCAAACATAATATTTATTTTTGCACAGAAATAAATAAAGAATTATTTTAAGAATTCGAATATTTTCTTGGTATTTATTTATTTAAGTAATCACATTTTATATTATCTTATGGTCATAAATTAATTATTATAATGGCACATTGAATTATAATGTTATCCATTGCCAAACATTGATTTTTCACATTACCAAATGCTACCACATATTAATTACATTACTATAGAAAGATAAAAGATTATGTTATAGTATTTTATTTTATTATGGTAATAAAAATTATAGTGAAGAGAAAAGATGTATAAAATTAGTCCATCCAATGAAGAACATTATTATTATTATTATTATTATTATTATTATTATTATTATTATTATTATTATTATTATTATTATTATTATTATTATTATTATTATTATTATTATTATTATTATTATTATTATTATTATTATTATTATTATTATTATTATTATTATTATTATTATTATTATTATTATTATTATTATTATTATTATTATTATTATTATTATTATCATCATCATCATCATCATCATCATCATTATTAGTAGTAGTATTAGTAGTAGTAGTAGTAGTAGTAGTAGTTTAGGTATAGTAGAGTGTGACATAAAAATACCTTATCATGTTTTACTACAGTGATTTGATTATCTTGGAATAATTTTATGAACCTGAGATTTTATTGAGCTAAATTATCATAAATAAAAGATTAAGATTTAACTATTAGCTTAATCTTAATGAGTAGGATTTATTAAAGTCATAAGAATACTATAAGTTTATTATTTAAGATAGTAATAGGGGGGATAGGGTTCTTATGCCATTGAGGTAGTATCCTGTGGGGATATTGGCTCGATGTAATCTTTCTTGTCATCTGTATTTTCACTTCCAAGTCTCATGAAATAATAAATATTTATTTATTTTATAAACGGAACCTTTTCATTATTTTGATAGTAGAATGTTTTTAATATTAATGCAGAATATTTTATTTATCAATTATTTGCATTTAACCAAACATAATCATTAACTGAGCTAACCCATTTTTATTTAATATTATATTGTCCGGAAGTGAGACTGCAAGTGGCATGATTAGAATATTTAAGTTTGTATGAATTTTTCCAATGTTTATATTTTTTTATATTAAACACTAAAATTTTATTACTAATATATGTGTCATTTTGTGGTAAATGACCTACCATTTCCATTATGTAACACAGCCTTAGTAGGTTGTCCTAATTGTTCATACATTTTTATTTTCAAACAATGTTTTAGCAAAACTTATTATTTACTTTATATTAACATCCTAATAAAAAACAATCTAATATTTCAGGTGACTAAGGTTTGTGTGGGTGCAATTTTAAGCTACCCTCACAATATATATATAATCAAAAAATATATTTATGTACAATTTGATGTGGTCATGGTTTTATAGTTGTTTAATTGATCTATTTCTCTTTGAATATTTATTATGAGAGTCTAATGATTGTTTTATAATTGGTTAACTATTTGATTAGAAAATTTTCTTGGTAAAATTAAGTTTTCTTTTATAGCAGGTAATATCCTGGGAAATAAGAAAACCAATCTCTATGCATGTCAACATATTTTTTGGCAATGTAATCAATAGACAACAATTCAAACATTAGGCTAGATTTGGATAAATCTTCTTCTTCTAGGCACTACATAGTTGGATGATGATGGATGTTTGTTTAGAGACTTTCAATCAGACATTTCAGTCAATTATAAATATAAATTTTGTTCTTCATCATTGTAATGATATACTGACAAATACTGTCATCATTATTAGCTAGCTTTCTTGATTATCAAGTAGTTGCTATTTATTATGAGGTATAGTCAGTGAACATTGCTAAAAGTTTATTCATCTGACTTTATTCTCTAGATGACTAAAGTTAGCAACTATGGTCTGATGCCTAGCTTCTGGTGCATATTTTGATTTAATATGAATTAACTAGTTAACATTCAACACCATCTTTTATATCTTCTTAAAACATGATCTCTCTTGCTTGTCAAAAAATATTTTCTACCAATCAGAAGCCAATCTGCTCACCAGTACAGAATGTCTTTCATAAATATCCTGATTTTTTTTATTTTGATTTTTTAATCTTAATTATTTATTGATTTTATAAACAACTAGCTTGTTTATAAAATAATATTTTGTAATAAATGAAAATATAATTTTAAATCTTTACAGAAACTTAAAATGAATGTTTAAGCATTTATGTATTTTTCATTTTATTATCATGTTAAATAAATTTTTACAATCAATTCAAACATTAGTTATTTGTCTTTAAAAATATATATATTTAACAAAATTTTCCAACTGACCAAACTCACTACCTAAAGCTGTAGGTATTCATGAAAATTGTACTCATTTAGAGTGCACTCTTCACAATTTTTGTTTCTAAGAGGAGCCCCAAACCAATGATTGACACAAATAAGCACTAAAAAAACACACAACACTGGTAGACATTGGAAGTATTCAAAATATTTGACCACTAATTAAAAATCACAATTTCTATCAAAAATTAAAAATAAACACACAAATTTTGTAGAATTATGCTCAATCAAAAAAAAAATTTCAAACTCATCTAAAAATCAAAATATCAAGCATAATAGGAATTAGAATATAACAATAAAAATCCTGCTGCCATAATCATGTGACCAAAATATCAAATTATTATGGCAATCAAATATGGAAAATAATCACAAAATGTTAGTGTGTAGTTACATGATGAAAACAAAATAAATAGCAAAATTCAAAATTTCAGAAACAACATTTAGCAAAAAGCAAATATATCAATGTTTTTTTTTTGTTTTTATAATGTAATTTAGCTAACATTTTGTGATCATTTTTTGTATTTGATTGCCATAAAAATTTGACATTTTGGTCATGTGACTATGACTACAGGATTTTTTTTTTTTTGGGGGGGGGGGTCATAGATGAGTTTGATTTTTTTGAATGAGCATAGTTTTACAAAATTTGTATGTTTACTTATTGATTTTTGAAGGAAATTGTGATTTTTTTAACTAAGTCAAAATAATTGGAATACTTCCAATGCTCATCAGTGTTGCTTGGCTGTGTCAGGGGGGGTTGGGGTTCCCCTGACTAACAAAATGGTGGAAAGCACATACTAAATGAATACCATGAAAACTGACATTTTTGTTTTTAATAATAATAAGTAAAATTTCAAGTCAAATGACATTTGTAAACACATATTCCAAATGACAAATATATATATATTTAATTCACAGTCTTGAAGAATTCTGAAAGTTGTTTATAGAACTCTTTTTTTTTTTTCAAAGTCAAAATGCTCTTAATATAAAACAAGAGAATAGAAATTTACTAGTCTTTTTGATCTAACATATATATTTTTAGGCTTACATATTTTTATGTGATAAAGATGAGCATATATGTATTTATTCAGTTTAAATAGTGTTCCATCTTCAAAGCGCATGTGCCGCGGTTTAAGCTACGTTATTATTTATAATTTACTTTTTATTTAATTTTCATTATGAGATCATAGTGATGTAATATTGAAGTCTTTATTCAGTGTTATTATTTTAAAACCCACTTGCTTTTATCTTTATCTAAATAAAACACTTTATTGGTATTATGGGACTATTCAGAACTGTCATAAAAATATATTTATATATATATAAAGGGGGCTTTATAGAATTCTATCAGCATATTCGTTGTATTTACAACTTAATCTTGAATATAGGATATATAAAATCTGAAAAAAATGTTTATGCTACAATCAGGTTTAGGATTTTTTTTTTTTGAGACAAGTCAGTCTATAACAAGTCTATCTAACAATCAAATTTTGGTCAGTAAATGGGTGTCTAATTATATTTAGTTAATTAATATAAAAATATACTCACTTTTTTTATATACTCACTTCTAAACATCACATGATCACTATCTCATACTAGCACAGTAATTGTTATTAAACAATTCAAAACAAAACAACACTCTCCATATAGTAGTGCCATCTTGTACTAACAAGAGCAATCAATTCTGTTGTTGAAATTAGTATTGAAAGCTAATTTATATTGCAAAACACTTTAATAATAAAATTAGTCGTTAAAAATCTCTAAATATATATATATGGATGTTTATAAAAGTAAATCCTGGTATTAATTTAATTTAAGTAAATAAACTTTAATTGCATTGCATAAAAGATATATATGTACAACATATACAAGAGATTCGTACAAGCTAAAAATTGTCACTTTAAACACAAAACGTATGACAGTGCAAGTGTTATTTTAATAAAATAAAGATATGTTGCGGTGTGAAAAAAAAATAATGTAGGAAAAAAATGAACGCCTACAGCTGCAATTTTGGCATAAGATTAACATTCCACTGAAAATTGTATTGACATATCCTAGTTTTATAGAAAAATGTATTACAAGTGCAGTATTATGAGGCTTTGCGAGAATTCAGTATTGATGCTATTATATCTTTGATAGAATTCCGAGTTCAACAGATTGCTTCTAAAGAGAAGTACTTGGTGTTAATTTACATCTTTGATATGTTTTCTTTTGCATTATAATTAGCAATAAAATTAATTCAAACTTTTTAGCTCGAATGACATTATCTTACAAGATATTGATTGTCTGAAGTATGGATGTACTTGACAGAAATGATCTCAAGAGCGGGTAAAATATTCATCATTTTAAAAAATACTGTGTGTTTTTTTTTTAAATTGTAGTAGTATTAATCAGAAAATTGAAAAAAATAAATCGCACTGAAGTAACAAACGCTTCGAGAAGAACTTGTCCGAACGAAATTTGGACAATAAATGTAAATTTATCATGCCATTCGACGAGATCGGATGAGATCGCAGGCTTTATTTGACGGCATCGCACGGTTAGGCATTTATCACGAATGCGAAAGGCGTATCATCTCTCCTATATTGCCGGAATAATATTTAAGTACCAAATCAAGATCAAGCTGATCGTGAATATGCCTAATATTCCACAAAAATAACTTTAACTCAATATTCATTTGATTAGCTAGAGAAAGATTACAGTTATACTACATACCCCTATTCATTATCATTATTGTAATTTGAGATGTGTGGCATATATACATCAATAAAGATGTGTGGCATATATATCAATAAATGTTAGGGAACTTAATTATGATTACTTATTTTATGTAAAGTTAGATAATTGACTATTAGAAGAATGTTTTCAATAGTAATCTCCGTTTTCATTAGCAATGTGTGTTTACAAACCCTGCTTTGGAATTATTTTCATAACACTCCCTAATAACTTATTATCAATATGTAATCAAAAATATTAGCCATACAGTACAGAGATATGACTAATTTGAAACTGTTATTAAGTTCATTTAACTGATGAGATCTTGAACTAAGACGAGAGTAGACAATCCTTCATTGTTACTTATCAGTATTGGGTTATCATTCATTAAATACTTCACGTAAATCAGCCAATGATAATCATTTACAGAGATTCATTACTGTATATTCTAAACCATTAGTAACAGTTATTCTTATGCAGTAATAATATCACAAAACAACTACCGTCAAGTGACATGTTGAAATGCAGCTCACAAATCCCGTATAGACTAGTCTAAAATTCTTAACATCTGTAAAATAAATTTGCTAAGAAAATAAAATATAGTTGATTTAACAGTATTTTTAATGGTGTAAATTTATTACCACCTATATTATTTGTTTTATTGTAAAAAAAAAAAAAAAAGACAATAATTCAGTCTGATAATATGCCATTAGATTTTGAACAAAATAACACTCTCCACACAGTAGTGCCACCCCGTGCTAACAAGAGCAATCAATGGATGCCAGAAGGCTTGTGCACTAGATAGGGATTTTATGCACAAGCCTTCTGGCATCCATTGATTGCTCTTGTTAGCACGGGGTGGCACTACTGTGTGGAGAGTGTTGTTTTGTTTTGAATTGTTTAATAACAATTATTGTGCTAGTATGAGATAGTGATTATGTGACCATTAGATTTTGGTGGCACATTCAATTTTTATTAAATTTTAATCTCTGTATCCACATCAAGAATTGAATAACTGTGATAAAGGACGAAAATTAGCTATAATTGCAAAAAATTAAATCGACTCAACCATGAAAGGAAATTATTGCTAGTAAAAGAAAAAGGCTTTATGATAAATATTCATAATTTTCATATTAATGCCTCATCTGCTGTAAAAAATAGAATGATCTTTTTTTTTTTTTTTTACAGTTTGTTTGATATATTTCAGGTATGGTAGAATACAGCTTAATGTTTGGTGGAAAAAAGAGTTACATAAAATCATAGTTTACAGGAGCTTTCAAAAAACAACTTGAACAAGATTCGTAAAACTATTCAATGATTATAAGAGAATAACCATCATGTGATCACTATTTCTTATGCTTGCTCTAATTGTTATTAAAACAGGCAAAACTCTCTATACATATTGCCAGTCAGTGCAAGCCAGAATAATCAATGAATATCAGAAGGCTTGTGTATAAAATCCCCATTTAGTGCCTACTTATCCAATATCCCCAGACTAGTTTCTAGCTTGCGGCCTTCGTCAGTGAGGAGCCTTGGATCTGAGAGCACTGTAGCTAGATCTTAGAATCTAATGCAACTCTCCAGCAGTCACCTTTTATCTCTACTTAACTACAAAACTACGAGACTTAAATTGAAAACCCTATAATATTTCCAATCCAAGCTCATCAGCTTATATAGTCATATAGGTCTGAACTCATGGTTATTAAAGAACCAAAGACACCAAAATGTATGGGTACTGAATTGAGTTCAGATCCATATTGGATTGGAAATATTATACTGTTTTCAATTTGTCTCATAGTTTTGTAGTTAAGTAGAGATAAAAGGTGGCTGCTGGAGGGTTGCATTAGATCCTAAGATCTAGTTGTATTGCTCTCAGATCCAAGGCTCCTCACTGACAAAGGCCACAAGCCAGAAATTAGTCTAGAGATATTGAATGAGTAGGCACTAGATGAGGATTTTGTGCACAAGCCTTCTGACATCCATTGATTACTCTGGCTTGCACTGAGTGGCAATATGTATAGAGAGTTTTTTCTGTTTTAATATTCAATTGTACAAAAGTTTGTTTAAAAAGGCTTAGGCATGGACAGATACCATTGAGATGATATATATCCCAAATAAGTAGAAACACATACAGGAAACAATTCTAGAAAGTCTATTCCACAATATTATTCAAAAACAAAGAGATTACAGGTTTTTTATTATAGAACCTAGAAATGACATTCCTACCATATTCATCCAGTATGGATAAAAAGATAATAATGGGATGAGGTGGAAAGCTTCCAGATTTCAGTTAGATTTGTATTATAGTACAATTGATATTTAAGGCTAAAGCCACTTTTAGACCAGTAATCTATTTAATCACTACACTTTTTGAAGCAGACAAAATATGTGAATAATTAATGAGCATGAAGGTGTTAAGAGAATATTTGGAATGTTATCTCCATAGTTTGTCATTGAATGTGATATAAGAATGTCTGATGTGATGGAATTGGATCTAATATGTTTGACACCCATATGCTCCAATTCTATACCATTGAAAACTCATATATAATGTGTTATCAGCTTATTTTTAATAGCAAGGTATAATTCAACCTTATACGTTTGCAAAAAGATGAGTATGATAAAATGAACATTTACAGTAGCCTTTCCATTTCTTGAGTTGATTATCAATAAGTAATATAAAAAATATTGTACAGCAAAACATAGAATGAACAGTCAACATAAGGAAAAACGCTTACATGTAAGATATCTATTCCCAATGAATTCTGTGCACCACATTAAATTTCACATTTAAATGCCTCTATTGTAATTGTACTAATATTCTAAGATCATATGCAAATAAATTCTGTATATGTAAAATAAAATTATATCTTTGCAAAAATATATTTTCTGTAAAAGAGTTTATATAATTTTGACTATAATATAAAATAACAATTCGTGTCAATTGTTAATACAGAGTTTAATATAAATAAATAAAATAATAACAAATAATATTTCCAAGCGCTTTCAACTGTTACAAGTCCTTATCAAGGCAGTGTAAAAAATTCTATTTTTTCCTAGGTGATGAATTTAACATTTCATTGTATTGGCCAGGAACAACTAATCGGAAAGCTGGTTAATTTTGAATTCATAGCACAAGATGAATTTTGTATAAGATATGATTCTTTAATTTTGCGTTTTTTATCATGTGTTTCATGCATTAATATTGTAAAATCCTTTGGACTACATATATGGCCTGTATTATTTTGGTGAGCATAAAAAGCTGAATAAACTGTATCATCTTCTCTTGCTCTATTATAAGTATATTTATGTTGTTGAAGGCGATATTTAATATTTGTTTTGGTTTCTACAACATATTGCACTACAATTTATTTGTGGGTACCTTAATAGAGTATACAACACTGCTTTTATCCTCCTTATTTATTATTTCCTTAGAATTATTTATTAACCTATTAAGGTTAGGTGGAGTTCTCCATGCTAATCGAAAATCTTGACTTAAAACTTTTATTATATTTTTATTAATATTGGAAATAAAAGCTAAAGACATCCTTAGTTTATTATTCATATTTATATGGTCACTATTATGACATTGTTTATAATGCTTCAATACAATAGATAATAGCATTTGTTTATTATAACCCACTTGTATTAAATCTTGCATATAACATTTTATATTATCTTTCATAAACATTTCATTTGAACACAGTCGTTGATAAGGACTCGTAAGAGTTGAAAGCACTTGGAAATATTATTTGTTATTATTTTATTTATTTATATTAAACTCTGTATTAACAATTG
This sequence comes from Epiperipatus broadwayi, assembly GCA_028023455.1. Taxonomy (NCBI): domain Eukaryota; kingdom Metazoa; phylum Onychophora; class Udeonychophora; order Euonychophora; family Peripatidae; genus Epiperipatus; species Epiperipatus broadwayi. Next base: position 1,224,881 of record JAQFVV010012409.1, read on the forward strand.
ACATGAATTGTTATTTTATATTATTTTTATATTATATACAAAGTATTATTTATTTATAATTTTGACTAGTCATTTTATTTATAATTTAGATAATTACATTTCCTAGAATAATTCCAATTTGTATTCTTTGGGTTATTCTTTAAATATTAAACTTTTTAAAATTCCTTTAGAAGCAATTCTATGTTTGTAATGATTTATAAAATTCTCTGTTAATACGACCAAATTGTACCACACAAAATCATGAGTAATGGATTTTTTTTTCAGGAAGAAAAAAATGGCCTGCTTAGGGATGTATCTTTATTTTTAATATTTATGATCAATTTTTTGACAAAATTATATTAAACCCATATTGAGAAAAAATTGCTACATCATAGCAAAAAAATGGTGGCTTATAAAGATCTTAATGCTTGATCAATTTTTATATGAATGATCACAATATATTAGATATTACTAGCCAATGTAGTACTCCCATATAGAAATTAAAAAAGCATACAGGAACTGTTTGATTCATCATTAGAATGATGAGATAGTTAAATTTCTAATAAAAATTAAAAGATTAGCCCAATGGCACAGATTTAGGCAAAAAATAATTTAGAAAATATGGATGATGAAATAAAGATTTTAATCAAAACAATAAGTTTAAACAGTTTTACGATGGTTTCAATAAGCATTTTAAAATAGCATATCGTTAGTTTTGTCAAAATAAAAAATAAAAATCAACAAAACCAGCAGATCTTTTGCAAAACTAAAAGTCTTAAAAATTCCACACAAAAATAAAGACCACAAATCAGTTAAAATAGGTCCATTACTGTATAAAGAAAAATAATCTAAAAATCACAATAAAAAAACTAGATAGTAAAAAAAACCCCAATCATTGATTGAATTGTTACCATGGCAACAATTTTTAAAACAAATAGATTATATTAGTTTGAAATGCAGGTTTTTGTTTGAAATATTTTCAGAAATATATAAAATAGTCAAATAAAAACTGTAAAATGTTTTAAAATAAAAAGTATATTTTATTATAACTTAAATGTAACTTAGAAATGAATATTACTTTAAAAATATTTTAATAAAAAAATAAAATAATTAAAATTCAATAATTATATTTATTTGATAATAAAAAAATTTTGCATTAAAAATTAACAGAAATTGAGTAGTGTACTATTGAATAAATATTGTAAATGCTTTGAGACTTGTTTAATTTATTAATAAATATCTGTATTGCTTTTTAAAAAAATAATAAATTTTTGAAGAAAAAAAAGGTTTTAAATCTATTAATCTATTTACATTTTCTTGAATTTTTGCATTACTAAGCGGCAATAAGTTCATAATAAAAGTTGAAGCTTCTTTGCACATTTTTTTTTCAAAAACTGGTCTAAAATAAAAATGAATGTCTTCACAACAATTTTTTTTGTTAATATTCTTGACATCAAATGTTTTAGTGCAGAATTGCAATCTTTTTTTAATATTTCATATAGAATGGAAAATAAATAAATTACATGACTTTTTAAAAATTCAAAAGAGGTATTTTATTCTTAAGACACATTTCCACATCATGTTGTTAGAATAATATAGCTTTGTTCAGACATTAAACCTGTCACTGTTTTATTAAAATAAACTTTTAGTATAAAATATAAATGTTTTAACTTTAACTGCTATACAGAATTACAAATTTATTGCTAACGTATAAATTAAACTTCTTCATAAAAAGTAGAATATGTATGTATTCTGATTTTCTATTGTCACACTACAAAATGATGCAAACTATGCTTGGACATTTAAACTATCACCATTATTTCCCCTTTTGTTTTGAAAATAAATTTTTAGCATAGAATCACAAATATTTTGGTTTCAATTGTCATTTAGAATTGGAAATAATTATATATTCAGATGACAGTTTACAAAAAATGTAGAAGTCACATGACACTTATGTGAAATTATATCAAATAGGTGACATACTGTGCTTGGACATTAAAACTGACATCATTTTTTAAAAGTAAACTTTTATCACAGAATTATAAAAAAATGAACTTTTAGCGTAAAATCAGCTGTAATAACAGACTTGCAAATAAATCTATATTTATACAACTTACAATTAAATTAAGTTTTTTAATAAAAAGTATGTGATTATATTTAGTAGTGCAGTATTATAAATCAGTGACATTAAATAAAAGGATATTCTCATTCCAGTCACAAGATAAAGACTTTTTTTACACTTTGAAGCAAAATATATTTATTTATTAATATTACAGTTTCGACTGTTCCTAGCAGTCTTCGTCAGATCTACAAAAATTTTAACATTATATTAATACAACCATATTTCATACATATATCTATTAAATTTTTACAATTTTACCAACTTAATTATTACCATAAGTTTATTCATAAAACTTACTATTATATAACTTTAAAATCTACTTTACCCTTTATTTCTATTCTTAGTTATTATTATACTAATATTTATTCAATTTTTTCTTTTGCCATAATTTTATAATTTCAATGTAATATTATTTTATTACTATATTCATAATTTAACCTTATTTTACATATTACTTTATTCACAAATTTAACTTTATTTTACATTTCACCTATTATCCTAATTTTTAATTATTTTATTCCATTCCTTAATTCCATTTTACCCATATTTTATTCCTGCCTCTTCCATTTACTTATCTCTTATAAAATTATTTTAATTATTTAATTCTTATATGTATTTTTATTTTATATCTTACCTTAATATCTACTAACCTCTCACTGCTCTACTCCACCATTTTCTATCCCATAATATACTCTAATTTCTTTTAATCTATATACAGCTCCCTCTATTATCTATTATACAAACTACTTATTTTAATTCTTATTAGTTTTCACTGTTATTTTATTTATTTTTTATATTAAGATAGTTTTTAAACCACTTTCTCTATTAATATTTGGATTTATCTTCTTTATTAAAATTGCGTCCCTTATTTTTCTATCCCTCCTACTACTTGCATAACTTATCATTCTAATATTCTCTTTTTCTAGTTTATGACCTGTCTCCATAAAATGCATATATACCGGTGATCCTCTATTATATTTATGGTACTTTAACCTAGTATATATTGAATTTTTTGTCTCACCAACATATTTATTCATAATCCCTTTATCCCTACATTTTATACAAAAAATTCAATATATACTAGGTTAAAGCAACATAAATATGATAGAGGATCACCGGTATATATGCATTTTATGGAGACAGGTCATAAACTAGAAAAAGAGAATATTAGAATGATAAGTTATGCAAGTAGTAGGAGGGATAGAAAAATAAGGGACGCAATTTTAATAAAGAAGATAAATCCAAATATTAATAGAGAAAGTGGTTTAAAAACTATCTTAATATAAAAAATAAATAAAATAACAGTGAAAACTAATAAGAATTAAAATAAGTAGTTTGTATAATAGATAATAGAGGGAGCTGTATATAGATTAAAAGAAATTAGAGTATATTATGGGATAGAAAATGGTGGAGTAGAGAGTGAGAGGTTAGTAGATATTAAGGAAGATATAAAATAAAAATAATATAAGAATTAAATAATTAAAATAATTTTATAAGAGATAAGTAAATGGAAGAGGAGGAATAAAATATGGGTAAAATGGAATTAAGGAATGGAATAAAATAATTAAAAATTAGGATAATAGTGAAATGTAAAATAAAGTTAAATTTGGAATAAAGTAATATGTAAAATAAGGTTAAATTATGAATATAGTAATAAAATAATATTACATTGAAATTATAAAATTATGGAAAAGAAAAATTGAATAAATATTAGTATAATAATAACTAAGAATAGAAATAAAGGGTAAAGTAGATTTAAGTATATAATAGTAAGTTTTATGAATAAATATGATAATAATTAAGTTGGTAAAATTGTAAAAATTTAATAGATATATGTATGAAATATGGTTGTATTAATATAATGTTAAAATTTTTGTAGATCTGACAAAGACTGCTAGGAACAGTCGAAACTGTAATATTAATAAATAAATATATTTTGCTTCAAAGTGTAAAAAGAGTGGAATGTGGTTATTATATGTTATATATTAGAAAAGCAAAAATAACGAAGGAAAGAGGAAGAGAAGTTATTGAAGATTATATTATAAGATAAAGACTTTGAGAAAATAAGTATGACCATCTTATTTTTGAACCTAAATGCACATATGGGCAAATCTTGTGTCTTGGAATGAGAGATTGAATATAAATATTCACTTTACATCCATGTCTTTTAATAATCTTATTAACACTTATGAAATATTATAATTTATTTTGTGCTAATATTAGATGTTAAACTATGTAATAATCAATTTTACTAGCAAAGTGTCAGATTGTAATCATATTTAGAAAGTAATCATCCTTGTCTACTGCCATGCTATAATATATATCAGTGATGTTAAAAGCAAGGATACTCTTATTCCATCCACAAGATAAAGTCTTTAAGAAAATAAGAGTACCCAGTGACAATAAGAGGGGGGACAGGAGAGGCAGTTTCCCCAGGCCTTGCAATATTAGGGGCCTCAACTTGGCAACTCAATACATTAAACAAAAATATAGAAGGCAAAGTGATATCACGGCTTGTAAAATGGCCTTAATTTTATCGTTAAATTCCCCCAAAAAATATTTGAAAAAAACTTTTCCAAGTAGTCATACCACAAGTCAAAAATGTAAGCCAGTTTGATCATTCGGTGTTGAAAATGGCTGCAACATTCAGTGCCCGGCAGAACTAATAGTCTCAATCCTCTGTCAGTCAGTTTGTGCTAACAGTGTTTTACGATACTCATAATGCTAGAGTGAATCTACCCATATCGAAGTGCTATCTGAATATAATCTTCTTGTTCATTTCAGTATCTCATAACTAACTGCTCTCGGAGTCCCATTTCTGGTCCTGTAAGCAAAAACTCTCGTTTCTTCTTTCTCTCCCCCTACGTTATTTAAAATTTTGAAGAGCTCTAAGATATTAGTTGTCCCAGGCCTCACATTATCTCTGAAAGGCACTGAGAGAGTACCCATGTTATTTTCAAATCTAAATACACTTACATAGGCAAATCTTAAGCATCTTGGAGTGAGGATGTGAATATGTAAATCATTCACTTTACACCCATTTCTTTTTAATAATTTTATTAATACTTATAAAATGTTATAATTTATTTATAAATAGTCACCATTTATTTGTATATATACAATCTTAAGTGTTTTAATTTTGTCTGCCATATAGAATTATAAATAAATTCATATTCATACAGCTTACAAGTAAATTCAACTTTATAAAAGTGTGTTAGAAGATATTGTACTCCTACAATGTTTTTAATTTCTTTTAGATTAATGTAAGTGTCCTGATGTTAAGGCTGTCATATTTTTGTCTGATATCTTTAATTTAAAAAAATTCTTTTAGCACTGAATTGCAATTTTTTTTATATATGTTGTACACAGTTAAGAATTAATATGAGGAACAGGTATTCACTTGGAACTGATATTTAATTTTTTTAAATTGATTTATGTGCTAAAAAAATTGTAATTTTTGTGATGTTATTACGTTAGACGATCTAAGAGTTCTTGGAAAATATGATTCGAATTATGCACTTTGGAATAATGATAGTCTATTTGCTCTCAAATGCAAATGGAGATGGAAAGAGGTCTGATAATCTCTGTAAAATAAAAACATAAGTTGATCAAAAGATTTACAATATAAATGTTGAAAATATAGTAAAAGGATGTAAGTGGTAATTTTTTTAAAGTGGAATAGCTATTGTTCTTATTAAAAAAAACTCAAATGGCATAAAATTAAAATATTTAATTTTATATCATTTGAGTAATATACCAAATATTAGGGTATAATTGGTTTAGTCCATTTGGAATGTATAAGTTAAAACAATATTAGAAGATAAAAGTTAATTAAAATATATACACATCATTTGAAAAATTAACTATGGGTAGGACTATTCATATTATAATGCTTCTTGCATTCAAGCTGAGATAAGTAGCAATTTGAGAACTTTACACTACAATACTATTTTTATGAAACTCTATTTAGATCATTTAAAATAAGTATTTGACTATTTCCTTCATGTAATATTAGTAGTGAATGTCTAGAAAAAATTAACTTTTATTTAAATATTCCACTTTCACCTGTTAGTAATAGCACAAAGGTTAATATATGCACAAACTTTTGAGAGGTATTATTCTCCTCTTCTTCAGGTGTTGCTGGCCTGACCAGTGGCAGTACTAGAATTGGATTTGAACCTAGACCGTTACATTTTTGAGTATTGAATTTTAAACTAATGCTCTAAGCAACTGAACCATGCTGCCAAAGGCACAGGCAGTAGAGAAATTTCATATACTTATCTATAAGGTTCCTCATTTTTAAAAAATATAAATAATTCTTTATGAAAAACAAGAAGTGAATGCATAGTAATACAGAAAGGAAACCACAATACTAGAAATACTAATAATTAACTAAATTTAATGACTTTGTTTCACTTTTTTGTTGTTGCAATTTGTATTGAAAATTTGGTCTGTCATACTTTATAAACACATTTCAGGTTGTAAGCTGGTTTACACCTGTATCTAGTTGTAGCACTGATATAAGTCAAAAATGATTATTCACAACAAAAGGACATAAAAGTTTTTACTGCTCCATTATACTCCTCCAGAAATTCTTTATAAACTTTTAGCCAAAAACCAAATACTTCTTATTCAAATTATATTTTTGAACTAGGATGTATTGATATGTCAATCAAACTTTTTTTTTCAGTGGGTGATCTTCAGATTTTACTTGATATAGACAGCTGAAGAGTTGGAGAGTGTAGTAGATTGGAATCTGTCCATTAAAGTATGAAGGTTTGCTATCTTAATATAAAGCTGAGCACTGATTGTATATATGTGTAGAAATAATCATCTGGACCTACGGACAAGTGCTGGTTTAGCCTGAAATACATATACGGGTGATTATTTATCTTTTAGATATATGTGGGGTCAGGTGTATCAGTGGTATGAGATAGCATGGATAGTTGAAGGTTGAGTGAAAGTCCAAGTTCAAAGCCCCTTGTATTTACAATAAGGTACAGGTATGTCTTAAGTTAATGGATAAACTGTTATGGCACTGAAAAATATTCACTAAAGATTTATACAATAATGAATTTTTGAGCAGTTTTTATTAAACTTTCCAAATCGTTTCCAATTTTAAAATTATTCCATCAGTTTTTTTGTTGACATTATGTGTTTTTGTTTGTTGGAATAAAATATGAATTTCAATTAAAAGAAAAAATGTCAGCAAAATACCCCATATTTTGCAAACATTTCTCAAAAAAATTTTCATCCTTCAATTTATGAAATTTAATTAAAATTTCTAACCACAATGTTATAGCCTCAATATGCAAAAACAATATTTTAGGTCATCATCAACCATTATCAATCCACTATAGGATGGTCTCTTCAAGTTCAATCCATCTTCTCCAACCTTTAGCTTCTCTTCTCCACATTACCCCTGCACACTTTCTTATTTCATCCAACCATCTCACGTGGTCTCTTTCTTGGTCTTTTACAATCTCTTGGAATCCAGTTTAAGATTCAATTGTCAATCTATTACCATCTCTTCTAGAAATATGTCCAGCCCAACTCCACTTCAATCTTTTAATTTTTTCAGTGAGGTCAGTAACACTTGTTTGTTCTCTTACCCATACATTGCATTTTCAATCTCTTCTTGTAACTCCCAACATGCATCTCTCCATACTTCTTTGAGTAGTTTGAAGTCTCTGTATTGCTCTTCTATTAAGTGTCCAAATCTCAGATACATAAGTAAAAACTGGTAAAACACATTTGTTAAAAACCTTCCTTTTCAAATACATAGGCATACTTCCTTTTAGTATCAAGTTATTTCTATCAAAAGCACTCCAACCAAGTTTAATTCTATGATTAATTTCCTCCATTATGTTTCCATCTGTATTAATAATCTTACCAAGGTATTTGTAACTGTCAACTTCTTCTAATTCATCATAATCAATCTTTATTTTCATATTTTGAGCAAATCGATTAAACATTACTTTAGTCTTTTTAACATTTATCTTTAGTCCTACTTTCATGTGATAACTCCTGTAACATTTCCTGCAGCTCTGAAGCATTATTTGCAAAAACAACTACATCATCTGCAAAATCTAAATGGCTTAAATAATCTCCATTTACTTTCACTCCTTTAGTTTCCCATTTTAATCCATAAAATACTTTGCAGCAGCACTGCTGTAAAAAGTTTTGGAGATATGGAGTCACCCTGTCTTACACCTTTCTCAATGTTGACCTTTCCAGTATCATTATGCAATCTAATTGTTGCTGTTGCATTTTAATAAATATTCTTTAAAATATGACAATATCCTGGATCTATACCTTGATGATCCAATGCTTTAATCACCGAAGAAATATTTATAGAATCAAATGTCTTTTTATAATCTACAAATCCAAAACATAATGGCAACTCATATCCATTTGTCCTTTCTACAACTTCTCTCAATACATGGATAATATTTACTGTACTAAAACCACTTTTAAATCCAATTTGTTCTCTTGGTTGGTGAAAATCCAATATTCTCTGTAGACGAGTTGTAATTATCTTGGTAAAAATTTTGTATAAAACTGATAGATCTGTAATTTCTAATATCTTCTTTATCACCTTTTTTAAATATTAATATTATTACTGCATTCTTCTAATCATCTAGTACATCTTTATCATTTAGACATTTTGTATATAACTTTGCTAAAAAAATTTCTATTTCTTCATTTGCTTCTTTTAATATATCAATTATAATTCCATCATTACCTGGAGCCTTTCCTTTCTTCATACATTTAATTGCATGTCTCACTTCTTCATTTAAAATTCTGGGCAATTCGGAAGATGTAATAGATATAGGAGGTACTTGTTCCTTATTACTATATAATTCTTGATAAAAGTCTTCTACCCATTTCATGATGTCATCTCTCTTTTTAGTAATAATCCCATCTTTTTTTCTTATTGCAGGTATAAATTTCCTACAAATAACAAAATGTTGTTTTACATTCTTGAGACTTTTATTTTCTTCTATAGCTTTCTTTGCTATTCACAGTTATACTTTCTTACATCATTTTCAACTCTTTTCCGCACCATTTTACAAAATTTGAGATATTCAGTGCTTTTTAATGAATCATCTTTGTATATCTTCATATTCCTTTTTTTCTTCATAAATTCTCCAGACTCAGTAGAAATTTTATTGGTCAATTGCTGCTTTTATCTACCAGCTATCTTACAGTTTTTATATCAGTTATTTTCGTATTAATTTCATTCAAATCTGAATCATGTACAAAATCTAATACTTGAAACCGATTTGTAAATTCTAATTTAAATTCATTAGAATGTTTCTGATGATTAGGAATATCAACTGTAAATAGTGTTTTTCTTAATAGTTTTTGTCTTTCTAGTTTTGCATTAACACATATCTTACATCTTACTTATCGATGATCACTTCATGTGTTAACTTTATTAAGAACATTATAATTTTGAAATATGCATTTTCTGTTAGTCAAAATATAATCCAATTCTGTTGTATCTTTCATTTGCATGCTTCCATGTCCATTTCCTTTTAACACTTTTCTCAAAAAAAGAATTCATAATATAAAGTTTTTCTTTTTCTGCAAACTCCACTAGTCTATGTCCTTTCTCATTTCTATTATTATAACCAAAATTACCTACAGCAATTTCATCTTTCATTTGTTTACCAATTCTAGCATTAAAGTCTCCCATAACAATTTTAAAATATTAAAAAAAAGCCTTTTGTACATTTATATAAAAATCTTCTACTACTTCATCACTATGAGAACTTGTTGGGGCATAAACCTGAATTATCTGCATTTGGTATCTGCTATTAGTTGTACAAGTAATCTTGCCACTCTGTCTGATACACCACCAATCTCCACACTGTTGTTCTTCACTTTTTATTTATAATGAATCCTACTCCACTTGTATTTCCAATAATGTTTTTATAATAGAGTACATGTCCACTTTTTAAATCAATTGTCTCTTCACCTTTTCTTCTAACTTCACAAAGTCCAATAATGTCCCATTTAATATAAGACAGTTCTTCTTCTAATTCTTGCAATCTTCCTTCACTTGAAAGTGATCTGCAGTTGTAAGTACCTAAATAAAAAGTCAGTATCAAATGGCAGCCTGGGTCCACAATCACAGAATTCTTAGCACCCTCTGCCTTTGGCCACCAACCACTGCCTTGGTTGGTGACTTTACAGCCTCCTGGGAACAAGGGCCATGATTTATTTTTGTCTGAGATAATTGTATATATGTATTGGAAAAATATTTATCATTTACACAAACATTCATTCCACCTTATCAAGCAACTGAGAAGAAAGACCATGGAGTTTCTTGATCGTAAACTCAGAGGTAAAAAGCCAATAAACTTACCACGCTGGCTAATGTGTGTTGGTGAGCAGTCCATCTATGCTCATATACTATATGAATAATCACATAGTAATAACAGCTGCAACATAAAGAACACATGAGGTGGACATTAGGAAATTTGCCCTGCTCGGTTTCTTTAAGGTCTCCAAGAAGAATCAAAGGGTCTCCTTTCAGTTAATAACAAACTCCTTTTTTAGGTAAACAAATTAATTTCTCAAAAATAATTTATATAGTTAGGAATTTAATTATCTTGATGTAATAGAACAGACAATATTAATTGATTTATCATGTACTACTTTAAATTCAACTGACATTTTCTTGTTTGCTAAAGATGACAATAAAAATTAGCAGTGAGGATGTTGGATTTGAAGGTACTATTTTAAATATTTAACTATTTCTTCAGAGATTATTAATAATAATTTATTAGGCTAGAGATTAATATATTATTTTTAACACAGATGTAAGCTTTAAATTTCATTAGAATATAATTTTTATGAATTACAAACCCATGTTAATAATAATTGAATTTCATTCTCTTTTCTTTATATTTGCACAATACCTTATTCATTGTTTAAAATTATTATTTTATTTCTCACATTAAAAAAAAACACTTGAAGACGATGATTATCATTGAGTGGTCATAATAATTGAACATTGCAAGATATTATCAATAAATAATGACAATAAGTTTATGACTTAAGCTGATTCAAAAATGTGGATTCATCCAGAAGCATCTCAGGGGATATTTGCCTTTTTCCAGTGGCTTTATTCATTTGAAGAATGAGAAATAAAATAGTAGTATTAAAGTACAGGATTTATATGGATTAAATCTTATTTAATTCAATAGTAAATCAGAATCTTAAACCACTAAATATCATATGATCACATTTCTTATGCTTTCACTGATGAAAGCCACAAGCTAGAAACTAATCTGGGGATTTTGGATAGATAGGGATTTTATGCACAAGCCTCCTGGCATTCATTGATTACTCTAGCTTGCATTGAGTGGCACTTCTGTATGGAGAGTTTTGCCTATTTTAAATCAGAATCTTCAGATTTTTACTGTTTGTGAATATTTTCATTCAAATATATGCAAAGGAAGAAAGCCCAGAAGTAGAAAGCAAAGATATGAGAAAACTTTTAAAACAGCTTTCATTATTCATATACACGTCTACAGAATTTTGTTTTAATTTTCCAGTTTTTGACCAAGAATCCATTGCATTTGTTTAAGCAAAAGTTTCTTCAGTAATTTAATGAGAGAATTAATTTCAAATTTTAATCATATAAATAAATTACTGATGGATTGATATATTGTATCTGCATAAATGAAAGCTATAAACTACACGCAAACATAAACTTAATATTAAGATTTTTTCATAAGGTATTCAAAGAAAAATACATAGAGATTACAAAATCTCTACCATTTTGAAAAACCTTGCAGTTCATGCAACATAGTTTGAATATCACTATTACAAAAGATGCTGCAGCGGCAGAAATGAATCAGTCTGGTTAGTGAAGGCCTTATAGGTCATAATAATAGTAGCCATTCTAAAATATAATTAAAGTACTAGATCTGTGGCAGTTGTATACATATAGTAATGTATATTGTAGTTAATTTAAAAGTATTGATTAAAAGATTTTAGCTACAAATGTTTTACCAGAGACCATCACATGATCACCATTTCTTATGCTTACAGAAGCTGTTTACACAGAAGCTAAACACTCCATACAGTAGCGCCACCAGTGCAAGCCATATATCTTATGCATATATCTTATGATATAAATACTGGGATAGCCAAAAAATTAAATATATGCTCAGCTTTAATATCATATTCCAATGTTTAGAAAATTGGCTGAAATACTCATTTTAATCATTGTAACTGGATTATTCAAATATGAAAGGCTAGCTTTTAATATATCAGTAGCTGCTAATGTGTTTCAATGTCAAACTGATCTTTTGCTAAGAATTTTAATACATGACAATTCAAAGATAAGTTAAAAGTATTAAAATTATATTTAAGCATTTAGCAAATGTGGTAGTAAGTCGACTTGGCAAATTGTATATAAATGTAAAAGAAGCTAACTTCCTGAGTAGCATCACTCCTTGTCAAAAAATGAGAGAAACAAGGCACCAATATTTAGAATTATAAAGAATTTTAATCACTTTTAGATCTGTTAGCTCAAACAAAGTATGTCACATCATAAAAAGGCTTAAATTATAAATTAAAATAACTTGTTTTGAATCCATCAAAAAATTAATAATATTAATTCAACCACAATTCCACTACTCATGCATCAGCTTATTGGCTCAGAGTGATATTCATTCAAACTATTTATTATGATCAATTACCTATTACTTATACTTTAAACTTTATCAAAAGTATACTATTGTAGTTAATTTAAAAGGAAGTATTGATTATAAGATTTTAGCTACAAATGTTTTACCAGAGACTATCACACGATCACCATTTCTTATGCTTACAGAACTGTTTACCCAGAAGCTAAACACTCCATACAGTAGCGCCACCAGGGCAAGCCATATATCTTATGATATAAATATTGGGAATGATAAATCTATGTTAATACACGACATATTTATTGCATTGGAGCAATATATTGGCATTACACTATCACCTACAAAGACTCCTTGATAGTTAAGAGACATGGAACATATAGGTGCACCATTTTACCAAATGGACTCAAATTTGACTTGTTAAAAAATTGTTTAAAATCTCAAAAGCACATCAACAAACATTGTGTGTGAATATTGAATGAAGTATGAAAGCAATTTCTTTCCTGCCATGAATACAAACAATTTTATATAGTAATGGATGCTAAATACATAATTATATGACTAGTTACTTGGTAGAACATGTGATGTCTGAGCACTTTAGTGGCAGGTTGAAGATTTCACTTAACTGACTGGACTGAACATTTTTCTAAATTTATATTACTCAGTTCAGATTTGGCTTTGGAGTTTTTAATTCCAAGTTCACCAATCTAAAATACAAAGAGTACTAATAAACTGAAAACTAAAAAAGATTTCAACTCAAGGAGGGGCAAAATACGCAATTTATTCTAAATGGTCTATCATGGGGATTAAAAATGATACATTGTTGAAATAATAATTTAACAATCTCAAAAAGTATAAAAGCAACAAGTTAACTAATAAAAAACATGTTTCAATTATTAACTTTTAAAATAACTCCAGATAAAAACAGTAAAAAATAAATAAATAAATCACCAAACTTAAACTTTAGCCTCCACAGAAATTGACCTGCCAAACTTAAACAATTATAAGATTATATTCCACTTTGCAGGAGTGAGAAGACTTAGGGATAAGAAGCTACAACAAATATTGTTAATCTGCTTTATGGAATTGGTGAAGTAACAGAATGGCATAGTCAGGAGTTTTCACCCAACTTTATAAAACTATTTGATTATTTATGATCAATTTTTATACCATTTAGCATCATGCTTCTCAAAAGTTAGGTAAAATAACAGACATTATTTCTGGAACTACAATATGGTATTAAAACTAATAAACATAAGAGGAGTAGTCCATTCTAATTTGTGAACACCTATGTCACACAAATACCCTGGATTTTTTATACAGGAATTTCAAACTGTGTAAATTGAGACAGATAGAAAAAATAATATAGATGTGTATATTAAAAACTTGCAAAACCTAGTATATAATATTAATAAAATTCTTAACATAATCCAAAACTCTACAAAAGTCGTATCATGTTTTTATATTAACTTGAGCCAGATTTTGAGTGCTATGTCAGACCTTAATGCCACAGATTCAACATCTACCAGCATATCTGATAAAACATTGGATTCTTATTGGACAATGTGGAAAAATTATCATAAAAAACGCTATGAGTCAGAGCAAGAGGATAATTATAGATGACTGATCTGGAAAGAAAATCTTAAATATACTAGTCTTCACAATCTGAAACACTCCATGAAATCCCAAGATGAATTTCCATGTGGTTGTACAAGAAGAGGCAATAATGCTGTTAGTGACAACCAATTTTTTGGTTTGGGTGATTTACTAACTACTGATGACCATAAAGACAAAGATGCACTAGTTGACATACAGTCAGGTGGAAAGTCTACATGTGCAAAAATAGACGCATTCTATATGGTTTTGCAACCAAAGCTAATTGCCTCGCTGTTTGAATTTATTGGGATGGATGTGCAATTTATACATTAATCACTAACTTAATGTATATTATAAACTTTTATTTTATCTTACATTGATAATAATATTTTTATAAAAGGTTATTTTTAAATGTAAATTAAGAATTGAAGCATTTTATACTTTGTAAAGTTTCTTCTGCATGTAAGAAATTTATAAATATATTTTGTTTTCTAAATCACATTCCAATATCTATGTTACCAATGTAAATAATAAATCTTATCATATTAAAAAAAAAAAAACACAGCCTCAATCTATGGAGACTAAAAAATAGATAAGCTTTTCATACATTGAGTCTCCCAGAAATGAAAAAGAATATGCTCTGAAAAATATGTTTCATACTCCCCCAACACTAAACAAACTGCTTAACAATTCAAAAGACAAACTGCCCACAGAGTCAGCTATCAAATCATCTCCAAAATAGACTATGAACAAAATTCTGGCCATAAATTTGATTTGTCTAGTGCTGGAATTGTATGCACTGAGAAGGAAGGCAGAAAACGAAAAATTAAAGAGGCTTGGGCAATAGAAAAATTGAGAATCTATAAACAAAAAAGACACAAGCATCTTCTCTAAAAGAAATGGGCTCTTTGAAAGGATTTAAATATTTTTGAATATTAAATAAATAAATATATTAAAATTATCAAATATTATGTGTGGAAAGCATTATTAATTAAAACTAAATTTAATTATGTAGACTACCTTTTCTATATGAATGTCAGAACATATCTTCACTTCTCTCATTTGTTTCTTAACAACCCTTTTATATTCCCTATATGCCTTTCTTCTACACTTTCTGAAGCAGTTCTCATTTATTTTCTCTTTATTAATGTCGAATGTTTATTTAGAATCAATAATATTAACAAAGAAACAATGGAGAATGAGTGTTAATTAAAACCAATATTTGCAATCTTCTTCATTTTATAAATTTACAATCTTTCACAATTCTTTTCAAGATATTATTAATTCTATTCATTCAAATTAACATCATAACTTATTTCGTCTCCATTCCTATCAATCTTTCATAAGATGTATGATTCCTAATTAATCTTTTAAAGAGAAAACCACTTTACAATATAAATTACAACCACAACTACAGTATATACTTTTCTTTTCTCATTAAACACTTTTTTTTTTCCGAATTGATTCTTTATCTTTCATATATAATAAACAATTTAATTCATATTTTGGTTTGACAATGTAAATTTCACTTTATTCAAATTCTCAGTTTCACTTCACATTTATCACACACACTTCCTTAATAGTATATTTTCAACTCCGTCATATAATCTACAATCAACATTTTAGAATTATTCACTTGTTAAATTTATCTACGTCCGCCCATAAACATTGCCAATACTCTCTTTTCACTAGAGACCTCTATCGATGAGTTTCTAAAATCAGGGGCAAAAAGTTTTAAGATTAAAATAATAGAGTATATTCAAATTTTACATTTTAATATATGTGTTTATTTGTTTTTAAATAAACAAAGTCTGTAAAAAAATATATATATATAAATCTCGCAAATTACTGGTTCATCACGTTAAAAACTCTTAAATAATATAGCCTAGAAGATGCCTCGTTATTTACTATTGTTTTCTTACATTGGTTCAAGGTATTGTGGTCTTCAGAAACAGCCTGGAGTACGGACAGTACAAAGTATAATAGAAGAAGCCCTTTTAAATTTAAGGCCGTCTAATGAAATATGTTTGAATATTTCCAGTCGTACTGATAGTGGAGTTCACGCTCTCTGCACATCGGCAGATATAGATTTAATTCACAAGGGTCATCCAAACAATATTTATAATCCTAACGGTATTACTATATGCCTTAATAAACACTTTAACAAAAATGAAGAAGATATAAGAATATTAAAAACTTATTCAGTACCCGATGATTTTAGTGCTCGTCATATGGCACTTCGTAGAACCTATCTTTACCGCTTGTGTATAATGAAAGATTCATCTTATTCTGATGGGATTAAGCAATTTAAAGATTATGCATGTGGTTCTATTCGTTCAATTTTTGACATGAAGAGATGTTGGATGATTTCAGAACCATTCGATATTAATTTATTTAAAGAAGCATCGCAACTTTTTGTTGGTGACCACAATTTTGCGTCATTTATGAATAATTCAAATGAGAATCATATTATTAATCCGCTGCGCTCTATACATAACATAACCATCCGCCAAAGTGAAGGAATGTTTAATAAATATGATCCCTATTCGGAATATTTTGAGTATTGGGATATCTTTTTTCAAGGACGAAGTTTTTTATACAGACAAGTTCGGAAAATGGTCAGTGCTTTAGTAGCAGTTGCTCAATGCAATTTAGAAATAAATGACATTAAATGGATGTTAGATAATCCGGCAATTTTAAATTGGAAATCTGTAGCTTTAGCTCCAGCTCATGGCCTTTATTTAATTAATGTAGAATATGATACCAATTTTCTTTTTAGTAAATAAAATTTTTTTGAATGCAGTAAATATATTAATGATATATATGAAAATAAAATATTTTCAAAATGTTTTTAGCTAATGTTTCTGACAAATTTTTAGGTGATATGCTTTTATATAGAAATCGATATTCTGAACAGTTTAATACAGTAATATGATAATTTACTATAGAGTTACAAGTTATTGGATAAAAACTCAATTTGTTATTTCCATTGTTTATATATCAAATGATTTCTTGAGCAACTGAATATTGAATAATTTTATCAAAAGCTTTATTTTAGCTAATAGCTGGTAAACATAAGTTATATTAGAGATGGAAAGACAGGATATTTTAAGAATCTCTTAAAAACTTGCGCCTAAAGTCTTTCCTACATTTTTTGCCCATTATTTTATTTTAGAATTTTACTTATTTTAGATTTTTCTTTTTATGTTAGAACTTATTACATGATTTAAGCATTAGACAGTCACACTTCTTTAGTATCAAAATATTTAAATGAATGTAGTACAATCTAACACAGTTATAGAAAGAGATGATGAGACATTAGACTGGTATAGAAGATTGTACATTTGTGACATTCTATAACAGGATATGCTTTGTACTATTTTGAAAAATTATTTTTACGAATAATTAATCTTCAAACAAACAGTAAAATTTGGAAATTTTAACTTCAAAATTATATAAATATACATAAAACCTGTTAATTATAAGAAAAATCACATAGAAAAATGTGACAAAGTATAGATAAATTATACCATGCATACTTTCATTTATATAACTATTATCATTTTCAGCCATTATCTACTGCAGGATAAAAGTCTTTCCAAGTTTAATTCATTTTCTCCAATCTATAATTTTCAAATATCCAATAAATTTTTGCATCTCGTATCTATCCCTCATAGGTGTTCTCTTTTTGGTCTTTTACAATCTTTTAGAATTCAGTTTTAGACTTATATTGTTCAGCCCAATCCCATATCAGCCTCTTATTTCTTTTGATGACATTCTTAACATTCACTTTTGATCTCAGTGATCCTATCATATATCTCCATATTTCCTTGTATGGTCAGACATCTCTGCATTGCCCTTCTGTTGTAAGATGCACCAGTAAACACATTTATTAAAATTCTTTTTCAAGCATATCTGTTGATTTTTTTAATTTTTAATATTAAGACATTTTTATCAATTGCACTTCCAACTTTAATTTTATGATTAATTTCATCTTTATATTTCTATCTATATTAATAATCTAACAAGGATAATTATAACTTTTTTTTTCTAATTCATTCCTATGCTTCTTTTTTTTTCTAATTCATTCCTATGCTTCTTTTTTGAGAAGCCATTGAACATTATTTTGTCCTTTTACTTATTTTTTATTACTCATACTTTCTTGCTTTATTTAATGTTTTTTAAAGACTTTGATGCATATTTTCAAAATCAGCCTATTATCTGCAAAATCTAGATGATTTAAGCATGTGCTCTATTTTTTTAGCCTACCATTTTAATTCATAAAATACCTATAAAATACTGTGAAAAGTTTTGAAGAAAACGGTCATCGTCATGCATTTTTATTACTATTAATCTTCTTAGTATCCCCATTAAGTTCAATCACTGTTGGTGCATTTTGATAATTCTTCAGAATTCAGCAAAATCCTCAATCCATGTGTAGATTCTGAAGTTTTAATCACCATTGAAATGCTTATAAAATCATGCCTTTGCATAATATGCAAATCCAATACAAAGTTGTTATGCTTTATCATTTGTACTTTTCTTAATATTTGGAGATTATTTTCTATGCTATAACTATTTAAAAATCCAACTGGCTCTTTTGATTTGTTATCACTATTGCATTCCTTTATCACCAGGTATATTTGAATCATTTAGATGTTTATATATAACTTTGTCAGAAGTTTTCTATATTTCTTCATCTATTTTTAATATCAATAATAATTCTATTTTCTAGGGTTTTCCCATTCTTCATATATTTAATTGTATGTTTCATCTCTTTAGTTAAAATACTTGCAATTTCAAAAAATAATACCATAATTGAAGAAATTACATTTTCTTTTAGTTCTTCGCAGAATCTCCACATACTTTGTGAACTTTTTTTTTTTAGTATGTTTCACATTTCCTTTCATATAATTGAGGCAATTTTCTTCCAATACCAAGTTGTTATTTTATATTCTTGAGACTTATTCCCTTCAGCTGCATTGCAGTTATATTTTTTGTCATCATTAATTTTTTTTGCATAATTGAAAATATTCAATTTTCTAAATAGGATTTTTAAAAATATTTTCATATTCCTATACATTGCTTGTCTCTATTGAAAATTTACTGATGAATTATTGTTTTTTTTTTTGCAATAATTGTCTGTAATAGTTTTTAATAGAGTATCACTTGTGTTCTTATTAAAGTCTTAACCATCTTTAAAATTTGTTAATGTTTCAAAATTATTTGCAAGTTTAGGTTAAATTCATTGGAATATTTCTGAGCTAATGGGTATTAGTTATAGATACTCTTAGTTATTGATACTCTTTTTTAATAGCCGTTGTCTCTCTAATTTTGTATTTATACATGAATTTTATTAATCGATGAAGCACCTTATAATCTTGAAACACATTTTCTGTTAGTCGAAATGTAATGCATTCTCTGTTATATTATGTGATTTCCTTTTTGTATTTTTGTCAAAAAATGAATTTATAATATACTATCTTTTTACTAATTTGACAAATCTATTCTTAATCACAATTTAATTGTTCAATCGTTTTCCATTTCTAGTATTAGAATCTTCCAAGATAATTTTTACTTTGATCAAAAACATTCTGATTATCTATATAATTGGCTACTTCTTTCAATAATAAGGTACATATTTATTTTACAAATCGTCTGTTATCTTTTATTCTAATTTCATAAAGTCTGATAATTATCTATTAAATTCACAGACTTTTTTTCATTTAAATCTACAATTGTAGATAATTAAATAAAAGATCAATAGATGGCAGTCTAGGATCCAATCACAAAAAAAATAATGATTTGCAGAAGACTTAAGTTGGAAAAAAAAAATTGTTAAATTTTTCTTACTCTTCCATAAAGTAAAATAGAAAGTCACAGGAAATAATATATTTGGGTTTTATTTACAACCTTTAATAAGAAATTACTTTGAAGTTTTCTATGATACACAGAGGCCAAACTCTCCATACAGTAGTGCCACCAGTGCAAGCCA
Organism: Epiperipatus broadwayi; assembly: GCA_028023455.1. Taxonomy (NCBI): domain Eukaryota; kingdom Metazoa; phylum Onychophora; class Udeonychophora; order Euonychophora; family Peripatidae; genus Epiperipatus; species Epiperipatus broadwayi. Next base: position 1,245,237 of record JAQFVV010012409.1, read on the forward strand.
GAATAATCAATGGATGCAAGGTTTGTGCCTTAAATCCCTATCTAGTGCCTACTCATCCAATATTCCCAGACTAGTTTCTACCTTGTGGCATTCGAATCTGAGAGCACTGCACCTAGATCTTAGGATCTAATGCAACCTTCAAAATGAAAACACAGTAATGTTTTCAATTCAAGTTCATTAGCTTATATAGTTGTATATACCTGAACTCAGTTCAGCATCCACACTTTTTGGATCCTAAGATCTAGGTGTAGTTCTCTCAGATTCAAGGTTCCTCACTGATGAAAGCCACAAGCTAGATACTAATCTGGGGATACTGGATGAGTAGGCATTAGATAGGGATTTTATGTACAAACCTTTTTGCATCCATTGATTATTCTAGCTTGGCACTACTGTATGGAGAGTTTAGCCTCTGTGTAAACAGCTTGTGTAAGTATAAGAAATGGTGATCATGTGAAGTCTTCTATGAGTTAGGTAAAAAGTATACACCATGCACTGTTATAAATATCGTTATGCTGATTTATCACGATGATGGTTTTATCTCTTTAAAATTATATTTAAGTGAAAACCAAGATTCTCATTAAAATTTTATTTTTTACATAGATGATTTTGACCTGTTTAACAACACATATTAACTAGTGTAACAATTGTATGCTGAAATGCTTAAGGGAAGATGCTATAAGTTTAATATTTATCTAATATTTTTTGGCAGCTATTTATATTTTGGTTGGACACCACAATGTTATTCCACAACTTGGAAGATAAGGCTAAAACCTTAGAACATGCGCCTTGAGTGCTTAATTTATTACAAGAGAAACCTCTACAAATCTAAATGCAAGATTCGACTGGAAAGTTGAATCTTGCGTTTAGATTTGTAGAGGTCTCTCTTGTAATAAATTAAGCACTCAAGGCGCATGTACTAAGGCTTTAGCCTTATATAAGTATTACATGCTGACATTGCGCTTAATAAGAATTAATATTTATAACTCAAAAGATAATTGAGATTGAGTTTACTCTAATCTTTCAAAAAGATATCTTTTTGTTTTGTTTTTAGGTGGTGTATTTCATAAAATAATACAATATCATTATTTATTTTGGATTATCTTTTAGGTTTTTTTTAATTTTTTTATCCCATAACCATTACATTTTTCCATTTATTTCCAGCATAGGTCAGGAAATCATGAAACTCTCCGAACTTCATGTTGAATGAAACCACTACTAGAAAACATAAAAAAGGATATTATTAATGAATGCAACAACAGATTTAATATATACAATTTATATGCAATTCCATCATTAAATGTTTATTTTTGTATTACACTTCAAACTCATATACAAAATCTATTAACTTTCCAAGGAGTTACTTTTATTCATACATTGGTTTTTACAAATGTATTATTTATTCTTGATACCTAGTTTTGAATGAACTTAACTTCTTATTCTCTATTGCTTATATATTATTTCTTTGAATAATTCAATTTAAATTTAATTATCAAATCTCAATGGTATCTAAATAAATAATTAAACTAAAGAGAATTTGATAAGTTCATTTATTATAATAATAATTATTTTCTTGATTGTAATATAACACGATATTATTAACACATCATTCATATTCTTTTAACCTTAACCTGTATATTTATGTATTTATGAGTTGGATACACTATTTTTCCTTTGGAAATGAATTTTTTTGAACATTTCATAAATTCTCTGACTACTAAACTAATCTTGTAATCCATAACTTTAAATTTCATAATAATCAACAATTAAGATCATTTTCACTATGATGTCCACAATGTATGCCAAAATTTAAATATATCAGAACTGAAATATGTCACAGATAGAATTAACTAATAAAATTATTAAGAAGTAAATATACCATCAAATAACATTAACCAAATATATAAGAAAATTCTCTATCTTAACTCAACCCTTATCTCAAAACAGTCTTTATGAACAAATATAATGACTTCATTAACTGCATATGGCAAAATATTAATCATTTTTTAAATACTATAATATTCCTAAATTCATTATCTCAAACATCTTACTAGGATTCACGGTAAAGACTACAAAAATATAAATAAATCTACAGTAAATTCTCTTTTAAATCTATATGAACAAACATGGCTAATAGTTAGGGTGTACATATTTCCACAGGGCCTAACTAGGATACACTAGCAAAAAAAAAAAAAACCAACATTGCAGATTACTGTATATTCCAGTCTGAAATAAATCACAAAACATATAATCATATTTACATTACTAACAATATACTTATTTCATAATATAAACAAAAGCAAAATAATTTTTGTATACATATAGTATCTAATCATTAAAATCAGTCAACACTTAGACAATCCCAATATCAATAGCAATCAAGAATCTCAAACTGTTGTCAAGGCAACCTCCTTTTAACAACATGGAATCCCACCTTTATTTATGGTCCAATATATTTATATAAACATTAAAAATTGCTACTTAACCCCAGAGATTAAAATTATTGAAACAAAGAAGTTAAGAAAACCTCTTTAAACAGGTAAATATAATCTGTTCTGAATGCAGACCAATAAATAGTCATTTATAACATTACAAACTGCAATTATAATTCTCAAATTGCATCCAAAGTATCACTTAAATAATAAAATAAAGCCTGTGCTATTTGACATGGTGGCAATTGGGTTAAAAGAAATGAAAATATATATATATATGAGCATAGACAAAAACTTTGCTGAACACAATGCTAAATCAAAATCAGCCGCTGTAAAACAGTAAGCATAGAAATAAACATAAGGCTGAATATATAAATAAATCTCCCCATATTATATATAAGGGTTGATTTGATATGCAAGCATACATAGCAGCAGAAACTTTCTCTTGCTTTCAGCCACACATGGTATAAATAACAAAAAAACTGCCAATACATTAAATGGTTAAACGCTTATATAAAAATTATTATATACACATCTACATAGTTCTAAGGCATTATTAATTATAACACGTATTTAAGAAAATATTCCAGATTGTCTTTTTTATAACTTTCAAAAATTTTTTTTTTTTAGTTTTGCTAAAAAAATCTAGATTTTGAAAACTATTACAAAATTGGAGGGGAGAAAGAATCTGGCTCAGATTTTTTTTTATAACTTTCTGTTAAAAGAAAAATAATTTTAGAAAACTATTGTGTTTATTAAACTTAATTATCAACTGCCAACAAAATTAAAAGGGTCTAGCTAAAGCATACTCAATGATTATCATATAAAACACATTTATAAAAGTATAAAATAAATAAAACATAAAATTATATATCAATAAAACTGAAATATAAAAATTATCCATTAATAAGATAGAAGTATCATAGTATAAACTGATAAAACAAAAAATTTACATATACTCTTATGCATCATTGGCTTACTGATATATATATCAACAGTTCATGTAAAAATTTTGTTTAGTCTATAGTGACATGGGTATAGGACTTAATTTTTGTACAGATTATATTCAAATGTATATGTATCCTTGGCATGTCAATATAATTTAGTCTTGTTTCTTGATTTTTGAGAAGTGTGTTGATATGATGGGCTCTAGGATGTCATCAGTTGGCTGATTTTGGAGGTTAGTTGGCAGGCAAATTTAGCATATGCTGGTTATAGGGTTCATGGTGGTGAGTGGAATTCATTTTAGATACTTTAGTAGCACATAACTTCAGATGCAGTAGTTCAGAGTTAATTTTGGTAACAGGCATACATAGTATGACATAATCTAAATACAAGCAGGACATGATGAATTAAAAAGACTATAAGCAGAATAAACAATCAAGTAGAATAATTAGAAGTAGAGAGTAATTAAATGATGTTTAGATGGTCTTATATAGATCCACCAATCATTGTTCAACATACTCAGAAATTTAAAGAATCTCCCTAATTAGCAAATCAGTGATTAAAATATTTTTACTCAGATAAGCCACTATTTTAATTAATTAAAAAATTCCAAATTAATTACTTTAAAAATTTTCCAACCACAATACTTTATAGAAATAAAAGTATATTTTTTGTTAAACTCTTAATTAATATGAACTGATTAGAAATGCTAAAAAAAAATTTAAGAGTAAGTATTGTTTCTGGACTATATAAAAATATTTTACAGAAAAGATAATAAAATCAGCTACAAAGTTTTTTTCTTTAAAAAAAAAATAAATTGTTACATTGAAATAGCAAATTTTAAAATCTTTTTACTATTAGTGTGTATATATATATATATACAACACTGCACTGACTAAAAACAATTTGAATTAAAATTAAGTTTACTTAGTCAAGCAACATATAAAGTAATATTGAGATAGGCAAAGCATTTCATTATATTTATTTTAATATTTTTCAAACAAAAAGAACAATCTACCTGTTGCAATTATAGTCTACTGTCATAAACAAGCTAGCATAGAATTTCCTGAATTGATTCTATAGCAATAGAAGATGGTTTACAGAAAGTGTCTCTCACTTCTGTGGTCTAATCAGACAAGGGATATGTATGAATGTTATTCACGAGATTCCATAGTGCTGTTCATGAAATGTCTATAACTTTGGACCTGTGATAGACATTATTCTTTCACTCTTAATTAGCAGGTAATTATGCACTAATCTTGTAGAGGGAGCTATTGTCATTGAAGTAGGAAATGGTTAATTTTCCTTCTCTTGTAGTAAACTATTATGTACAGTAAATATATATGTAAAATGTTTTTACATATAATTAGTTATGCATTACTTTGTCAAACAAAACATATTTATATAATTTAAGGCACATTTTCATATTCATCTTCATATGTTGGCAAGCATTTGAATCGTATTTTTGCAAAATTATTTATTTTTTTGCTATTGTAAAAGGTAGCAGAGTAGTCTAAAAGATATTAATTAATGTGTATTCTTCTCTGAATTTTAATATCATGAAAAAAATTGCAGTTATCAAACTCATGAATTTTTTTTATCCATCAACAATATCTAACAAACAGAACTTAAGAAAAATATAAGTCGTTTAATAATAACTTTGTGATTATAGCATTATGGAAGAATTTGATGATTAAAAATAATTATTTGACTATTAGAGACATGATCTCCAAGCACCAAAATGAGATTGAACTAGGAATCTGTTTAGAAGTTCTTCGCATTTCTGTTACTATGTCATGATGAAAGTAAAGTATTATGGGATAAATGAAATGTTGCAAATCATATATATTTGTATAGGAATTGCAAGTTGTTTATGTCCAAGTTATATTTAGGGAAAATTGTCTTTAAAAGTCTTGTGCCAACTTTATATAAAGAGTGCTATTACCCAATTGTTAAAGATAGTGATATAATAATAGGTGATGTTTACCTATGTGTAATTATAATAATTTTTGTTTTATTGTAATAACTCATTAATAATAGACATCCACAAACTATAAAAAAAGCTAAATGCCTCCAAATATAGTAACATTACTATGTGAATAATCATAGGCTCTTTATATGGATATTTTTCTAAAATCATACCCTGTATTTTTATCCTGGTAATAATAAAGTGATCAAAGAAATTTTTTGAAAAAATTATACGTATCTTTATTGTGTAATTTGGAAAAAGATTTGTTGAGGATGAATGCTAAGATAACTTTTGCTGTGAGAATTAATCACTTGTAAGTCATTTGATTCATTCCTCACAAAACTTTTTTAAGACTGACTAGAGTTGAAAGTAAAAATGATGGTTAAGTCATCAATCGAAGACATTACTTTTATATTTTCATCTTTTCCATGAGCAAATTAATGAGTATGGAGGGGAAATAGGCTAATTTCCACCTCTTGTTGAAGAAGCTATGATATTCTTCTAAAGTTTAAAATTGTTGTCTGATTGTTTTTAACACAGTTCTGTATTACACATAACTAAGATGTAGTATAAGCAATTATATGTCATTCTCTTGATAAAATGGCAAAAAATTGGAAATTTATAAATACCTGCTATTGAGCAAAAGCTATAACTTTGAGTGGCTGTGACTATCGCATCCTAGTTGGAACTGATGAGTAGTGGGTCAGTGATCTTTAACCAAAAATCTTAAGTCTTAGTAAAAATACAATACAAATAATTTACCACTTTTTTGAAAAAGAAATTCAATATTAAGAGGCAAAAAATTCTCATAGAAATATCATGATGGAAAAAGCTAAACTCAGCAGATTTTCTAATTAGCAACATTTGGGCTGCTTCCATTCTAGTTTTGTCATCTAAAATCACTATTTCACATTGGATGGCTATCTAAAAAAAAATCTCAAGCCTATTAAAAAATCCAAGATTACTCATAATAGATCATTGAATGCTGAATAAAAAAAGAAAGCTATAATAAAATATTTTTAATCCCAATAAAAATATTCAAATTTTAATACCCAGGTCATTTAGGGATGTAGATCTGAAACTACTATAGAATAGAGAAGGTGGAGTATTGAAATAGATTACTAATGCACTACTGGACCATTATTTATCCCTTTGACTAAAATCAGTGACCCAATAATGAATCCACAAACATAGATATGTAAGATATAATCAACACATTAAGATGATACAAATCTTTATCAATAAAATAATTCATCTTAGAGGATACAATAAACAAATACATATTTTCAAGTTTCATTAATGTATCCCTTATCTCAACTCTATCATATCACAAACATCCATCAATGCATATTATTCTCTCACTAATTATGAACCATTTCACTTTTCAAATGAGTTAGACATCACATTTCATATATATTGTAGGCAGTGGTCAACTTTGGCCATGCCAGTATTACAAGTTCTTTAAGTTTAGAATATATCGACTAATGGAGAAATATTTAATTTTTCCAAATTTTTTAAAAATGATAGTTGGTATTTCATTCATTTAAATATTTTCATCATACAATATAATTTTTAAATAGTATTTTAAACATAAAGTGAATATTAGAAATGTATTATAATTTAAGTTGTAAAGGAGAGGAAAAAAATATAAAATCAAATAAACAATCTTTTGTTCTTTCTGTTTTGTAATTTTAATTTCTTACAAGTTTTAATTTTAGTTTTGAAAAAGTATTGAGAAAAAAAAAAATTCTCTTCAGCAAGATATTTATCAAATTTTAATTATAACTTGAGATAGTTTTAAAAGAAAAGAAAAAAAAATTTTAACATTTTTTGTTTTGATTAGTTTTTTTTAAATTTCTCTCCAAAATAATAAACCATGTTGATCAAATCAAGGGTAATTAAAAGATTAACTTATTTTTGGCATAAGAAAAGTCAAGAGGATTTTTTTGACTTGTTTTGCAATCTTAAAAAGAAAGAGAACTAATTTTTATTTAAAAAACTAGGTTTAATTGGTCAGTATTTAACATGGTCATGTGAAAGATAGAATTGTAAATTTGTTGGACATAGGATTATTCTAAAAATGGAGAAGTATAAATCAGTTGATCTGTGTTAAAAAAACCACTCTTAAGCAAGCTATTGTCTGTCATTTTTTTGTCCCATCTGCTGAAGAAAAGTTTAGCTGCAAAGTTTTAAAAAATGAAATTGAAAACAATTATTGGCTAAGTTTATCTAAAGCTAAACATCTACTTCCATGTAACCAGTTCACTAAAAAATGTAAAGAATCCCCTAAATTAAAATGCAACAAGCCTTGTCTCCACCCAAAAGCACGAGTGTCTGTTTTAGTCTGACCTGGATAAATTCATTTTGTGAAAAAACTGAAAATGCTAATTACAAAAATTTGATATAGGTATTAATGAAGAAACACACAAAAAGAAAACAAACATGGAAAAAAATGATATTCATAGTTGCCCAAGAAATACTCCAAAAAAAAAAAATAAAACCATGATAAAAGGAATATTTCTAATGTGCACATTTTATTTTCAATTAGATAAAAAATTTTAATAGAAATAATAATTGATAAAAATGAATAATTTTATCATTTTTTTTTATTCAATGGATTTGTTTTCAAAATTCTAAAAAGAGTTTTTAAGTAATTTAATTTTTGTTAAATTTAACACTTTAAAAATTTTTTATTCACTTTTTTTTTTCTTCAAAGTTATACCAGAGTTAATCAAATTTAATTCCTTATTTCTGATTAACAAGTTGTTTTTAAATTTAACTTAGTGAAAAAGAAATCATTCAATGATTGAAAAGGTGAATTAAATTAATGAATGAAAATCAAATGGTAAATCACTTTTTCTATATGAAATTATATTTTTTGATAAAACATGTCATTTTTTAAAATCATTAGTTTATTAAATAATTGTTTAAGAATATTTGAATTAATGTCTTGATTTCATTATTGTTTTGATTTTAAATTATTCCAGTAAAATTATTTAAAATAATGAGCTGTTATATTTCTCTTATTCACAAACACCATCTCCAGAGTTCTTGCTCCCTAAGCTAGTTTAGAGCAATAATGGCCAATTTATAAGTAGGGGTTGTGTTCAGACATCCATATGATAACTCTAGATGATGCAAATGTATCACCTTTAAATTTCATTTTTTGTTATAAAAATGTATTTATTGTTGGCCTGTATTCATATGGACAGAACATTGATAATTAGCATATATTAGAAACCCAGTCATATTTTGAGTGAGGTATGTGCATCCTGATCATTATTCTTCCCTAAGCTTGGCAGTGGCTAAATAAAGAGCTGTTTATGTGCCTCTTAAATGCAGTCACAAATGAACTGTTGATTACTGACTTGACTTTATGTGTAATGATTATTATAACTTATTAGTGAAACTTAGTTTTATATTGTTCTTTGCTGATCTCATATTCATTTTACATTTGATCTTTGATGTTCATTATAGTTATTCAATGCTCATGGATGATTCTGACCATTCTATGGAAATGTTTTCCATCCCCTCTGGTTCTGAACCATTTTGATGTACATATTTAAACTTAATTTCACACATATTTTGTTATATTTACATCTTCCATAACACATTTATATTGTAAGTGGAATTTGAGTTCAAACCCCATGACTTTTTTAAAATTTAATATTGGCCATATTATCTTTATAATAAAGGAAATCTGAGATGCAATAAAGCAGTATTATTTCAATGTCATGGCTTGAAAAAGGTATTTAACATAAGATATATTATTTAAAATACCAATGCCTTATGGCAGTCACTGAAAAAATAGTCGTGCAAAATGATCTCTCCATTCTGTGCATGATTTTGAAATGGTCATAAAATATTGGATTTCAGTAATGCTATTTGAGAAATAGAATGAACTCCCCAAAAAAATCTTAATTATATTATTTAAAATGAATTTGCATTCATTTCCAATGCTTTTTTTTTAATTGATATTTTTCTCTTCCAATGTGGGAGAGAAAAACAATTAAAAAACGTTGAAAACAAGAGTAAAATTGTCAGCTTAAAATATGATATTCAATGTAGATCAATTACAAAAAAAGTTCTCACAAAAAAATTAGATAAGTGATAAGATTTTTGAAAATAATTCAGATTAATATTGAATTTACTGTGTTCACTGAAGAAATACAAATCTTGATATAATCATATCAGGTACTAAGTTTTCGATAACTACTGTTTATAGATATATTGTTTATAAATCTATCTACAGTAAGTATTTTGATATTTAATGAGGAATTAGATGATTGATAATTTTTGTTTGTTATACTAAATTCTTTTGACTGAATAACATTTCTAGATGGTGGAAAGGGCTGTATTTTTTGTTTAAAAAATTGTCAGAAAAATCATATGTAAGATGATTCTTATCTAATTCCTTAAATTTTATTAATTTGAGGCTTAAAAGTTTGTTTTTTAAAAAATTATTAATAAGGAGGTATCTTTTTTTTTTTGCTATTTATTGAAATAATTGTTACCTAAATTTTTTTTAATTACTTGGTCTACATCCCAGTCTATACAAAAGTCAAAGCATGAGTAAATCAGAAAAGTGAATTTAAATGACCTAAAAACATTTGAAATAAATTACATTCATCAGATGGCAAGTGAACAAGATGAAACAATGAAGTACAAAATAATTAAAATTCTTTAGTACACAAATGGCAACACATTATGAGATCCTGGAAGTAATTCAAATAAATACTTGAAAAATCATTTAATTGCTGAGAAGACTATTATTTATTTGCAGAACATTATTTTATGCAATAGTTACATAAGTGGTAAACTGAAGTGTTTGCAATTAAAATAAAAAGAACAATTGCTTTCGAAAGAAATTGTGATTTTTGAATTAACATTTTATACATACAAGTATTGATATATTTTACCGGTAAGTTACACAAGCAAAATATAATGAATTGCCATATAACATCTACTATTTAATGTCAACCAATACCACCAAAAATGCAGCAAAATAAAAGGAATGAGTTTTGATGGGTAAATACTTCAGCAATCTATAATTAATTCAAGATGCTATGATTTTGTAAAATTTTATTCTCAAAAAAAAAAAAAATTATATTACACGCAGAACCCATCTTTATAATAATGTTATGCAATAGGTTTTATTCCAAACATTTTTGTATAGAATTTGGTTTACTAATCATGCTATAACAATTAGCACTAAAATTGTCAATTCGAATTAATTATGATGCATCAAAAATCATTCTATTTAGAAATAAATCTAATAAAATTGGTTTATAGGAGTGTGCAAGTGGTTCATTGAGAAAAAAACAAACAATTCTCTAATAATGAATCAATTATTACCGACTTGATTAATAAGGAAACTTGGCATTTTTTGCTTTGCAAAATAATAAATTGAATATAAAGCTTCAAAAAATAATTTTAGAGATTTAATTACAGAAAGTTCAATAACTGACAGGATTTAAAAATGATTGGTGGATTAAAACGGCAAAGGAAAGTTATTTTTTGATTATAATCTTTTAGGGCAGAGGCACACTTAAAGTGACACATGGACCTAAAAATTGACATAATTCTATTAAATCCACAAATAGAATCTTTTATGTAATAATTTTGATGGCTTTTAACAATACATTCACTTCATTTATTAATTTAAAAATATCCAGCTTAGCAAAGCTTTTTAAAAAGCTCTTTGTAATCTTAAAAATGGAATTATTGATCATGATGAGATACCTGGAGAAAATTTAAAATAGGATAGTCATGCTACATTCAAGCCTATTAGAATTTTTTAAAGAATATATGGATCCATGAGATTGTGCCACATAATTTTAATGAGTTTCTATTCTTCAATTTATGAAAAAAGATTGCAGTAGAAATACTTTCAAACATTTTATTGAAAAAGTTGTTTCCAGTCAAAGATGAAAATGATTTTCAAAGAACCAAGCACTATAAACATGGTTCTGATGCCAGACAAATGCAAGGTAAGTGTAGAGAATAAAAATACAATAAATATATTGCTTTAATAGATTTGATCAAAGCATTTGGCTCAACTAATCAAACAAGTTTATGGCAATGTTTGAAATTAGTTCGTTATTCACTGAAGTTTATTACAGATGAAATATCACATGATCACCACCTCTTATGCTAGTATATAACTACTATTAAACAAGCAAAACTCTCCATACATTAGAGCCACTCAGTGCCAAGCAAAGTAATCAATAAATGCCAGAAGGCTTGTGCATAAACTCTCCATTTAGTGCCTACTCATCCAATATCCCCAGACTAGTTTCTTGTGCTGTTTAATAACAGATGATTTTTTTATTTTTATGATATTTGGAACAATTTACAAACAGCTTCATAAAATTGGACATCAAAATATGGTATATGTTTGATTTAATTTTAACAAATTAAAAGCAAAAACAATAATTCTTTTTTTGGTTTTTAGATTTGTAATATTCTGATAGGGCTCATTTTATCAAGTCAAAGTATGGGTTTACAAAAATTTCTTAATGTTTTAGGTACAAAACTTTTGGTTTAGAATTGTTAAAAATCTCCAATTCACAGTCAATGATTCAATATAAATATTGAGTAAGTTTTGGCTCAAATAGTTATCCGTATGAAAATGTGAATCAATTTAAATACATTGGTAAATGTTTAGGAAACAATTGGATGCAGATTATAATGCACTGTTGCAATTTTTAAATTAACTATATATATAGGGTTGCTATTTTGTTCAATTTATTGTATGAAAGAGGCACATGGACTTCTTATCAACAAAGCATAAAAATAATAAAAAATTTCATTGAAAAATATACTATAACATTCTAAAGAGATGATAGCAAACATTAAATCATATATTCTTCAGTTTATTTTGAAGTGATACTAAAAAATCTATAAAGATATATAATTTCAATAAACAGTAATAAACTTCCTAAAAAGTATTTTATGCTAAAATTTGACATGATTTTATGAAAAAATACACTTAATATGTTATAAAGATTAACTGAAAGACACACTAAAAAATGCAATACAGAACACTTTCATTGGGAAGATATTTCTAAGAAAGCAGCTACTATCAAACAAGTAATGAAGTCTTTCAAAAAATAAAGTTCACTGTAAAAAATGGAAACGGCGTTGGAAGATCTCAAATAAAAAAATATAAAAACCAGAATGTGATATATGATGAATTTGTGGTTGATGAAATTCAACTTTTTATTTTTTTCAGAAGTTATACTCAATTGATTCCAATAATGATGATGATAAAGGCTGGCAATTCTAATTGTAAATACATGTAATCAACAATGCACTAACCTTAACATATAATGCTGTCAGATCATCAGCCTGATCTACCTTTTAAATTCATAAATCAAACTGTGAGAGAAAGATGTACCTTCAGATCAAAATATTACTTCTTTGCTAAGAGGTAATGATTCCTCATTTTTGATACTTTACACCCTATCATCGACATTACAGTATTTAGTTCAAACCATGCATTCCAGAACAATCATCAGTAGACTTGATAATCTAAATGCAAACCTTACACATAATATCAAATAAACATCAGTTGTCAAACTTAGTAATATATATCCAAAAAGAAATAATATTTAAAAGATTTTAGCAAATAATACTACACATAGCTTAAAGATGTCAGAGATTAATGTTTGTGGCTTTTACTATTCTTAATACTCCAGTTAGAGTAATTCAAGAATATTCACTACTTTATCAACTCATTATAATAATCTAGTTCTATCAAGTTTATAAATGCTTAGAAACCATACATTGCATGCACTTTTAATCAGTTTTGTGAGTTCTCTTTAGTAATATATTATTTAGAACATTGAACTGACTTCAATTACTGTATACTTGAGCTAAAAAAAAACACCTTTGTATTATTATTAATAATTTCTATTAACAAGCAAAGAACTACACAAATTATCAAAAAAGATGAAAACTTTTTGTAATTTTAATGCTGATTCATTCTATTATTCTATATATGATGTTTTAAGCCAATAAACACCACATGATCACTATTTCTTATGCTTGCTCATAACTGTTATTAAAACAGCCAAAACTCTCTATATGTATTCCACAAGACTTGTGCATAAAATCCTCATCTAATGTCTACTCAATCAATATCCCCAGACTAGGGTCTGGTTTGTGGCCTTCATCAGGGAGGAGCCTTGGATCTGAGAGCACTTCACCTAGATCTAATGCAACCTTCCAGCAGCCACCTTTTATCTCTACTTAACTACAAAACATTGAAAACTATAATATTTTCAGTCCAAGCTCATTAGCTTATATATGAACTCACCTATATATTTTGGTGTCTTTAGTTCTTTAATAACCATAGCCACCACTATTGTATTAGGCAGGATTGGTTTTAAGCCAATAAACATCACATGATCTCCATTTCTTATGCTTGATCATAACTGTTATTAAAACAGGCAAAACTCTCTATACGTATTGCCACTCAGTGCAAGCCAGAGTAATCAATGGCTACCAGAAGGCTTGTGCATAAAATCCCTATCTAGTGCCTAATAGGATAATAGTGGCTATGGTTATTAAAAAACCAAAGACACCAAAATGTACCTAACTGAGTTCAGACCGATATGACTATATAAACTAATGATCTTGGACTGAAAATATTAGTGTTTTCAATTTAAGACTCATGGTTTTGTAGTTAAATAAGGATAAAAAAAGTGGCTGCTAGAGGGTTGCATTAGATCCTAAGATCTAGGTGCAGTGCTCTCAGATCCAAGCCTCCTCACTGATCAAGGCCACAAGCCAGAAACTAGTCTGGGGATATTGGATGAGTAGGCACTAGATGGGGATTTAATGCACATTACTCTGGATTGCACTGAGTGGCAATATGTATAGAGAGTTTTGCCTGTTTTTAACATAAATACCTTAAATCAAGTTATTTCTTAATAACTTCTCAAAATTTTTCTACCTCTTTCTGAATGCTTAATGGAACTATTTAAATTTTCAGTTGATTAAATAATAGGATTTATCTTAATGGCAGGAATATTAAGAGTAATTGTCTTCCAAACACACTATGCAGCATCAGAAGAAAAAATTCATTTATTAATAACTAGCAATAGTTTTGTTGATTAAAATGAAATGATCTAATACAACCATGATATTGTGATTTAGTGCACTGGTAAAATGGTAGATATAAAAAAGGTTCATGGATTTTCCCAGCTGGGGAGTAAAGAAAGAATATCACCATAGTCTACTGAATGGAACTGAAGTACTCATCCTGTTACATAATCTCCCAAGAGACTACCCAATTATTTTTAGATTAAAACCATTCATATGCAACAAGCCTTATTTTAATTTAATTTTTAAAAATAAGACAGCAATATTATCAGAATAATCACAAATTCAGATTAAAATTAGAGTTGAGCTAAATATTTTCAATTTCTTTGGATTAGATATACTTATACATCTCGGAATCTGCCACTTGCTTGTAGTTTTAAGTACTTATCAATACAAAAATTTTACATTGTTAAGTTCCTTTTTTTAATTCTATCTTGTATTTTACGCATCATTCAATTTAATTATTCTTTTCAACATTTTCCATTCAAAACTAACTCAGAGAGTTGCCATTTTACAAAGATGTTAGACCTTTTTTAAAGACTTATATGGAATGAATTACTTGAGTTTCCTTCATGGTTTTCATGCTTCTGTTCACAATTATTTCGTCTATGCTACTGAATCAGATTTATTTATAATTTTATTTCATCAATCGTATTATTCTTGCCAATTATTATGAATTTAGTTTTGTTTGAGAGTATCTTATAAGTTATTATTACGAGAGTCTCACAATAACTTACCTTTATCCAGATCCAATTTTTTTTTCAATCAAAAAAACCATGAAAACTTTCTGTTTATCCCCAAAATATTTTACAAATGTTGGATATCAAAATTAGGGCAAATTAGAATAATAAAAAAGACAAAGTTATTTATATTTTACAGTAAAATCTGATTGTGGCTTTTATTATCATTATTAATTTCCAATTTAGTAACATACAGGACTTTTTTTTCTTCTATGATATACATTTTTCAATAAAGTAAATTTAATTATATATGTATAAATTTACATTTTCACACAAATGTTGGATTACATAATGTACTCACAAATATTGGCAAATTAAAACAATCTGAAAATGTATTTAAAATCTAAAGTCTAAAAATGTAATAATTTGTGATTTACATTTTTTTTTTTTAAAAAAAAAAAAAAAAAGCCGATGGTAAAGAAAAAGGATGAATAAAAATATTTACAAGCAGAAACAAAAAACAAAAAATTTTGTTCCCATAATTCATTAACAAGTACATCTTGAGATAATAAAAACAGCGCTGGTAAAAGTTATCAATCAAAAATACTGATAATTAGCAAAATTTGTATAAGATTTTAGCATCTTAAAAAATAGGTAAAATAAAAATATCGATAAAAACAAGACATGAATTTTGTTTGTAAACTAACAGCATTGTGATTCTAATAGTTATTGGTTATGATTTACAAAATAATAACTTACTTTTAGATCTAACCTCAACTACAGTGACTCAACTTCACAATGACCTCAGTATTGTCATGCCTAGAACAAATCAAATCGAGCTCAAAGAAACGAGTGCAATAAAAAGTGAATTACTACTATAAATATTTATAAAATATAAATTTGCCATTATCATCAGCACCACTTTTAAAAACAAAATAATAATCACACACACATTTATAAAGTAAATTACAACGTAACTTTAAAATTTGGGGGAGGGGGAGGAATTACAATATTATTACACAAGTCAACTAAAAATATTTCATTTATTAATTCAACTAAAAGTATTTTCTCTGAAACAATAAAAAAAAAATACACAGTATTCTCAAATGTAAATGTTTGTCCAAATAGTGGAAGTAATTGAAGACGTATGAGGATAATCTACATATAAAGCCCAACAATTATGGATGATCAGTTACTGCTAACAACAAATTTGTTTTCAAATGAAAAAACAAAGAATGATTCATTATTGACGTTTTAAATGGAAGAAATGAATCTGAATAAATGAAACTCTTTAGAAAGTATAAGTGATAAGGATTTTAACAAACATGCTTATAAATATATTCTTTAAAATATGTTACTTTCAGTAATTTAGCACTTTTTGCTTAGTAGTAGTAAAAAAAAAAAGGGAAAAATTTTTTATTTTTTTAAAGTCATCTCTATAGAATCAACATCGATAATATTCAAACACATTATACAAAGTTTATTATTAAAAATGATTTTCCACCCCCTCCTCAATAATTGATAACAGATGTCATATATAACATATATGGAATATACATATTTTTAAATAAAACAATAATAATAATAATAAAAAAAGAGTTGTAAAATAATTTGAACGGGTACTTTTGTCATCAGAGTATTTTAAAGCTTAATAAATATGATAAAAAAAATCTTATCAAATTAATTCAGCAATAAAGATTTATATGTATAAAAAAGAAAATAATTAAAGAAGATAATTTTTAATATATTTTACATCAACCTTTTTTTTTATATTCTATAATTTTAATATAAATAATAATACAATATTTATATTCTTACAGAGTTGTCATAATTTATGATTCATATAACAACCATTATTCTTCACCATGAACATTACAAATTATAAATTAATCTTTCATTATTAACAGTTACAATTAAAATTTTTACTCATTAGCAGATGGAAATGTCTGTTTTTTATTAAAAATTTACTTCTTAAAATAATTTTCGACTTTGTAACATTAGCATTATTCAGTCATAGTAGAGAAGAAACTCATTAAAATCAAAACTTGTAAAAATATTTTAATAAACACTGATAATACATAAATTATATTCCATAAGTATTAAATTATTATCAGTCAAACAAATACAATAATGCTAAGCATTATAGATTAGACATTTTTGTTTGTCCATACATAACAAAATTTATATATACATATATAGGGATAAGTGTGTGCAAAATAATGTTTCATTTATTATTTCATTTCTTATTTGCTAAATCTTATTAAAGAATAGTTATTTAATTAAATTTATGCTTAATAGTCTTTTTTTTAAAAAAGGCTTATTTTCATTTAAATCCATTTCATAAACTCAAAATTTTCAAGTATATGATGTTCCAAAGTAAGTGTTAAACTTTCATGCACAGTGTGTGTATATATATATCACACAGGATGCCATAATTAGAAAAAACATGTTAAAAAAAAAAACAACAACAAAAAGTTAGAAATTGACAAAATATATTTGTGAGAGATTGAAATATGTGTGGATTGATAATCCTTTTTAGAATTATGTAACAAAAAGCTAAAAATTAATTTTCACATTTTACATTAATACTTTATAACCAGAATGAATGAACTATAGTTGAGGATAATCTAAACACAAATTTCATTTTTTAAAGATTTCTCAATTCTTAATAAATTTGTTTTGAAAAATAAAGTAAAAAATTACAACCAAAACATTAAAATAAATCAATTTTAAAAATTTAGTATGATTAAGTTTCATTTAAAAGCTTCATTAAAAAATAATATTCTCCAATTAGATGTCATGTCTGTGGAATTACTCATGAAAAGCTCACACAAAAAGTTGTTTATAAAATTTTTCCACAATATCTGGAAGCTGGTTCCCAGATTGCATAAAATGTCTTAATTTTTTTTCTTGTGTTTTGTTTTAAACAACACAAACATGGAAGCCATCTTGGACACTATTGTTTTACCAAGTATTTCCCCTCCCAACTTTTCAACATTTTTTTTTTTAATCATTGATTCCCCCCCACTCCCCCAAGTTTTATTTTCAATTTCTGTTTTATTTAAAATATGCCTTTGAAAAGCTACCAAACAAAAATAAACTCAGGATGAACTCATAAGATTTTTGAGATAATGATATGCGAATGATTATTCCTTGTAATTGTAATGATATTTAGGATGTCCAGTGAAGTCCATGAGATGCCCATGGATAAGACTTTGAATAACCCATTCAATTGAAACCACAGGAATTTGTAGCTGCTCAGCTCTGGTTAACACTGAAGCTGGACAGGAATCATCAGTTACAATAACATTGACATAAAAATTAGAACCTGTCAGAGAAATTGAAAGAAAAAATAATATAAATGAAAAACAAACACATTATATACATATAAAATAAGTGGAATTATAATTGGTAACAAAAAAGTTACATTAATAAAATAATCTACTAATTACTTTCTTATAAATCAGAACCCTTCCCCCTTTCCTTTTAACGCCAACTAGTGATATGCTTTAAGAGATCTCACCAAATGAATATAGCTGTTCTGCTATGTTGTTCTTGTTCAATATGTATTCGTATTAATGCAAAAATTAATCAGATATCTTTATTACACCTTAGTAGCTAAACAAAATAAGTTTAAAATTCAAAACAAAAAACATTAAACAATTTTGTACATGTAAACAATCCAAACTCTTGACTCAAAAAAAAAAAAAAAAAGAATTATTGATTGTAAAACTAAAAATATTCATGAATCTCCATTAGTGAAAAAGATAAAAAAAAAAGAAGCTTTTAGAAGATGTTTATTTTAAATAAGGTACTAATTCTTTGGCCTGAATTTACAGAAAATAATCTTGTCCAATGTGCGTAATTTATCATGAAGTTAAATGTAACAAAATTATGAAATCATCGAAAGTTTAACAGCATTTCCATAAAAAAAAAAAATCTTTTTGTAATAAAAAACGAAGTTTCAAATACAGAAGAAATTAAGCTAAAATTTATACAAAATAAATCCATATTAAAATCAATGTGAAGTATCAAAAAAAAAAAAAATCTTTTACATAGAAAATACTTTGACAAAACCCATTTTATAAGATGCGTGTATTGAAATGTTCAGGTTGATAGCAGCTGACTAAATCAATTCTTTTTCCAATGCCAACAGTATGTGCTGAATTCTAATATCTGAGAATGTTAAACATAAATTAATTGAATAAATAAAATAATGTTTACAAATTGAAATAGATGACATAGATGTTTTTTTTTTTAAAAAATATTGATGTCATTACATAGGCTATACTGTTAAAGATATATAAAAAAAACTATGATCAGAAATTTTCAATATGTTGAGTGAGAGCTATGATTCTGGGTACTACATTAAAAGCGTGCTCAGCTGTATCTAAAAGTAAATAATAAATCCTTTTCAGTTGTGGATTTGTAATCATTTTATAGACTGAAAAAAATGCACTGATTTGATGAAAGAGTAATATCACAGAAAAAAATTCAGGATTAACCAAACATAATCAAAAAATAACATTAACAGACATTTTAGTTGTACATTGTATTATATTTTTTGAGCATTTAGTCAGAAATTTAAATGATATTCTTCAAAAACTGCGAACATAATTCAGGATTATTCATAATTCTTTGCCAAATATTTAGTAGATACTAATCAGATTAAACCACTAAACATCACATGATCACCATTTCCTATCCTTACACAAGCTGTTATAACAGTGGCAAAATTCTCCATACAGTAGTGCCACCTAGTGCAAGCAATATCCATCCCCAGACTAGTTTCTAGCTTGTGGATTTCACCAGTGAGAAACACTGGGTAGCACTACTGTATTGAGAGTTTAACCTCTGTTATAACATCGTGTTAGCATAGGGAATGGTGATCATGTGATGTTTAGTGGTATAATTTCAATTCTGCCAAATAGGATGATAGTGACTATGGTTATTAAAGAACCAAAGATATCAAAATATATAGATGCTGAACTGGGTTCAGATCTATATGACTATACAAGCAAATGAGCTTGGGATGAAAACATTATTGAGTTTTCATTTTGAATTCGTAGCTTTATAGATAACTAAAAAAAAAAAAAAAGGGTAAAAGGTGGCTGCTAAAGAGTTGCAGTAGATTCTAAGATCCAGGTGTAGTACTCTCAGATCTGAGACTCTTCACTGCTGAAAGCCACAAGCTAGAAACTAGTCTGGGAATATCAAATGAGTAGGCACTAGACAGAGATTTTATGCACAAATCTTCTTGAAACCACTAATTACTTTGGCTTGCACTTGGTGACATTACTGTATGGATAGTTAGTTTTTGCCTTTGTTATTAATCAGATTGTTTAAATTAACAACAGAAATATAAGAATTTTTAAATTGCATGAAGGATTCAATTTTCAGCATTTTTTTCTAACAATGGATAACAAAATTGGTTTATTAATTCAACAAACTATCATATGTCAATGATTTCAATTTAAGCCTATCAAGAATTCTGATGAATATATTTCTTATTATAACAAAATTGCCGAATTAAAAAAACAAACATTTTGAGAGAGAGGAAAAAAAATCATATTTTTGTTTCTTGTGTCTTGATTTTACAAACATATAAGATTTAAATCTGTTTCATATATATTACTTTGGAAAATTATTTCCCAAAAAACACAAAGATATAAAAATGAATATGATTTACAAATTCTTATGGAGTTCAAAACAATAATTTATCTAAAGACTATAGTAAACATTCAGTATACTGAATGAATAGGTTAATAATTTATCTAACAAAAAACAAGAATATCATTTGGAATTAACTTCAAATGGCTTATTATGAAAAATGCAACCATGAATTTAAATCATGTTTTGAATTAAAATTAAAGATGAAACCAAGTTTTCAAAAACAAAAAAAAAATGAAGACGTTAATATCATTTACAATAATTAATTTATGCAAAATAGGATTATTCAATATGAATTATCAAATTGAAAAAGAAAAAAATTTACCCATAGGATTTAGCTTTAACAAATTTGTAAGCAAACATCAATTATTGAACAAAAGCAATAACAAAAATCTCACGACATGATGTATAAAATATAATTAATACAAAATATTCAATTTATTTACATATACTTTTATACTGCAGAGTGATAAAAAATTATTTAACTTTTCAATAGTCCCCGATAGAAAAGAAAAAAAATAGGAAAAGCTGCCTGAAAAACATTTCAAGATTTATTGGAATCCAAGATTATGGACTTGGTAGATGGATGCGCTAACTGCTATTCCTTAATATTCAGAAGAATTGAACCCATTTGTTAATATTATTATTTAAAGTTAATAAAGAGATAATGTTAATTTGGCTTTCCAAATTAGGCCTTTTTTTTACACAAAATTAAGTGAAAGTTAATAAAGTTATGGATAAGAAAATATCTTGTTCCTATTTCCAAAAACATAGCTATATTTCCTGATTAACTGGCCTACTAATTATTACGACCTACGCTACCAGCCTTTTATTTATTTTTATAAGGGTGCCCGGATTCATAATCCGCTGAAATCCATCACATCGCACATCGTAAATTAAAAAGAAAATAATTTAAAAGATCAGGATTATGATTTCCCATAACTTTGTTTTTTTTTATTATTTTGAGAATATTTATCCCGGGGTTTAATTAACAAATATAGGCAAAGGAAAATTACACATAATAGATTATAAATAAACTAATCATAATAACGCACAATAAAAAGTTGATAAAAACCAAAATATTTTATTCAAACAAATTAAAATATTTAAACGATAAATTACTAATAAATTGGAAAGACTATACGCACACCAATCCAGACATGAATCAATTAATTAAAACAGTTTAACAATTAAAGTTCACTTCCAAGTTTCTTCTAGAAAGTTCTTTAAATGAAAGTCTCTTGAATAAGAAAATCAATGTCTCTATCAGGATTATATTATAAGCTTAATTTAATCACAATCGGAATATGAATAATCTCACCGATAAGTTTTGTAGTACGCGTTTTGAAGAGCTCATTGAAGTTAACTAGTTTCACTCAGTCAGTTGTAGATTCTTGGCTTGTCCATTAATGGCTAGACTCGCGGTTTTTCTGAGTGACCTATACGACGAAAGGTATCTGTACACATCAGTTCCACTCCGCATGATGATCCACCTCAGCATATGAGTAATGGTAGTCTGTATATGAGTAGTCCGGGATAGGATATTTTGTCTATCCCGGACCTAATGGAAGCTGCTAGTTAAGGAAAAGACAAAGACTCAGTTTTAAGTTTTTCTGACCTTTTATATTCGCAATCCATTTTTAGACTTCTCTGTGCATCTATTTTCTTTGGTCTTTTTATCAGCATACAAGATAATAATCTTGTACATTCTTTCTTAAATTTAAGTTATAAAGTCTTTTTTTTTTTAAACATAATTCCGCCATCTTTAATCGGAGTTAGAAAGATTTTATTAATTGAAATCTGTATGTCTTTTATTCCTTCCAATTTTAACTTATGGATGCGCTAACTGCTATTCCTTAATATTCAGAAGAATTGAACCCATTTGTTAATATTATTATTTAAAGTTAATAAAGAGATAATATTAATTTGGCTTTCCAAATTAATGATTATGACAAACTATGAGAACATATAATAATAGTTCAAATAATACATCTCATTTGAAATATCATATTTTTAAAATGAATACATCATGCTGAAGAGTGACTATTAAATGTAAATATTAAATAATGATCAATTAATTTTATTATCAATTATAGCATATTTATAGGTAAAAAAAAGTTCTTCTCATTACTTTCTTGATAAAAAATGCATATAAACTTGTTCAGCATTTAATGGTTAGTTTTTTGTTTTGATTTTTTTCCACTAATTTTTTTTCTGGAAAACTTATCTAAGATTTAACAATTAGTTTTCAGGTACTATTTTTCTAGAAAAAATGAAAATCATGAACTAAATACAGCAGTCAGATAAATTAAAAAAGATAAATTAAAAACATGGTGCCTATATCATTTACAGGTAGTTACTGATATATGTGTGTGTTTTTAAGATAGAAAAAAAGTTTAACCTGTATTTATTTACTTTTCTGCATTTATTATTATTTTTTAATTAAATCAGAATTTATACGGCAATAAAAAAGTCTGCCTGCCAGTTGTGAAAACATGAAACGTTCCTTGTACTTTCTACTTAACTAATTGAAGAAAATGTGTAATTACTTGTCACATAAAAAACAACACCCATAACTGAGTAAATGGATTTCCTATAAAATATGAGAATATGTGTGGGAATATAGGGAGCAACATTACAAAAACTAATAAAAGCACCTTTTAAAATAATTAAAAAAACTTAATTTTTACTAAAAATAATGAACTTAATAAGTAAAATATTACAAATCCGTATCTGACTGAAGAGAGTTAAAAGTTTACAATCTTATTTTACTGCCAATTAAAGATAGTTAGATAACTGTTTACTAACCAATAAGTGGAGTGACAATGGTTGACAATGATGATGATGAAGTAGATACTTTCAAAAAAAAAAAACCAAAAGCATATCTTAAGACTGCTTTCTATTTTTATCATCTAGTTTTAATTGTTAAATGTTTTTAGAATAATTCAAACATTATTTATATTTTTCTAAATATTATTTCTCTCTCAATAATAGTGTCATCCATTGATGTTAAGCACTATGAATATGACCTTGCTCAGCTATATATTATTTAAGGTTTAAATAAATTAATCTTTTCTTTGGAAGCAAATAAATGTTTATTATAGAATTACAAAAAGTTAATATTAAATACTTAGTGATGGAAATAATCCAATATATAAATACAAGTTAAAAAGCATCACCACAAACGTTCAACTTTAATAGTAAATGTAATTAGAAAAAATATTGAAAATTTCTACAGAATCAGATTTTTATCATAAATCATTGGCGTGACAGGAGGAGGCCCTTTGGCATTATTAATCACAAAAATTTAATTAATAAAAAAAAAAAGGCTTAGTGGTTATTTTTAATGATATTTTATTTTTAAAATTTTATTCAAATTGACACATGCTTGATTTTGTTTTGTTCAGTTATTTATAACTTAATATTAACTTTATATTTGATATGATATCTTCTTAATTGTCAAATATGAGAACATTTTTAATAATGAAGAGAAAAAGTTTTTTTTTTTTTTTAAACAAGTGACAGTTTACATTGAATCAATTATGGCAGTTATGTAAACACAAAAGAATCATTATCATTTGAAAGCACTGATAAACAAGTATTTTATGGTTCAGCAATCCACAATCTATAATCCATGAGTCATTTTCTGGTCTGTGAATGCATTTGGGATGAGTCATTATTTGCTTCCCAGAAAAGGACAGTTTTTTTTTTTTTTTATTGAATTGATAAACCTACAAAAAAAAAAAAAAAACTAAAGTGATATGTGAATACATATTTTATTAATAATTATTTTATCAATTAATATTTGATATTTAATAAGGAAAAAAAATAATAGTATTTAACTTCTTATATCTGTCATCAAATTCTTTTTTAAATGATTTATATTTTAAATCTATTTAGAAACCATTTGACACGTGATAATTTGGAATGGTAGATTCACATAAGTGCCAAATCACAAACTCATTAACCTAATTATTATTTTTTACGTTATGTGGACATAAATTTTATTTCATTTAAATATTTTGTATTTTTTTAAAATCGATTTGATAAAAGAATACATTTTTTTAATAAAAGTGTTCTTGTTATTTTTTTGAAATTGCATTATAAAAACATTTTTTATCTTCATATGCATATTAATGTGTTACTATTATTATCATTTTTCATGTTATATGTGAATTTTGTTGTAATCATTATATCACCGAATTGTTTATTTCATCTATGAATGAGATGCAAAATATTTGATTAAAAAGATTACCAATCATTGCTATAATCATTCTACTCCAAAAAAAAAAAAAGGAGGGAAATAAAAAATACCAAAAACAAAGGAGTCAGAAGTAACAGTTGCACAAACACACAATTCCATTGTTATAGTTAATCCTGAGAGATACGCAATGGCATAAGAGACATACGAGACAGATGCTAACTAGCGAGTAAAAATAATTAAGTAAAAAAAAAGTAATTTAATAAACAGAAAAATAAAATAATTCATATGTAGTATAATTATCATTTTAATAAAAAAAAATTTTTTTTTAAAATTATTACTAGTGTTTTTTAAAGCAAAAATACTGTACTATATAAAATTTGCAACGATTTATAAAAAAAAAAGTCAAGAGTGAAACTGTGTTGAAAAATCAAACATTACTTTTCAACACAACTATTCATTCAGGAAAATATAAATATAAAAATTTAACCGTTGAACTGAATATATAAATTTGAAAGTGGATTTTAGTAAAAATTATATTATTAGTAAAAAAAAATTTAAACTTTACCATAATAAAAATTTCAGTAATTTTTTAAAAAATTTGCAGACAAATAAACACATAAGTAAATTGTGTTACATTTGATTTTAGCAAAAATTAAACCCATAAAAAAACATAAACACCATTATATACTAGTCCGTTTGCATGTGTAGCACAATTGTCCTCAAGGCTGTAAATTGTTAATAAATAAATAAATATGAACGAATCTTCTTAGCACAAATGGACTAGTATATATATATTCTCTCAAAGTAAAAAATTCATTTAGCTAAACACCATTATAATAAATTACTTTTCAATAATAAAAAAAATTGCAATCATCTGCAAAATGCAATAAAAAAAATGGAAATGTGACAGAGATATAGAACATTCTGAAAGATTCTATAATATTCTCCATACATTGATTTTGTCATTAATATAAGCTTTCTCTGACAGTTTTTCTGTTCTTTTGCAAATTTTTTCATTCTTGATGCCTGCTTTAATTACTACACATAGTTTTCTAAATTTAATAATAAAATATACATAGTATTTTATCTTTAAAAAGTACAAAATAAATAAACAGGCAAGCAATTTTATATTCCTGATATCTTATAAAATATAAGTAACTAACATTCCAATAATTTTAATACATTATATTAATAAGAATAAAGACTTAATACAGTACAGTACCTCAAATATAAAAATCTAATATTTAGTAAAACATCTATGTTGATATTAAGAGATTAAATTGATAGTACTACTGTATTGTATATAGCTCAACCTTAAATTGAATTAAAATGTGCAGCATACTATTGAGAAAATAAATTTACTATAATAAACTGTTTCTTAAATATAGAGTAATTGTTTGATGTATAGAAGATCAGAGTTTTGAAACCTAAAGTCAATATTTGAATTAATGAATTGAATTGGTAGTTAAGTTTCATAAAGCATAACAAAGTTTGGTGCTTTATCAAAAATAGGCAGTCTTTGAACTATGTCTTTATACTGGTGCTATGTTAGCTATAAGTGTCTGCTGTACATACTTGAATTTATTGTCCAAAATTTGTGAAAAAAAATCTATGCTGTATAATTTGTTTGTTGCAGAACTTCATTGTATATTAATATACATTTAAAAAAGTAAATAAGAAAAATAATTTGAAACATAGTAATGTAAGTCATTAAAAAAAAAAAAATTAAAAACAAAAAACAGATTAAGATAAAAATAAATTAATGTATGCAAGTTTGTCTGGTAGCACATTTTCCAAAACTGTTCTTCTCTAGGTAGTTGTTGGAAAGATTTTGTTCTTCAGTGAACTATTTATCTTTCATTCATATATATTTAAATATTAGATTCTTTTTTGTAATAATTTATTATAAAACATAAATGGCATATAAAAGTTATACCAGCTTAATTAAAGTAATATTTACTAAGACTATAACCATAAGACTATGCGCCTGAAAAAACGACAGTAGGGACCTCTGCAAATCTTTAACACAAGATTTATTTAAAAAACAAGAGCGGCCAGCTTAATTACTTATTTTATTGATCTATGGAGATTTTTTTTTTTTTTTTATAAAGTCAAACATCATAAAAGAATCTATAGATTTCAATCAAGAAATAGATTCATAATGGATTTATGATTAGATTTGATGATCATTAACAATATGGTTCATAGTTTGTGTTTTGCTGCAAATATATATCAGATTGTTAAACTCCATTTCTGAAGCATATAAGCATGGTAATCTTGACTGATGCTGAATTTGTTGATATATTCCAATAACATCTAGAAAAATCAAAACCAGTTAACTTTACTGTTGAATCTGGTAAAAGAAATTTGCTTGGCCTTCAAAAAAGGCAAATTTCTTCAGTTATTTGAAGAGATTATGATTGGGAAAGAGAAAGACAGTTTTACTTTGATGTACGTCGTAATTGATGAAACTATAACTTGAATTAGTGGAAGTTTAATAATCTACTTAATAAGTTTTTTATACATTTTCTATGAGGGAGTTTGTTTTGATATCTGTTGTAAAATATTAGAGAGCCACTATGGTATAATTAGTTTAATGGATATAAAACTAAATGCATATAAATTTAAAATTGGCATTTTAAAAATATTTATTTTATAAGAGTAAATGAACAATAAAGAGCAAGTTGAAAACACATTCTGATGTAAAATTCTTTGCCTATTAGCTAATTATAAGATATTATGTAATTAATGCGGAATCATACAAAAGAGAATGTTAATTGAGTGAAAGATATAGTTTGGCAAGTTTTGTTTTTTTTAATATGGAAAAAAAAAAAAAAAAATAATGAGAGAAGTAACATTTTTGATTGGAGTAAAAAACAAGAAGCAGAAAAACAAAAAAAAAGCTATCTTTGGTTTATCTGCTTTTTCAGTAAGTAAATAAAACATTATATACCTTTTTGAATGCTCTATTATTTTTATAAAAAAACTAACAACTATAAATGGCAACAGTAAAGAAGCCAAATATATTTAACTAGTTTTTACTAATGCTAGAGGAAAAGTTACTTAAGCTATTATAACTACAGTACTGAAAAGTTAACTATTATCACAAGAAAAAGATACTGGGCAATTATATGTTCACAAAATTAAAATTAATGATATGATTTGAAGGAAAATCACATCAAAATTGATATGTGAGCAAAAAAAAAAAAAAAGATTCACTTTCAATAAAAAACGATTTATGTATAATATTCTTTCTCTGATTAATTATTCTATAATGAGGGGACAAAATTGCATATAAAAAGAGGAAAATTAGATAGTTTAAATATAATAAAGATAGAAAAAAAAATCTATCTATTGGTATAAAGTTAACAATGAAATATTAACACTATAAACAGTATTTTATTTTCCTAGCTTATAAGATATATAAGTAATTTTATTTGTAATATATTATATTTAATCTTGAAATACATTAGCTATATCAAAAGTTTTGTATACTAATTATACCAATTTGATTAACTCAGTTAATCTATAAAATTTGAAAATAGATAGTATCTACAATGAAGTCAGAGAGAATTTAACATAAAACTTATTAATAAATAATATTATTTCTAGAATTAAATAATAATCCTGTGGGTTTTATTTTTTATTCCCAAGATTTTGAAATTGAATTGGCAGATCCCTAAGTAAGCAATTCATTATGATAATAAAATATATATTGTAACGATCAGAAAACGTGTGATTCGTTAACAGTGTAGAATTCGACCACCACACAGAACTGCAGCACCATCTAGGTAGCGAAGCCACCTGTAATACTAAGTTCGAACATAGTTTATCGGTTCCACAATACAATCTACGAAACAATGCATTTGATGCGACATTAGTAAATATTTCTTTAGGCACGGTGATCAGGGATATGCAAGAGATTCATGATTTTATTTTCGAGTTAGCCAATCAGAAATTAATCTTAAACATTTATATTTAAAGAATTGAGGAAACATATTGAATGGGTATCGAATAAATAAATAAAGAAGTAACGGCAGACGTATAGTTTGACATTATTTATTGAAACATTTTAATAATAAATTGTTTACTAATAATATTTGGTAATATTTAAGTTGCGTAACGGAGTTTTCTGACACTGTTATATATTCAAGAAATACATTTATTTATTTAGAAACATTTATACGAAATCATTTTACCAATAATACTTTATATTTAAGATCTCAGTAGCGGTATTTTCCGATACTGTTATGTTGACAAAGAGAAATACATTTATTTGATGAAGTAATCTAGCTACCTAAAATTCTCGAGCAAGTACTTCTAAGGCATGCCTTTAAGGATTTATACCTTTGCAATGCAAGAGTCTAAAGTAAGATTTATAATAGTAGCGGCGGACATATATTTATTTAATTTAATTAAAGATATTTACTAATAACTAAGGGCAAACATTTATTTGAGAGTGAATTATGTCACTAATGCAGGGACGGAGTTATACATAGAATAATTAAGTTAATAAAAGAAACGTGGTACGTTAGAAAGGCGAAATGGAATGGCAGTATATTGAAACTGCAAAGCCGTGAATGAGTTAGAACGACGAGCTGGTGTTTGCCATAGGCCCAAAGAGGTAAGGTGTCACATAAGCATAACCAGGGACAAGTGGTTCGTGCCACGATTGCCTCCAGGCTGCATGACGATCGTCAAGTCCTACGGGACATTCATTTGTCAGCTTGTGTAGGACGACTGGGGTTAATTTCAACTCTATAGAATCCGGAATATTCAAGGCTTGTAATGGGTCATCGCGTCTCTAAAACGTAACGTGTGTAATGTATAGATGATTCTGTTAAGATTTAAATATATTTTATAACTCGGCCCTACACTATCAACATTTAATAATGAACTTTTGCGACTCTCAAAGAAATGCAATTTTATGGAATTATTAATCAAGATTTAATAAAATATAAAACAATATATAAACTGGGTGATTATTACAACTAATACGTCAGCCATTTGACAATAAAGGAAGCATTGAATGCGTGTCAGTTTGTATGAAAATATTAAGTTATTTATGAAGTAAATATTAATGAAAATTTGACACGCATCCACTGTTTCAAGCGATCATAGATTTACACTTAGAAAATTATGAGCATGTGATAATTATATAATAAAGTGTAGATTTTAGAAATACACACTCAAGAAGGATAGAGTTAGGCAGGCTAGAGTATTAAAGAAATTTATATATTAATTATTAAATTTATAGTATTACAAATGAGAATTTTACAGTTTATACTTTATAAGTTATATAAAGAATGAATGAGCTATAGCGGGATATTAGTAGAGTACTCTAGAGAATTTGGATACAGGTACCTGTTTTATGAGAAATTTTCCAATTCAGTGGTCAGTAGCAAATTGTTCATGATGCTAGCATTAGCAGTTCTCTCCTATATTTAGGTGGTTCATTTAATTTAACAGCAGCAGCAGCTTTCTAATTGTTCGGGCAGCAGATCTTGGTTGGTATTCTGGAGGGCATAAGTGAAGGTTCACGGCATACTATAGACCATCTCCGGGGAGAATAGTCTTTGGCGCTTTCTACTCACACATACTGTGGTAGGTAAATTAATATATATCTGGAGACTCTCTAATCGAGAGCAAAGCTAAAGTTCAACTGAAAGTTTCTAGCAAGTCTAAAATGGCCTCCTTTCTTAGATCTTATCTTTTACATTTTTGTTATAGTTTATTTTTGGATTCCACTTAATCTGCCCTGAGGATAATCAGTGCATTTTGTTAAGTTTAATTATAGAGAAAGCTGCCTTTCTATTGTTTACATTTACATTTTATAATTACATTTTGGGGAATTTTTCTTTAATTAATCTATTATCTCTCACCGACCGTTGGTTTTAAAATTTCAAATACAAAAGGGAACATATGATTAATCTTGTTTTTAATTAAATATTACATCAGATTTCTAAAATTATTATTAAATGAAATTTAAACAAAGCAATAAATAACGGATTTTACAATTCAAAATAAATAGTTAAAATTATATATATTTTATATAACTAAAAGAAGAAATCTAAATTATATTATTTATCTTTATTTATTGCCTTAAATTTGATATCGAAATGTGTGCGTGTTTATGGTGAATTCTACATATATCTATACATTTTTAATATTGCTACACACACAATTCGATACCAAAAAGTTTAAATTTGGGTAGGATAGAGCGGTGAGTGAGAGACGATAAAAAAAAAGGTGAAACTTAAGATTCAAATACGAATCTTACTGTTTCAATAAGAAGCAATTAAAGTTCAGTTTATCTAAAAAAATTAGCAAGTAAATCATTTGCTAAACAATAATATTAAAAATAAACATTATTACTAATGTAAAAACATGCATTTAAAATAAAATTGTATAGTCTATTGCTTGAGAGATCAGATTCATCAAAGTGATTGAGCTCAATAATTCTGCTTGATTAAACTAAGATTTATTTTTTTCTTTATTATTATTTTTCTCAGTTGTTAATTGATTTGCAAATTTATATCTTTTGAATACATTAGCCATTTGAATATTTTATAAGTGATGTCATGCACCAAATATCAACATTTGCTATAAGTTGTAATGGTGCAATTTAATTTTAACCAATAAAAACAAAAGCCGATATGAATGTGATTACAATTGTATACAGACGCTATAAAAAATAAATGCTGATTTTTATATATATGATTAATTTCAGTTGGAATGACGTTCAGTAAATTTCATCGGCGTCATTCATTCATAAGTTATATATAGTAATTCAAAGTGACTGCTCTATAGTCACGCCTTCTGTGCCAGTACTTCAGATTTGCTCATATATAAATATTTGAGTCGTAGTAATAAGAGGATTCCTTTTATTGCTGCATAAATTCTATATCTTGTATGGGTCAGAGGGTATTAATTTATTATTTAACACTCGCAAAAAGCGTTTGCACAATTTGGTTTGAAAAAGCCGATATGAATGTGAATAATAAATATGATAATTATAATAAATTATGCTTAAAAAAAAAGGAAAACGACAGCAAACTATCATAATTTATGATGGTGTTAAGACTAAGTTTATTATTTAAATATTAAATTTGCCTTTGGGCAAAAAATTTATTATGCAACATACAAATGTGTAACAATAAATACATTATTTTAAACAGATTTTTCTGGAGTCAAATGTCCTTTATGAAATTCTGGGATTTATTTTTATCCAATCCTTGGATTTGCAATTCCTTATTAAAATAATGTA
Source organism: Epiperipatus broadwayi (assembly GCA_028023455.1). Lineage (NCBI taxonomy): Eukaryota > Metazoa > Onychophora > Udeonychophora > Euonychophora > Peripatidae > Epiperipatus > Epiperipatus broadwayi. Next base: position 1,277,509 of record JAQFVV010012409.1, read on the forward strand.
ATATATATTGTACCAATATTGAAATTGGCACATGATGATTTTGCCTAAAAAATTACTAAATAATAAATAAGTTATAAAAATCTAAAAGGTTTCTTTAAGTAAACAAAATCAGTTTGCTGTCAAAAGTAAAATTAAAAGTTTAAGAGTTTATGACAGTTTGTTTTCGAAAAAGATATGAATCAAAGTTTTCCATCGTTAGTTTTTGAAATAAAAAGCTACGATTAATTAATCAGAAGGGGAGAGGGGTGTTTCGTTAGAAAAATTAAACTAAAGGTTTTATAAAAAGGAAGTAAAGAGTTTTCGTATTAGTATTCGTAAAATATAAATAATTTAAAGTTTAAAAAAAAATACAAATCTCTTTTCATTCGAATTAAAGAAAAATAATCTTAAAACTAGTAATATATGTGCGTATATATGTGCGATTGTCAACAATAAAATAAATGTATGCATAATAAATGTTATTATAAATAAATGAAAGTTAAAGAAGATTATCATTAAAAAACACGGCAGTGGCTATTAATTAAAATATAAAACTACAGGATTAAAAAGCTTGTCTCCAAAGGATTAGATATTAATTAAAATATAAAACAATACGTTTTGCATGGCTATTATTAATTAAACAATCTTCAAAAACACATTGTCAAAGGATTAATTGCTAAAAAATTTCGTCAACAGATATTTGCCGGAAAATATCGAAAAGAAAACACTTCGTTGGTATAAATACTGAATATTTTATCGGACAATAAGTTGAGACAATAGTTCAGTTCACAAATCAATTGAGTCAGTTAATTTCAATCAGTTAAGTTAATTGTATCCAGAAACACAAAAATGCAGTGTTGAGCAGCTTTTGGGAATACACGTCTCTCCAGCCTGATGTCCGATGAAAACAGCAAGATCTGCCCGTGAAATAATGGCACCGTAACAACTTGGAAATCTCCGTCAATATCTAATTGTTTTCAATAATAATAATCATGAAGAATAATGAAATTCATCAAGAAAACGTCCCAGCCGGCTGGAAGCATTCGTAATGGAAATATTCTCACCGAAAGCAGCCACCAAAGAGAACAAAATTCTACGTCTACATTCAAAATCCTAGGTAAAACATTTGCTTATTTTCGTTTATACTGTAATAATAGCCATTGCATTGCATTAATTCATGCAAATCCTCCAAGAGTCTAATTATATGAACTCTATATCATACATAAAATGAACTATTGATATGTGTGTTTAAGTTTCAAATGCTATGTAATACTTTATTATTATATATATATGAGAGTATGACTTAATATATGCGTGATCATTATATCAGTGTTAATAGATAAATACCAGTGTTCTATTATTAAAATCTACAAGAATATTTAAACTAGTTTAGAAATGTTAATTTAAAATGTGTATGTATTATATTAAATTATAAAGATGTTTAAATTTAGTAAATTAATGTTAGTTAATAAATTGTCTTTAAAATTAAACTCTATTTGTCGGTCAATTCTTTTTATCAATCTCTTTTATAAATTCCTTTTACAATTCTTTTATCAATTCTTTTAACCACTAATTATGTGTAATCTATTAGTGATTACAAACAGCTGAGCTAGTCGGGAATTTAGGCGTTGAGTTAGTGGCCATTGCTCAAAGTGTGTTGTTTATTCTTTCTGAATAAATAGCTGGAACCCGTATCTACACGAAACAAAAAAGTGCTTTGAACTCTGGTGTTGAATTCAACAGTCGAGAAGAAGTTATGTCATGAAAATGTAACGCTAGTTATATACTTTATAGCTATCGTTTGGGCATACATACTCTCCGAGTATGTTCTTCTCTGCTTAAGAGGCCGGTGTTTCGAGGACCCATATTCGAACCCGGTACAATATATAAAGCAATAAATTATTTCATTAGATGTTCTGATTAATTAAAAAATTAACAATTACATACTAGTTATAAATATCCTATATTTATGATCTTACTATTTGTTTTTCTATAACCATTAACCAAATTCAATTCAAAATAATTAACAATTAAGATATATATTAATTTTCTGGAAAGAGGTGATCACTATCTTCCAAATGTGTTCAAGTAAAAAAAAACTTAAAAAGAATTTTATTTAATTTATAATCTATTTTGCATTATTGTCTTTTATTTATTCTACTTTGATTTCCTTCTTAATGTCTTCTATTAATAGTATCAATATTAGGCAGAAGCAATACAAAATAATAAATACTATAATAAAATTTTTAAAAAATCATGTAATTGCTAACTGATATTTAAACATACTATTGTATATTTAGCTTGATAAAATAAAAATGCAAAAAAAAAATCTGGATATTTGGACGTTGTTTTTATAATGTTATTTTTAAAAAAAATTAATATTATTTTCTGAGTTCAAATATAAATATAACAAAAATTCATTTATTACTAATAAACTTTACCTGCTATTACATTAGTAAGGGTGGGTAATCTAGTGACCATCTCACATTCTGCGGCCAACAACACAGGAGTCCATAGTTCTCTGAAGTCGTCACGAACAGATACTATCATAATATGCATTCCCTTGAAAGAATCTGTTTTGCCATGCCTCATAAAGAAGATGGGAGATAAAAAAAAATGAAATCAAATATGGTTCACATCATAAAAATATTACAATTATATAACAAATTTAATAAATATTATTTATTAATAGGATTTGGTAAGATACATTAGCGTTTGGAGAATCTTCTGATATTCTCATATACTTTATTCTTCAATTTTATTATTAATATTTTTTTCCATTTCTTGAGCACCTTTTCTTTCCATATAAATTTAATTATATGGTTAAAAATATTTTTATTGTAACAAACTATAAAAAGTAATCCTCCCATTAAACATTGGTGTTCAATCTGCAAGGATATTCTCACCCCAGTCACAAGATAGACATTGAGGAAATAAGAATGGCTGTCTTACTACCAAACTCAAATGTAAGTATATGAGCTAATCTATAGTATCTAGAAGTGAGTGTGACTTTATAAATCATTCATGTTCTTATTTCCTTAAAGTCTCTAGGTTGTGGCTGGGGCAAGATTAACCTTACAGATTGAACACCAATGTTACAGCAGTTGTAAAATTTATCAAATATTAACTATTTTCATTACAATCATATAATGACTGATTAATAGTATTATAGCTTTATATAGTAAAATGATTATATCATTAAAAAAATAATGATTGACGAATATGTACTAGAAATATAATAAAAGCTATTAAAAACTTTATAATAAATCTAAAGAAAAAAAAAGAATGTTAATATTTCATCTTTTTTGTTTCTGTTTCTTAACTGTCATACAGTTGTAAACCTGCTTGCTATGCTTTATTCAATATGATAGTATACTTTAAAATATTATATCTTATATTACAAACACAATGTGTACTATCCCATTGGCAAAAATATATTGAGAATTGCTAAATTTCTTGGGAAAGAGACATCTCACATAAATCTCGATATATAACTATATTGAAATTTTATCATATAAATAAAGCACTTGTATAAAATTAGTCATGAAAATTTAATAGTAGATGTAAAAATTTAGAATTATTCAATAAATGTTATAAATTTTCACTGTTTTTATATAAAAAGACAACTTCAAATCAAGATGGATCCATTTTTAACAATTTCAAAAACTTTATTTTAGATATATTTAAATCTTTTTTTATAATATGATTTATCTACTTTAACTATTTTCTTTTTTGTTGATAAGTAAAATACAGTATATATAAAAAAGCATTTACTTAAATTTAAGTGTAAGAAAAAGAAAAAAATACTCAATTGAGAGTTGATTTTTCAGTGGTTAACGTATTACAGAATTCAATTTCTTCATATTTTATCTTAATTTTTTATTATTACATTTTCTAAATCTAAATATTTTGGAACCAAATTTTCAAGAGGACTGATGTGCTAAATTGTGAAAAGTAAACTGTTGCCAAGTAAATATTCCATTTGCTTTCTTGGTCACATACCCAAACACATTTAATAAAATTAAAATATAATGACATATAAGCACATTCTTATTATCTATATAAATACATCACCATAGCCACATGCATAAACAAAACAATAGAAAATTATACAGCAATCTACTGTCAAGGCAAACTAGAAAATAAATTAAATTCGCCTACTTTCCTCGTCTAAGATCTTTAAATTGGAAATGAACACAATAGCAGAAACAGATCAAAATAAATCTGCCTAAAGTTTTAAGTAAACTTCAATTCGATAGATAAAGAGAAACTATTAAAAAATAAATTATTAATTAGCTTGTTTGAATATATGCTAAAATGATTGTTAATAATCTACTTTCAAACAGTTTATCTTTATCTATTGAAATAAAGTTTATTTAAATTTTTATGGAGATTTAATTTCAATATGCTTCAGTTATTGTCTTTATTTTATTCAAAAATTTAGATGGGGGGAGCATTGTTATAATATTCTATTGGTTTTGTAAACATGAAGACTGTGGTTAAGTTCAGTATTTATCAACAGTAAATTGCTACATTTTGATTTACAAATGTCAAACTTATTCCACGTACAACTCTGATATGATCTACTCTAGATAAATACAATAATGTTTATCACAATAAGTAGCTAGCTGTTGGCACTTATGGTTTATTTATCAATATATTGTAGATTAAATAAATTCATAACAATATATAATTATATTAGAATTTATATTATTTGAAACTATCTTAAAATATAATACATATTAATGGTCTTTTAAATTTTGTCTGTGATTTCCAAACATGCAAATTATTAATTTTTGAGCATCAATGACAATCTTTTTATGTTAAAAACAAATCTCACATTACTCTAATCATGAATCTTTGCAATAAACCATGAATAATCAATGAATACTAAATGGGAATACAGAACAAATAAATAATTTGTCTACAGAAGTAATTTTGTAATTGCACTGCTAACATAAGAACCTTTCGGGGGGGGGGGGGGGGCAACTACAAAAACTATTTCTGATCACTAGATATAATAAAAGTCATTAGTTCATTTACAATTTGAAATTAGCAACAGTTAAGTAAGTGAGAATTTGCTAAGCTATTTAAAATTTTTGTCTAATAAAAAACAATATTTAAATTAGTTTTATATATATGTTTCATGAGAGAAGTTACTTTTTCATTAAAAACTGATAAGTCTCAGTAAAGGTGCAGAAATAAAACAAGATGGTTTGAATACAAAATAAGTCAATGTAACTTGAATCAGCTTTCCACTGAGGAAATTCTTTAAATAGAATTACATTAAATTATTAAATTGAATGTGATTAATTTATTTCAGCAAAATGGAATTGCATGTCCCTATGAAATCAATACTTCGAAAATTCATTATCTGGCTGGTTCATTTTTGTGCAAGTGAAAAATAATATTTAATCTGTATAAATAATATAAATTAGAAAATACTGTATATGCTACATTAACTTGTGATTAATTTATAATTATTTTCTGTTTTTTTCCTTTCCAGTTTTAAATTTTCGTTACCATCATCTGCTTGTGCCATTTTATATACAAATTATTACAATAAAATAAACATATGCATTTTGTAAAAATAATTACCATTCAATGATTTTGTTCATTTCCAAACTCCTGCCAGCAGGAAGTAAATAATGAAGATAATCTTGAACACTATTCTGCAAATTAAAAAAATAAATAAAAATAATACATTGTTGTTAATTTTTAATAATCAAGGTTCAAAAAAATTAAAAAATAAAACATACTGAACAGCAGCTATCCCTGATCCAATAATGGGAAATGCATGGTATGCCAGCAGCTAAAGACTGGAAGTATTTGGCTGTACGACAAAATGAATCAGCAATTAAAAAGCATAATTTTGCAGAAGAGACCTGAAAACAAAATATAGTTCTAAAATTAAAAAAAAATCAATCAGCAGATTTGTTAAAAATTACTTTTAGATGCCTGTGCAATGAATCAATGCCAATAACATTAAAATTCATTCACTAAAATAATTTGTATATATAAATAAAAAAAGAAACTGAGTAAAAATATTTTAATGATTATAATTTGATGTTGTTTCCATTTTTAAATACTTAATAATAAAAGGCATACAAAGAGTTCCTGTTCAAGAGTTCATTTTTAGATTACTTAATCGGACAGGAAAAATATAATAGAAATTTACTAATCATAAAATGAACTATTATATATTCTCAAAAAGTAATTTTAAAAAAATTTCCCCTTTTTTCTTTTTAATGATCACAGATTTAATTAATATATATAAAAAAAATCATATTATTTATTGTAAGGGGAAATTTAAATAAAATATAAATACTTAAATACATTATATAAATATAAAAATATTTTAACTTTCATTAAATTGTAACTAAGTTGTAATAATCACCAAAAATAACAAATCAATTAGAATCTATTTTAATATTATTGCTGGCAGCTTTTTTGATCCTTAAACAAAAAATCAATTTGAGGTCTCCAATGTAGTGCATCTACTTATCAACTCTGGTAAAATCAATGATCTTTAATCTTTCTTTACTTTTGCTATAAGAGAGTTATGCTCCAGACTACTGCAATTAAAAAAAAAAATAGAATAAATTTTGTTAAATAAAGTTTCCATCTTGTTAAAAGTTTTTACTTTATTTAATGCATAACTGAAAATGTGCGTCATAAAATTAGAAACAAATTTCAAATATTTGTAATAAGTAATACAAATCACATATGAACTATAAAAATTTTTTTTCTTAACATAATCTCTATTATCATTGATAAACTTTAGATTAGTATCTCAAAGCTTTGAGTTTTGGAATTTATTATTACTTATTTATATGCTTGTATTCTTTATGAAATTAATCATAAATAATGGATGAAATTAATCATATAATTAAACTTGGTTGGAGTGCTTTTGGTAGCAATAACTTAATACTAAAAGGAAATATGCCTATGTGTTTGAAAAGGAAGGTTTTTAATAAATGTGTTTTACCGATTCTTACTTATGGATCTGAGACTTGAACATTTAATAGAAGAGCAATACAGAGACTTCAGATCACTCAAAGAAGTATGGAGAGATGCATATTAGAAGTAACAAGAAGAGATTGAAAATGCAATATATGGGTAAGAGAACAAGCAGGTGTTACTGACATCATTGGAAGAATTAAAAGACTGAAGTGGAGTTGGGATGGACATATTGCCGCAAGAGATGATAATAAATGAACAATTGAAATCTTAAAGCGGATTTCAAGAGAATGTAAAAGACCCAGAAAGAGACCACATCTGATATGGATGGATGAAATAAGAAAGTGTGCAGGGATGATGTAAAGAGGAGAGGCTAGAGATCGGAGATGGATTGAACTTGGAAAGACTTCATCCTGCAGTAGACTGATAATAGTTGACAATAATCAGTTACTACAAAGAAATTTTAAAGCTGGATTGTTAAATAGAAAAAAAATTGCAGACTCTATTTTCCCATCATACTTCCTAAAACATTTTTATTCAATGTTCATAATAAATGCCAGGTTTTTATTTATGATAGTCTTTTAATCCATACTCTTTTTATATTAATTATTAATTTCTTTTATTAAATTATTTAAATATGTATTACTTATATGTTTTATATCCAATACATGAAATAAGATTATATATGGGTGCCTAAAGCTAGATATTAAATTTATTACAAAAATAACTAGCATACAGTTAAAAATAATTCAATGTTATGCTGGGTTTGAGGAATTTGCAAAACAAATTACTACATTAAAATCAATGGAGATTAAGTTGAAAAGTATAACCTTTTTTGCGTTCATATCTTGTTTGTTTACATTTTTTAAATAACCAAATGTAATATATTTATAACTTTCCCCCATATATATATATAATTTTCAAAATTTTTTAAAAACCGAACAGAACTGCAGTTGTATATACATTTGATAGTCTTAATGAGCAAATTTTCATGGATTTTATAGATAAAAATATGTAAACTATAATAAGAATTTATATAATTACTTAGAAATATTTCACCAAGGCTGCCATATGCAAGTTGTGAGCGGCACAAAAAATGCTTCATCAATAGGGATACTAAATCGCAGTGATTATTAATAAAATTTATGTGTTTAGATTTTGAATCACTCCTTTCTTAGAAATGCATTGATTGTAAATATTTTTTTATTTAAATATACGAGAATCAATGTTCTACTCAACTTGTGATGTATTTAAAATATAATAAATATTATATACTCTATCACTGTATTCAACAGAACATTCATTGGTTTCTCTACACAAGCCATCGAAAACTTTAAAGTGCATCATCACTTCTACGTTATAAATAAAAAAAAAAAATTGAAATAAAGATTGTTAATGTAATTTATTGAAATTTATTTCCTTTAATTCATTTAAGTTATTATTATTATTTTTAATTTAAGTAATAACCTGTAGATTTATACTTTACGTTTGTCTTCAATATGATATTTTTAATTTAACAACTAACACATTTAAAAAGAGAAAAGTACAGACGACATTTTGTTTGCCTGTAGAACAAAAAATTACCCAATTTTTTTCACTGTCAATGTCTGACAAAAAGCACATAAGTTTGCACATGATTGGAATACCATTGCTATCACTAAAACTTCCAATGTCTAACTTACCATCGATCAATTTTTGGCAAAATTAATAAATATAAATTTAAAACAAATTAATCAGTTAAATTTAAACAAAATTAATTTTTTTAATTTCAATATCAACAAGGAATTTAAAAAAAAAAAACCCCAAATGTCAGAATACAAACAAAACATCAATACCAAAAAGGTACTTCCCTTTCAAAACAAATCGGTAAAAATGTTATAATGCAGACAAACAAATTTCTCTGGTAGCAGGAATATTGTCAAAAAAAAAAAAGGATCGAGTGCAAAATCATTCACACTGAGCAAGACATCCCATCCCAAGAAATTGGCCCCAATAAATAATGAGCATATAGGGTCTTTAAGGTCAAGCCGAGCTCATGGCTTTTATTAAGTCTCATCATGCTGTTTTTAATTATATATATATCAAAATAAGTTGTCTTTTTCAAATATAATAGTTATACTGTGCATATATTTAACTTGACCAGTTTCAGTAGCTCTTTGAGGAAAGAAGAATGTTTAATTGATCTATCACTATTATACATATTTATTGAAACTGATATTCTGGATACCCATAAATACTAGTAATTTAAACATTTTGTGGTGGCCAAAGTAAGGAAAATTATTGTATAAATAAAAAGGTATTTTTGGAAAGAATGTAAATAATGAATTTATAATTTTTTAATGTTTTGCTGTTTGTGTATATTGTTAATAAAATTTTATTGAATTTTGTTTTATTTCACGGGACTGAGAATTTATAATTGTTTAATGTTCTAGCATTTTTGTATCTTTTGTCAAATAAAATTTTATTGATTTAATTAAATGTTCTAGTGTATCTTTTGTTAATAAAATTTTATATAATTCATTTTGTTTTAATTTACAAATTTTATTTCATGAATTGGAGGTTGGTGGGGTGAAGATGTATTTCACCCAGACAAACAAATAACCAATTAAAAACTGGTACTGCAAATTGAAATCATATCTAGAAATAATATTTTTTAGCTTAGTATTCTAGATTATGTAAGTTAGAAATCAGATATTGTTTTATATGAATCAAAATTGGACAAAATTTCAATTTCCTAGATATTTACACAAGCAAACAAACATCCATATAATGAATTATATATAAAAATTACCAATTTTCGTAAACTTTATAGATATAAATATTGAAATTATAATGGTGATTTCAGCTTGCAATATCAGGTTTTAATTCAACATTTGCTCAATTAAAATCACAGCAGGAATATTTCTATTTCCCATTATAATTTCCATATTTATATCCATAAAATCTGAGATCTACTAATTGTTATATACAACTCTTTATGAAAGAGGCTTATTTGTGAAAATATCTAAAAAGTAGAGATTCTTCCAGTTTTTAAAGAGATAAATTATGTCTGACTTATGAGTCTCATAAACTACTAAATTCTACTTTTAGCTTAATAAAAAAAAAATACTATTTCTAGATAATGTGATTTCAACTTGTAATACCAGTTAATTTGTATGCCTGACTACATCACAGATGAAGTATTTCAAATGAATCATGAAAATTCCCCTTAATATTTCAATATTAATATTAAATCTTTTTTGTTTAAATATATTAAATTTTTTTATCTGACCTTTAATGAAAATAAGTACTTTTTTTTTCTTGATAAAAATTAAGTTTTTATTTTAATAATAATAATAATGAAAAACCAATTTCTTGAAAAAAATAAATTCTAATTGCTAAATAAATAAAAAAAAAATTCTGAATATGAAAGCAAATCTTGCTTTAACAAGGCAAATTTATAACTTAAATTGAAAACTTGCAAATGTATAAAATCCATTTGTTTATTCAAATAAAATAAAAAAGTTTGTATTTTAAAATCCACGAGCAAAAGTTAATCTTTTATCAATTAAATTTTCATAATATATTATAACTAAATAGAATAATTTATTATACTTGAGATGTTAATTACTGTTTAAATATACAGAAAAATATTATTTAATAGTTTAATAAATAAACCAATATAAATAAATACTGTAATTAGTCTAACTAGTTTTCAAATATTCACTTTAAAAAAAAACAACAACCACATTATAATATAATTAAAAAAAAAAAAAAAGACTTTTAAACAATCTTTTAAGTCCTAAAATATTAATGAAATCTTTTATAATAAAACCATTTAAATAATTAATGGTGAATAAATCTTAACAATATCAATGTTAACAAAATTTTACGATTTACAATTTTTATTAATACAATTAAAAAAAAAAAAATTATAAACACTTATGTTTTCTTTCAGTGCCCTGAAAATAAAATAGTTTAATATTTGCCATACAGATATTTAAAACTTTCACTAAATATTTTAAATTATCATTTTATTGCAAAAAAATGTAGAAAAGAATAAAAATATTTAAATCAATTCAGTTTACAAAAAAAAAAAAAAGATGCCCACTCAAAAATATTAAATTTAATAAATAAGTATATATCTTTAAAATTTATAAAATTAAAATGTGCAGGTAAATTTGAGATGATCATTAGATATTATATCCAAGTCAATGACATGAATGTTCCATCAGTAAGCAAATTTTATATATATTGCCAGTGATTTAAATGAAAAAACTATATTTTTCCATCATTTTAGATGGTATACTGTGTTTTGCAGTAAATAAATGATAAAATATATTTTAAATGTTTAATTTAAATCATATATTGTGAGGTTGAATAATATTTACTCCAAAAGACAATTTTTCTTTTGAGAGATACATATTTTAAAAACTAAGAAATGAATTTATTTAACTGCATTCTAAAAGTTATAAAAATATTTATAAAATTTTGCTATATGAATTAACAAACACATATGTCTATTTGTGCGCCAAGAAATAATTTGCCAAGGTTATGACCAAATGAATAATAATTTGGATTTAATAAATAACAATCTAATCATTTTAAAAAGAATAAAACAACGCTCGTTACTTTATGCAAACTACAATGTGAATATTGCTACAACCTATTAAGGATTATTTCTATTAATAAAGTTCAAATATTTTAAAAAGGAAATAAGTTGCCAGGATTACTATATCTTTAAAAAATAGCCATTTTATAGATTTCCTTCACATAAATTTAATAAAGGAACTTTAAAAGGAATGAATTTTATGTATATGGGCATTGTTTAATATGTTACCATTCAATAAGCAGGTCGTATGTCATATTTATTCCATAATTATTTGCATTACCATTGTTTTTAAGATCATTTAAGGAATATATGTGTGCGTAGATGGATATAACCAGAAAAAAAATCTTAGTAATTCTAAAATAAAGTGTAAACAATAATAGCAAACATTTACTTAATGATTTGTTTTCGTTCATTTATAGATAATTATAAGTGTGATAACTGAAATATGTATCAAGTGTAAAGAAATGATTATTATTTGCGAAAAGTAATAAGTTGTTTGTAAAATAATCAATTATAATAAATTGATTACCTTATTTTTAATATAAATGATCAGTAAATGAACTAAAACAGATTAGCATTTTCTTTTGTATATTTAGTACAGATATTGTATATTGAAGATAAATAAATAAATGAATATTTTCTTTGTGATAAATAGGTGCAATATCTTAGTATCATATTATAGTTAAAATGAGAATATTTTATAATAAATTATTTCAAGCTATTAAACATATTAAACAATACATTCTTTGATTTGGCAGATAAATGATACAACAATAATAATTCAAAGTCTCTATGTAATCATAACCATTTGAAATTTAATTAACAAAATAATATAGATTTTATTATATACATTTTGTTACTAAGGTTTAAACTTTCATTTGTTTTCTATATGTAATTTAAATTTAGAATGTATTATAAAAACTTAAATTTAAAATAAGTTTAAAACAGAAAAAAAAAAAAGATTATAAAGCTCACTTTCAAAGTAAAATATTGCGCCAAGGCCAAATTGGCACATGTATATAAAATAATTTTGTCTAAAAAAAAAATATTTATTATTAAAATTTTTAGTAAAAGAGTTTGAAAAAAGAAGAAGAAATTAATTGATTAAAAGGGGAGAGGGGGAGTTTTGTTTAGAAAAGATAAAACTAAGAGTTCATAAAAGTTAAAGAGTGTTATTATTATAAATTAAAAGCTTCAAAATATAAATCTCTTTTCATTCGAATTGAATAAAAAAAAAAATAGTATTAAAATTAGTTTTGATGTGTAGAATAAAATTATATATGTGCGTGTGAATGTAAAATAAATGTATCAGTATTAAATATTATAAATAAATGAAAATTATATTTGGAAAACACAGCGATAGCTATTAAGTTAAATAAAGATTTAAAAAAACTACACCAGCGGTGGGCTACTAATAAAGATATAAAAACAACACGTTTTGAAATAGCTATTACTAATTAAACAATCAATCAAAAACACGTTGTCATAGGATTAATTACTAAAGGAATTTCGATAACACCTATTGCCGGAGGATATTAAAACGAAAACAATTCGCATATATAAATAGCTAAATTTTTATTGGACGAGCAGTTGGAGTTTTTCAGTCTAGTTTGCAGTGAGTCTTTTTTCAGTTGAGATAACAGTGCATTTCTATTATGTATTCAGAAACAAAAATGCATTGCTGAGCAGCTTTTGGAAATATACGCTCGTGCTTCAGCCTTTTTGGTCCAACAAGTTCATCAAAACCTGCCTGTGAAATAATGTCTGCATAACAACTCAGAAATCCTCCGTCAATATTCAACTGTCTCCAGAAATAATAATCATGAAGAATAACCAAACTCATCAAGGAAATGTCCCAGCCGGCTGGAAGAAGCAACAAACAAGAAGGAAACAAAGTTCTAAATCTACGTTCAAAAATCCTAGGTAAAACATTTTATTATTCTCAGTTATATGTAGTAGCCACGCTGTAATTCGTAAATCCTACAGAGACAAGTAATTTGAACTTTATAAGCAAGCATAAAATGAACTATTAATGTGCATGTTTGTGAATGTTAGCTAATTTAAATGTCAAAGATTATTGATGCCTTCTCATAAAATATATTATAATATGTTAACTTAAAATGTGTGTGTTATTTAGATTTATAAAAATGTTTAAAATTAGTAAATGTTAATTAATAAATTGTCTTTAAAATTAAACTTTATTTGTCGGTCAATTCTTTTTCTATATTTTATTACTGATTAAAATTAGATTGGGCTAGTTTTGGGATCGTTTTGAGCGCTGGATTATGGGCCTACTGACCAAATACGTTAGTCTGAGACTAACTGGCGCCCGGAGTTTACTCCGAAACAAATAAAGTGTTTGGATAGTAGGGGTTTGAATCTAGCAGCCGAGGTGGGCTATTGTTGATAGTTAAAGCTATCAATAATATCTCCCATTTTGCTCGAACGTGCCGGTTCGTTCACGTAACATTTATAAGTAAACAAATTTGTAAATGTATTATGGAGAAGTTTGAAACCAGTCAAAACTTATATACATGTAAGTAAGTGGTTTCTGCGGTTCGATCCGGTACAATATATATATTATACCAACATTGTGTTGGCACATAATAATTTTGTTTAAAAAATTATTAAAATAAAAATCTTTTGTAAGTAAAAGTTTAAGAGTTTTGATATAAAAGTTACAGTTATTTAATTAAAAGGGGGGAGGGAGAGTTTGCTTTAGAAGCGTCAAGTTAAAGTTTCATAAAAGAAGTAAAGAGTTTTTTTTCTTCTTCTTATTAATTGAAATATAAGTTAAAAGTTTAAAAACATAAATCTCTTTTATTTAAGTTAAAGAAAGGAAAAAAGTTCATCTTAAAACTAAATAGTGAATGGATCTCAAATTATATATGTGCATGCAACTGTAAATATAATGTATGGGTATTAAATATTAAAAGATAAATGAAAGTTAAAAAATTAAAAAACACTCAAAGGTGGCTAGTAATAAAAATATAAAAACATGATTGCATGACTGCTAATTAAACAATCTCCAAAAACACGTAATTAAAAGATTATCAAAGGAATTTCGACAACAGATATAGCTAGAGGATATCAAAATGACAACACGTCGTATGTATAAATAGTCAATTTTTTTATCAGACAGTCGCGTTTGAGATAACAGTTCAGTACAATCTATCAGTGAGTTATATCAGTCAACTTATTATATATCCAGAATCAAGAATGCAGTGTTAAAACCTCGGAAAACATATGACTTCCTCCAGCCTGAAGTCCAATGAAAACAGCCAACCTACCCGATAAAAGTGATGCCTGCGTAATAACCTGAAGCCGCTTAATATCTAATTGTCTTAAAGAAAATGCCTTGGAATAATGAGCATCAAATCTCCACAAGAACACTTCAAATCTAACCGGTTAGAAATACTTCTTTAGAAGCAGCAAACAGCAAGGAGTATCCACGTTCAAAATCCTAGATAATAACATTTTTCTTATTTCTAAAGTAGACATCGCATTCGTAAAGCTCCAAGAGTCAAGTTTAAGAACTCTATAGCACACATAGACAAACTATTAATATGTGTGTTTAAAATGTTGCGTGTGATCATGCGTTAATATATTGATGTCATTGTATTTTAAATTTCAAATATTATTTAATGCTTTCTCCTAAGATATTATAGTGTGTAAATGATAAATGTGTGTGTGTTATATTAGTTAAATAAGATATTTAAAATTAGGTTAATAAATGTTAATTAAAATAAATTGTCTTTTAAATTAAAACTTTATTTTGTTGGTCAATTCTTTCACCACTAATTAAAATATTTTGTTATTGAATTAAAAATAGACTGAACTAGTTAAGGGATTTTTTGAGCGTTGGATTATGGGCCTACTGTCCAAACACGTTAGTTCTGAACTAGCTGGCGCCTGGGGTTTACTCCGAAACAAATACAGTGTTTGGATAGTAATAACACTTAATCCTTATTGAAGATGGAAATATAGTACATATTTCTGCTTCACCTAGTGCCAATGTCATCAGCACTAGTCTGGGTTTAAACCCAATCTTATATTAACTGACCCCCATCTTATAATAGGTGGAAGTATATTTTTAATATTATAATCTTTTATATTTCATTAATTTTATTTTATAAGAAACTAACCTTTTTATGATAGTTTATTTATTTATAATATTTGTAAAAATGTATATTGTGTTTATTTTATTAAATTGAATTGAATCCTAGATATCTATAAAATGTTACAAATATTTCAAATTATTTATTAAAGTACATTTGAGAATCAATTATTTAAACAATGTAAGATTTGTATGAAATGTTTTGTAAATTTCTACTTAGGTTTATGTCAAATATAAGTTTGAAAGTTATTGTACCAGATTCCTAAAATTTTTCTGAATAAAATCTACATTTTTGTTAATCTAAACCTTAATTAAATAGATTTTGTTAGTACAATGACTGGTAAATTTAATATGCTTGTTGTTGTTTTTTAATTAGCAAATCAACCCTTGGAGCACGTTCAGGCAGAATTATAGATTTCCCCCCAAAGCAGGCACCAACCTCAGAGAAACATTTAGAATGATTGCAATTGGCAGTTGTCACTGTAGATTCAATCCTATAGATAAAGACAAGAACATATAAATAGTGGAAAATTTGATAAGGAGGATTAATTTAATTATTTATTGAGTTTTATCTGAAGAGAATAGTTTAGAGATATAGTACATCGTGCCTACAGAATGACTGGCTAAAAGATCAACCAATGCTTTCCGGAGCTCTGTCCCACCAGCTCATCAATGCCTTTCCAGTGCTTTCAACATCTAGTCGGAGACTGTCTGTGTCAAGGAAGCCTGCAAATGATCTGACTGTATTAACTGCTGTTTCAAGCCATGCATGGAATGCCTACTGATTGATTCTGAGGTAACGTCCAATTCACCGCAAGCCATTGATTCTATTTTACTTGTTTTCCAAATCAATACTAACTTATATTTTATATATCTGTGTAATGTTTATAAAACGTAATTTTAAATTAAATGCGTCTTTAATTTTTCTTAAATTTAAAATATCAATTCTAAAAATCTCACATTATTTTGATGTGGCAAATTAAATTAATTTTTGTTGGTTTATTTAGAATATTTGATTTACTGAAATTTCCAAGTACAAAATTCAATGAGCTATTAACTTTAAATTCTCTCCCTCTTATTTTTCCAGTCAAAATCATTACGGGAGACTTACTTCCCGTAAATTAATTAATAGAAAGCTCGTTTAGTTTTGTATATCATTATAAATTTATTTTAAAAAGTATCTTACTATTACCTCCGATTTAAAATAGCCCTGTAATTATTTCTGAAAGAATAAATAATTTTAGTGAATCAATTAAATAAAATTTATCATAGAATTTTCTCAGTATATATTTCATTTGTCAGAAAAATATTAAAATTATGATTTACAATTTATTAGTTTGATATTCAATGCCCGTCTATGTTAATTAAAAACAGTCTTATTTTGTAATCTTTGAAAAACTGTTTAAGAACTTATTAATAAATAAAATATTTGTGAAGTGTGGAAAGCAATTTATATTTTAGTTTTAATTCTTGCTGTTCGTTTGTATTGTAAATTATGATCCATTTAGTAAAGGCCTAATGTTTCTGGGACTTTCCATTATGGCAGGGAGATAGTTTAATTAGAAATTAAGTTATTAATTTTGCTAGTGATACACTATCTATCTATATACGTGCAAGGCATTATGTACTTATAGCTACAACTATCATCTATTATTTTGCTTTGCTAATTACCTCTTAGGACCATCGGAAATTTAACTATGACCAATCCATTCTTTCACACTCCCTCAAAGTAGACATAGTTCATACCAAGGGATCCATTTTCGGGAATTGTCATTTAAGATGTGTATGGGAAGTCCAGCACATCAAAAATATTTTATTATTCAGAGACATGCTTTGGCTGGAGGGCCAACATTTCTTATCTACCTGTACATATCAGGAATTTCCTTCAGCAAAGCCACCCAGTTTCATAACAGACCTCATTTATTTTTGTTGTAATCTATAATAGCACACTGCCTTCATCATTTTATATCTTTATTTAGCAAACCTGAAAGGCTCTCTGCCATGATGGCACGTCCTTCACAAACCAATTTCATTAATTAATTAAATCTAGACTGTATAATTGTCAATTATTTATTTAAGAACTATTTTGCCTTCCACACTCTTTATATACAAATGATTTTAAATGTAATAGTATTTTAAATGCACATCTTTCATATCTTGTAATAAATATAAAATAGATTTATTTATACTCTTTTAAAAGAGCTACTAATATTTTATTGCTGATTGGTTCTTGGCAGACCAATTAATAAACTTTTACATGGTTATCAAAGCCGCATCAAAATGAATTAAAGAAAATAACCAAGTTGTATAAAGAAAGACTTAACTTATTTTGTACTAAATTCCTTAATAAATTCCTATAATATTATTTTAAATAAGCTTAGTTTGTCATCACTCCCAATCTCTAAAGTTGATTACTCTATTTATTTAAATATTTCTTTGATTTAAATTCACTTCTTTATAATGTTGCCAGAAAGAATTATCATTATTATGGTTCAAACCATTAGTAATCGATCAAATCATATCTGTACTGTTCTGCAATCGTCAAAATCCATTAAATCATTCGTTTTTCATATAAACCCTTTATTATTTTGAGTCTCTATGTGAACCATGTTCTCCAGCTGGGACAGAATAAAACCAAGCACTGCTAGTGTCATCACAAACGTTATCCATTAGTCAGAGAGGCAATAGTTTAGGCAAATAGGTTATGATTCATCCTTGTCCTGTCATATGTATCTTGTGATGGTAGGATTCAAGGTACTTTTGCTTGGATTATTGGTCTTGTTGAATGAATACACGATTTTGACCGGCACAGAGGATGCATTTTTTTTTTCCGAGTTTGGATGCCCAATCGTGGAGCCTGTTAATTATTTCCACACACTGAATAATCCATTAGCTATGCGTATAATTTGCTATATATAATTTAATATATACATAATTTTCCAGAATATAAAATGATTTAGTTTTGTCATATTGATTTTATAAAATCAAATACTGTTTTGTTAATAAAGTAAAGAGGAATACCATGTTTTCCATCCATAGTCTGTAATTTTTTTTTTATAAACAGATTAATTAAAAGTGAAAACTCATATGGTTAAATAGATTGTATAAAATATGAAAGTAGTTTGAACTACTATATTAATGTATATGTAAGTTTTTTTTTACTTCCAGAGTTTTGTTATGTAGAAATTTTTTTTTTCTACTTTTCTCCCATGTTTGCTAAGAACGGAAATATTTGTATAGAAATTTTTTTTTCTTGTTAATTGAATATGTAATGTTGTGATTATTTTAAAGCAAAGTGTAAAGAATTTGACACGTGTATGGATTTTTTTTTTTTTTTTCAACTTTTTCTCCAAAGTTTTTTTTTCTCTTTTCCAATAGTGTATAGTACTATGTAAGGTATATAGATGTATGTGTGTGTAAAATCTATGTACTTGTATATGGTAGCACTGCATATATATGTACATAGGTGTATCTGTGTGATGTGTAGGTACAGTATAATATGTCAAAAGGGAATAGATGTGTTTGAAAAATCTTTATAAGCATTGCATTGCTATATATTTTCTTGGAAACCCATATGTGTGAAGAAATTGTGTTGTATCTCAAGCATAAAATTTTTTTTTTTTATTATATAGATGTGAAAAAAAAAAAAAATCTATTTTCTGGATTAAACAGTTGAACAAATATTCACATCCCCAAATGATATTTCATATATATAGTTTTATATAACAAGATTGTGTATTGAATTTTGAAAATTTTTGTTTTTCTTTTGGTCGTCACTTGAAAACTCCTAGTCAAGGAATTTTTTTTTTTGTTTCATTGTATGTCCGGAGAAATGAAGCAGTAAATCTTAGCTTAAGATTGTGCTTCATGTTTCTACCTACTAACCCATATTCAAACCCCTATATCCCATCCCGCTCCTTTTGTCGTGTATATATATATATTTGAGATACGCGCCTAAATTATAAAATTTAATGTTTCAATAACATGTTTTAAAATTATTATTAATTCTTTTTATTAATTATTAGTTCTTTTTTATTAAAGTATTATAGATGCGGCTCAAAAATATATACATAGGAGCAAAACTTACTAACAAAATATTGATGTTTTTAAATATTTATTATATGTCATTTTTAACTTTTTCTTTTTAAATTGCTTGTTTTTCTATTAAACTGTATATTTTTTATAAAATCCAATATGGAAGATGTGACTGTTGTTAATTGTCCAAAAATAATTAAAGGGAGGTATTTTTTTAATTAAAGTTTTACTTAAAATAAATGGGATTAAGTAGATTAAAGATTTTCTTTTGTATAAAACACGTCAAATCTATTTCTAATCTGGAAATAGATTTGAATTTATTTTTGGACGTTATCTTACAATTGCATCTTTCAAAAACAACTAACTAATTAATTATAAGCATTCCAGAAATACCTGCGGAAGGGTATAAATAATGGCTGGATTTTTAAAGCACAGATTAGATTAGCTACTCGAAAATGATTGTTAACATTGCGGTGAAACTTAAAATGATGTAGCAGTAAACCCACCACTCTTCAGCGGCCTCTGCCGCTACCGTAATATCCTGCTGCCCTGAAATGAAGAAAGGTCTAAAAAAAACTTTAGAATGCTAATAGAAGTTTTCTGCCACCGAAGAACTTGCATTTCAATTGCCGTGCACGTGCTGTACTAAATTGGACTCTTAAATTTGCAAGGTAACTTCCAAACCGCCACCATTGAAACTAAATCTAGCTTGATTAATTAATCTCGAATTCTACTAATAAAGATTTCTCATGTATTATTTAACTTTGCTTTTTATATAAATCTGTGAATGTAAATTTGCTCTCAAATGATTTCTTTATATCTAATCCTATCTCATATGCTCTAAACTTTTCTTAACTTTGGTGCGGTCATTTATTCATATGTATTTATTATTTGATTTATATATGTGCTTGCTTATTATTATGTCAATCCCACAAACTGGCGAGCTTAATTTCAAAAAATCTTTTCTGTCATTTTTTCTTCTTCTAAACCTTCATACAAAGGTTATTAACGTCCCCTTAAAATATATATGTAATGCATTATAAATTAATATGTTCGCCAGTGTGTTTTTACGAATCAGCATTTTATGTTGGTTTATTATAAAAATATATTTGTTTAACTCTGGATTTTCTACCCTGGGTAAATCCAGAACTCAAGCTAATTAACGCTTTGAAATCTTATAAAAATATTCTTTATTCATTACTGAAAAGGTGACTGATTATTTGTTTTCTATATAAGTGCTAGTTATTTTTTTTGCTAAACTCTTAAAATAGTCTATGCTTAAAAGATCATATACAGTATTTAATATATTCCAGTTATTGTAAAATCAGCGAAGGTGGGATTGATTTATTTTAAATAGCAGAAAAAGGGATGGGGGAAAATCTTAATGTTTCTTTTACTAAATCAAATCTTAACGTATATTTTATTAATTTGAAATCTAAATCTTAATGTTTCTTTTGCTAAATAAAATCTTCAAGTATATTTTAGTAAATGAAATCTAAATTTCTCTATATATATTATAGCGGCATAGCATATTATTTATATAAATTATAGTATTCAAACAAGGGTCATTTATTTTTAAAGCAGTAAAACTTTTCAATGTCGTTAGTGACATTTATCATTCATACTGCATTCCTAACATATAGCCGATCTTCGTGATTATATATATGTGCTTCTTAATCTGGGGGTTACGACAAGTTCGAACCCATAGATTTCTTCTCGTTCCATAGATAGTTGAGCTATCTGGAACCACATTTATTCCGTATCAAATGCCTCTGGCGGTGATCCCGTAAGTTTGGCACACGCTATGCATATACATTTCGTAGATAAAAGGCCTCTCGCGTCGGTTATACCAGCAAAAGTCTGGGCCACGTCATGCCTATCCACTTTTCTCTAAGCACTACCCAAGAAGGGGGTGTGAGATTTCATTTTTCATCCAGAAGCACGACCTTTTCCTCTTAGTTATTTTTAGGCTATTATGTCAGCACCGCAAACTTCGTATTACTATTCCTTTTTCTTCATGACCCAGTTTTAATGCTCTAATATTAAAATTGCGCTCTGCTTAATATATATATAAATGCCAATTACTTCTATTTTATTAATTAAATTTATTTCAATCATATACACTCCCACCGTCATAATTTATATATCTATATTTAAGAGTATATGCCTTGGGAAAAATAAAGCGTTCTTCGTACCAGCGCCAATTAAAAGAATTTTCATTAAATATATTGTCATATAACTAAATGTAATTTTCAAATGTGTTTATTTTCTTTCACGTTCATAATGGCATCAAAATAATTTTCTTATATATGTAATGAATCTCAACGCTTCCCGAAATAATGTTAGTCACCATGTTTCAGAACCGTAACCCAAAGTGTTAATAACCATTTTATGCGAATTCTTTGTAATAATAGAATGGCATTTTAATATTAGACCCACCAAAGATGTGTGTTTATTTATAATATATCATTTAGCTAATAAAGAGCATATGAGAAAAAATAGCGTGAATGACACTATGTAATCATCTACCGCTTGCTCATTCACGCACACATTAATGTATATAATTAATTTATAAATGTATAATAATTTGTCAGTATATTAAATTATATTTTTATTGTCTAGCTTATTTGAGTAGTTCGAATTCCTTTTCCTCCACTTCCACATATTACAGCCATGCTTATCTATTATTTTAATATAGTCATAGTTAATAGATGTCTCATTGTTTTGCTCAGCTTTGCTAGTTGGCCGGATTAAAATTAATTCTCATGTGCCATCACTATTATGTTATTCATTAGGTGTTTGATCTGGGGCTTAGAGAGTGGGTTCGAATTCACGCTGGTCCTTGACCTAAATCTCGGGCTGGACTGGGTTTGAAGTACATTTTGTGGGTTCCAGCTCATGTTAGATGGATAAACATATTTTGACCGGCACATTATTGATGGTAATCTTTTAACACAATTATTTTAGTATCTCAATAGTTTAATGAGTTTTTTATATAATTAAAATACTGGATGTATTTATTTTATTCAACAAATTCTATTATATCTACTAATCATTTTTTAAAGCCCATTTTTGATTTGGTATCTGCAAGTTCTCTATTTTTATAAGTAGTCTTATTATTTAAAAAGGTAAAAAAAAACAAAAAACTTACCTGTGTCTGACTGAATTTTTGTAAAACAACTCCACCACCAGCTTCAATTTGTTGTCGAATATGTGCCTTATTGAAAGGTATTGTAAACTGTTCTTCTAAAATAATAAATAATATTAAATATACTAAAAAAAACCCCAATTATCTGATTATGAAAGCAATAATTGTGTAATAAGTAATTTGTTAATAATCCTGACTGATTTATCCCAATTTTAAAATAATCTAATTTAATTACTATTTGTAATTTAAAAAGCACTATGTAAATAACTTAAATTTATTTATTTACTTTATTAATTCACAACAACAATTTAAAAAATTATTCTAAATGAAATTTCTTTTGCATACTTTTCAATGGTTTATCTTTATAATTTTTTTTCTTTTTCAAATTGAGTTAACATTATATATACTAAACATTGTATATATTTAATCCTTTAACAAAATTTGGCCATTTTTTAAATTCCCTCTATATAATAATTTTCTGTTTACAAATCCTGCTTAAATAACAACAAAAGTAACAGAATTGATATTCCAAGACTTTCAACAAATTTAAAGAATTTTTGGAAAGATGATAAATGAACAGTATAGAATCACCAAAAAAAAAAAAAAAATTAGCTATGAAGTACTGAACATTAATTTATCTATAAAGTGATATTATATACACAATAACTTCATTTGTTTACGAGTTATCTTCAAAAGTTAACAAGGCTCATATTTTATTTATTAGATATTGTAACCCTCTCCAAGATTGCTGTAATCCTAAACAAATCATACCGCACGTTTCTCCCCTGTAGCCTTCTCGCTAATCTAACTAGTCCAATTTGCACGTTTGGAAACCCTATCTTTCTCTGTAACCTTCCTAGCTACAACTAATCTAGAATATACGCTTAAAATAAATAATAAACTAAAGAGAGCTCGCATGAAACTATATACTTAGAGAAGATTACAAGGTGATTAATAATTTCTGGTCAAACTAGCTTCAAAATCCATGAACAAGCAAACAAACAAAAGATTATAAAATAAACTTAATATTTGTCAAACCAATAAATAAATAATAATTAGATCGATGGAATGAATATGAAATTAAAAGTATAAATTAGGCACTAAGTAAATTAGGATGTAAATGACTAAATGGATGATGAAAATAAGTAATAATTAAATAATAAAATAAAATGAGTCTGAGAATGAAGAGAAGAATGGAGATGTATAAGAGTTAATGGATGATTAAGATGATAATTGAATAAGAGCTAATGAATGATGAGTTAATTAGGATGAAAGAAAAATAAAGAAAGATTGAAATGATAGATAAGAGGAATAATGATGATGAAAGATGATGTCCAGAACTCTAAATTTGATATTGAATTAAATGATAATAAGATAATTAAATAAAATACAAATTCTAAGCTAACCAAAACCAGAATATTCACCATAAAGTCAAAACCAACTATACATTTCAGACAAAAGAAGCAATTGATACTTTAAAGTCAGGTTGACCTTTCATAACACGGTGAATGTAACACAATTCCACTCTAACTATGTTAACTGGATATAAATTTACCATACATTCAAATCATATCACAAATTGATATAACTTATCCTTCTCAGGGTTCACATAGCTTAAAGGGAGTTATACAAGATACACTTGGGTCAGTGAGAGGGATTTTACCACTACCCAAGCATAGCACACAAAATAGCTCTTAATACTGAATTGAATTACTAAACAATATTCAATAATTTCAAATAAATTCTATAAATTCCTCAACTATAATAAGCAGGAAAGATTTTTCAATAGCTAAACGCAATAGCTTTCCAACTTTTTTCCTCCATTAATTAGAAACAAGGTAATCCAGACCAGTGAATGACAGATCTGTGGATTCAAATGAACTGATCAAACCAATATTAGGTGCTTAATCTTTTAGTATATCACTTAAAATGATATTCTTTAGGTTAGTATGTTTAATTATTAAGTTATGATGCCCTAGATATACGCATAAATTATAGGGCGTAACACAATTATTCTAATATACCTACATATAGTGACTTTTACAATATTGATTGATGACGATTTCCATATAATCATAGGATATGTCAATAGCAATAACAAATATAATGTGTGGGGGTGTTGATTAGCAATAAGACCACTGACAACTAAATAAAATTTTAACACAACAATTTTTATTTACATTATTTCAGAAAACATTACATGAAACAAGATAAATTCATTGAATAAAATCAGAGATGGGAATTTACAATCATTTCTAAATCTAATAATGGAGTTACAATTTATTACATTGAACTGTAACTGTTTGAGTTATTAGAATATGATAAGGGCAATTATTATATTCAGTACAAGTAATAATTTATTATATTTTATCTTTGAATATGAAAAGATTCATTATATTGATGTGGGACAGACATCAAAAGTTAAATGCACATGTGACACCAAAACATTCACTTGTCCACCACTTAACCATTTATTAATTAACTAATATCACCGATCCATCAGCGAATAACTACCTGTTGAAAACTGATCCACATTGTCCATGTACATCCCCTGCTCTTTTATGTAGAAGTTCTACAAACACTAACAAGTTTGGTGGGTCCGTTTATAAACTGATGATGATTACACAACATCATGAAGACACTATCCCAAGTAGAGAAACACTATAGATGGACCAGTGTCCCGTAATCTAACTTTATTTTATCCTTGCCATTTGATTTTGAATTATTAAGCTTCACCATACACGGTGGAAAACTAACTCTAAAACTTTATGAGGGACCTAACAATAAAGGGAGGCTCTATAACACAACATGATAGTTGCATAAGAAAACAAACAACATGACAGTTGTATACTAAAAACAACATGATAGTTGAATAATAATATGGCCAATTCTAGTACCTTCATTGGTATAGAAGTGCAGGCAGTGCCCCGTCACGAAAAAAAAAAATAGAATTCAGACCATGGGAATCATCCTCTCTTGGGATTAATTATGCTCTATGCACTAACTCTTAACCAGCCTCAACAATATCATCCTCTCATACTAATCAACAATGGGGAATTCTCCATCATCCCATGCACAATATTAATAGTACTATATCTAATGTTCTTACATGTAGCAAAGGCTCATCAGCTAAAAGCTATCATAAATTCTGATCAATAAAATAACAAGGTAAAACAACACTACTAATAATAAAAGTGGGAATATAAATATTCCATTTCACAATGCAGAAACTATTAATGTTTTATAAACAAACCACCAAAATATGTGTCAAATGATCATTACTTATTTTAAAATAGCAATTATACTTTTGGTTATAGCAAGCCATGTACATGTAAACAAGGAGGACTAAACTATATTTTGTATTTACGGTGGACATTTTCGTTCCTAAGCAAAATTAAGCAATAAAAAAGAAAATGCTTATTAAATTATTTTATATAATAGAACAATTGCATCATTATGTGGGTAATTTTGACAAGTTTGGGTCTGTTTGTTTCCCTTCAATATAATATTAACATTTGTTTTAGCAGTGAGAGATATATAAATATTTCTCTCTGTTCCCATATGATATTCAATATTATGTTTCCCTTAATCGGAAAACAAAATATATATATATATATATGTGTATTAGAGGTATATATAACTTTATACAATATAAATATATATATATAAACCCTAATGCCTGAATAACACATGAAAGAAAAAAAAAAACGTATTACAATATTATATAAAGCAATAACAATAATAAACATTTCCCCCACTAGATTTTATCTTAATAGACAAAGTTTGATCCATTCTTGTGAACAAAATAACGTGAAAACGGATTTCACCATTAAATATTCCTAAGTAAATACATATATAATTATTCGGTTCAATAATGAGATGATCCTCGAACAATATTCAATATACTTTCCAAGGCAATAAAATAATTGTTGGTTTTTTTGTACTGATATTATATAGCAAGACGATATTCATATACTTTCCAAGAACAATAAAAATAGGTTTAAAATTATTTATTGATTCGTTGATTTTGATTTTCCATCCATGCGAAGATCTGTCATAATTTAAATGATCTGGGTGATTTTAAAACAATTTAAAATCTTGTTACTTTGCAAGTTATTCACTAACTGTAAAAACAAATAAATACTTCTTTCCCTTCCCGTTTATCAGCAAATTAGGATGTTTTTAATTATACTGAGAAGAATCTATTTAATTATAAATATGATCTTCTAGGCGTTTTTAATTAATATGTAACTGATACTGTTCAAATGCAGCAAAATTAAATAAGTTTATTATGATCTTTAAAACAACTTTTAAAATCATTTATGGATTTTGTTTACTATATTTTTCAATCCACGGTAATTGTCACAATTTTTAATTAATCTAGGCAATTTTAAACACTTAAAATATTATTAATTTATGTTATATAATCAAGATAAAAAAAAAAGTAAATACTTATCTATTTATTTCCATCAGCTAATTAATACGTATTTAATAACGTTAAACAGAATTGATTTAATAGTAAGCAATTATTAATAATATATATATACGTGACTACTTCTTCGCGGGGAAATATTAGAGCAGATGATTTCTTTCCTCAATGAAAATAAGAAATACTTCATGCATTTTTCTTCTAAAACTGATTACTTTATATGATTTAAAAATGAAATTTTAATTTCATCATTCTCTTGAAACTTTTCTTAAAATGATTTCGAATTGTTTTCACTGAAAAGATAAGTTGTAAACAAATATATTCTTCTGCTTAGTGCTTAAGTGCGCGAAAATCAAAATACTTTAATCTTTTTTTTCTCTTCAATCTAAATAACTTTTGGGTTATTATTAGTTCTGACCATTTATTAAAATAAATAAAACAATAATTGCTTACGTTTTCTGTTCTTGTTTTTCCTTCCAAATAATACATGTTTAGGCAAATGTTTATCCGGTCACTCCAGTTTTTTTTCCCCCTCCTCATTAGGCAAAGTTAAGAATCTAAGATCGATGAAAAGTAGTGCAGAGATATCACAGGGCTAGTTAGTAAGTTTTACTCCATGCTGTTCAAATCCATATAACCATGAAATTTTGTCCAAATTAATTTTCAAAATTATTATTTTCCAGCTTATTCCTTATTCTTTTATTTCATAAGTGGATAGTTACAGTCTTG
Source organism: Epiperipatus broadwayi (assembly GCA_028023455.1). NCBI lineage: Eukaryota > Metazoa > Onychophora > Udeonychophora > Euonychophora > Peripatidae > Epiperipatus > Epiperipatus broadwayi. The sequence goes on from JAQFVV010012409.1 coordinate 1,305,497, forward strand.
TTCCGATTTACATTTCTTAGTAGTCCCCTACCTACCAACTTGTCATAGTATTTATTACTTGTATTGTAATACTTGATTGGTCATAAATGATCCAATCAATGTAACTTGTGAATAAATTAATAGTTTTATCCCTCTAGTGAGAATCATCTAGACTGATACATTTCAATTTAAATTAAAACATAATATATTTAAAGATTGTTTGTAAAGAAAATTTAGAAGAATTATAAATTGATTTTGCTGTTTATTTTTAATTATTGTTTAATAATACTAAGAAAGTGTTACATATTTTCATGCTTCCAAATTAGTTTAATACTATAAAATATTATATTGAAATAACTGCCACTGGAACTTGTGATAAAATGTTTATGGGATTTATATCCACTCTATCAGACTTTCCAGTGTCTCACAGTCAAGATCATCATCACCTTCAAGATATTTCTTAGTGAGTTTTTGCTTGGTTAGAAAACTATAATCCACAAGCATTTCACTCTATAACTAGTCTCTACACATTGATGTTCAATATTTTAACAAATTATTACCAATTAAAATTTAAAATTTTACACACTGAACCACTGGATAAAACTTACTATCATTGAGCCAAAACATATGGTTACAATATATAGAAATGCTTTTTATCATTTGTTTTGTTTGCAATTACTTTTATTTTGAAAACTGATCTCATCATAAAATGGATTTTTAATTTTTCTTAATACAATTTTTGTTTTAAGAATTTATAATTTATATTGAAAAATTTTATACATTTATAATATGTCTCTAAATTTTTTTTCACAATTCTGATCTGAATTTAAAATTAAAATCTTGAATTAAAGAAATATTTTGAGTAATGATGACTGCTATTTGAAATGGAATATGCCACATTGATTATCTGCTGCTTTTTCTCTCAAATATTATGTAATTCTCAGAAAAGCACAATATATTGTACCAGTATAAAATAAATGTAGCTTTATTTATCACAATGTGGGCAAACCATAATCTATACCAATAGAAAATAGTGTATACTATACTTAATTTCATTATTGGTCCATCATGTTTGGAACTAAAATCTTTCACAATATAAATATGATTAATTTAGTAAGTACTTTATTATATTAGGGCACCAAAATCTATATTGTTATAATTCAACTTTATTACCATAAATTAAATAAATAATTTATCCTGTTTGAACATTAAGTATACTTAATATAACAATATGACACACAAAAAATAACAGCCGAAGAGTATAAATTATAAAACAATATAAGTTGAGCACCTGTTTATTTAATTTCAAATAACCAATAAATATTTACTGAAGCATTAGCTTAACTTGTATAACTAATGAAATGTAAATAAGAAAGTTTATTAAGATATACAAGTATTTATTTATCCAGTACTTGTGAGTAAATGGCAACCCTATACAGTTTCAAGGGTCTGTAATCTACTGAAGATGTGATAGTTGTTAAATGAAAACAAAATTAATAAATTGTTCAATTAAAAAAAAAGGAACAAATTCCAATAAATTTCATTAAGAAGCTTTATTTTAATTATTTTTCTCTTACATATAACATGAGAAATGGCGAGAAGTTCTCAACATTGTTGTACTTTGATTCAATTCAGCATGTTTCTTTTTGTACAGTTTTTTTTGTTAAAATGTCATAAGATAAAAATTTGGGATCTTTCTGTCACAGAACACGATACAGTGGACTATTTCCAAAGGTAGAGGATCCTGCCTTCCTGAAAAGTGTGAGGTAAATTCAGTCACGATATGCTTGCACACTACCGATATAAATAAAGTGTAAATATTGTATTTTTTTTTCTTTTCATTTTTATGTTAATAAGTTAATCAAAAAAACTATAAATGTTGTAATTAATTTTTTCACAATTATAGTATATTTTGCAAGGAACTAATAATATTGACATTGAATGTCTATAAATGCTCTATCGAATAGATAAAAACTTTGAAATTTTTTCCGTATACTTTTGTAATAATAAATAATGCATATTTAAAACTGTAGTAAAATCAAAATTCATATATAAGTAGTATTTGATTTATATATTGTGCCCTTTTCTATAGGTCAATGATGGTTATAAGTGGTCAATTACTAAAAAATTTTAAAATTAATATTATATAGTATTTAATATTATAAATTATGAATAAGCAAAAAAAGATTAATGTAATATATTTAATAATAAGTATTGTGATGGTGAGAATTGTATCTAGTTCTATATTTTTCTAAATTATTTTTCAAAATTTTATATAATCATTTTAAATAATATAAGTAGCAAATTTATTAAGACAGATAAAACTAGACTAAACACCGGAAATGTCTACGTGACTGTCTGGAATATTTTATGTATAAGCACCAATTTAAATTAATACTAATAATTAAAATATTTAAATAGTATATTATAGAGCTGGGTGGAATTGTCACACGTTATAATAATAAATAAGTATTATACATCTTTATTGGTTATTGTTTTGAAATTGTTTTAAAGATAGTTAAATTGTAATAGATAATAATTAATTTAAAGATAATAATAGGTTAATATTTAAGTCTATTACGTCACGATTTTAAAACTTTAGAAATTGTTTATAAATCCAAGTAGGGATTGACCAATAAAAAGATAGATCTTGGCAGACAACAAAAATCGCGCCAATTAATTGTATAAACTAGGAGAACAAAAATGTGTTGACTCCAGAGCAGAGGTAAAATTTTAAGCTCTTTAAAATTTATTTCTTTCTTCAATTTATTAGTCAATTTTATTATAACTTTAATAATATCTTTGAAAGAAACCAACTGACAATTTAAAATCTTCCGAAGAGAATCTTAGAATCAAATTTTAAAAAAAAGTTCTCATAATAATGTTCCACTAACTCCACAGTTACCTGCCAGTGGATTCTATTAAAATATAATCTGAATTTTCAATAGAAAATGGATAGATTCTTAAAACCAAGTTATAAATTTTATAATATTCCAAAAATGTTAATGTCGTTCGTTGATATAGTTGATATAGCGTATTACTATGAAAACTGCTTTCGTGCGTATAAAATTAATGAAAGGACATTGTGCGCAAAGTTAATGAATATAATGGAAAATAAAAATAAGTATTATTCGTATAAGAATAAATAGACAAAAGGAATTTTTATTATTGAAATAATTTGAATTGCTTTCTTTAAGATGACTGGAGAAAATACTCTAGAAAATAGTTAAAGATCGGAAGTAGTGTCTATAATGATAATAATGAATGAAAATGAATTTTATATTTTACAGAAGAGAAATAAATATAAAATATTGGATCCATGGAAAACGCAATTGGTACCGTAATTATTAAATAATTGTAGTTCTGCTAGAAATAAAGATGCATCAACGCGCCGAGGTAATATTCGCCCGAACATTAAAAGCTTCGTGGGATAACTAAATAGAATGTTTTCTAATAATTTTAAATTAAACATTGAAACTAAAGATCGTCTAAACAGTTTATTAAATGAACAAATTTATTTAAAACTTTAATAATCAGAAAGGAGAACATTCGGACAGAAGAAGAAATAATAAATATTATGGGACTAACCAAGATTTACTGCCAGAAAAATATGTGATTATGGTTTAAATTATTTTCTTTATTAATTTAAGTTAAACATTAAGTTTTAGATAGCAATAGGGAAAACAAATACATTAATTCGTGATATAACATTATATAAAATAATATGTTTTGATTTTGAATGTTCAAATAAAATTGTATGTGTGTGGAAATTTGTATATTTGCGATGCTCGAAGAGAAAGAAACCTACTACGAACTCTAATAGGAAGGTAAAGATTATTTTGGTAACATTTTATAGTTATTAATGATATAATGTATGTTTTATTTATTTAGATCAGCTGTGAATCGAATGAATGTAAAGCAAAAGTTTTATTGTTATAATTATTGTAAAATGCATTTTTGAAAAACAACACTCTAAAACACTTTGAGATGTGATTAGATTTTTTAAAAATATGCATACGATAATCATTTTATGTGTTATTAATATAGTTCAATATAACCGATGGTTATGTCATATTTTCTGTTAATTTTTCCGATTGGGATATTTAAGTGTTATTTTAATAAAACGTAGATGTCGAACCTACAGTGTAATAAAGCGAGACAAATTGTTCTTATGGAATAGGGAAATGTTTTATATTAGTGAATTTTGTTTATTGTTTTAAAAGGTAGTTAGTTTTATTGATGTTGGATACAGTAAAAATCTTGAGAGATAGTTTGGGTAGTGACTTGGTAGTATGTGGAGATTCGGAAACCAAGAGGATGTATTAAAAAACTAGGATGCTACAGGGAATGAAATAATAAGTAGTTTTAGATGGTAATCAGCGTAGTTAACAAAGCCCTACGACTGTTACACATGTTGTCATGGACAGTGGTATTTTTATATTTCTTATGAATCGTATTAGATGTTTGGTAAAGCTGAATAAATAGCTGCCACATCATGCTTATCGCCAAGGTTATTAGACAATGAATGTCGGACCTATTCACACTGTTCCATACATTTTGAAGTATATATTTTGATAAGTTATCTATCTATCTTCCCGATATCCTATACATCTTTCGCTATTTTTATCTGTATTTCTTGCAACTACATCGTTATATGATAAGTATATTAAAAAAGAAACAATAGATATTTTAGAATGTATGTCATGCTGTTATTTGAAATAAGAATAGTTAAGTATTAACAAAGAGTAGATTATGATTATTGAAAGAGAGATGCAGATATCCTAAGAAAGGAAGGAGTCAGAGAATTATTTTAATTTTTTAAGAAATGAACTATAATTTTATAAAAATATATCCAAATAGAAATATACAAAAATATTAAATATAATTTCACGTTTTCTTATTGTTGATTATATTTAAAAATATAAGTATTGCATATTTAAAGAATATAATAACATTCGATAATTATAGTATATGTGAAACTGAAATAGGTGAAAATTAAACCCGTGTTGTGGCATTATACATGAGTATGGCTTATGGAATAAATGTATTAGAGTTTACGAGCATTAGAGAACAAACGTTATAGGTAGTAATAATATTTGACAATATGCAGAGTGACTTATATAAAATTACAAGAAAATGTAATAATTTTTTAAGAGAAAAACCATATTGATTGTAAATTTATAATGTTTATAAATGATGTTTATCCACATATATAATTTATAATACGGTAACTTTAACATTAAAAGGTAAAGAATAGTATTACCCATAAAATAGTTAAAATAAGTAATATAATAAACCTAATGAGAAATAAATAAATAACTTATAAAAGGTATAATAATTTAAATTAACTATAAAAGAAATCTAAAAATGTATAATTCAACTATTGTAGCGTAAAGAAAAATGAGGATATCCCTTGTAAATAAATGTAAATAGATTTGTTTGTTTTATCTTAATTTTGATTGTTGTTAATAAAATTCTAAAATTTGTTTATTAAAACTTGTGTCTGAGTTTTGTTTTCTCTACATCATTGCATGAATTCACAGGATGTGTTTACCGTCATTAAACTAAGTATATAATTGTTTGCACAAAATATAAATAGAGAAGTATATTTAATCTTAAATATTTATTGATGTTTTTGTAATTGAATAATTATAAAATTGCATTGCGTTACTGGCCATAAATACATTGTCATAGTAATTTGCTAAATTGTATGCTATTAGTTGCCACTTGCTTTATTTATCAGATTATCTAAACACTGCCACTTACTAATTTATTTTATTACGTAAAGATAAAAAAAAAAAAGGAGGATATTAGATTATTAACTAATTTATTACGGTTATAAATTTGCGATGAAAGAAAAGCTGTACTAGTTAGATTAAACAATGAAGATTGTGATTATTATTATTATTGTTTTATTATTAATCTAATTTCAGAGTAGTAAATTATGACACAAAATCCCTTATCATATTTTGCTACCTTATTTTAATTTAACCTTGAATAAATTTAAGAACCTGAGATTATTTCATTTGAGCTAGATAATTACTATTATTGTTATTATAGATAAAAGATTAATACTTTAATTGTTAAATGAGTTTAGTGATTAGAAGTTGCAGAAGTCATAAGAATACTATGTAGTTATTATATGTAATAGTAATATAAGGGGGGATAGTGTTCTTATGCCATTGAGGTGGTATCCTATGGGATATTATCTCAATGTAATCTACTTTGTCACCCTTATTTCCACTTCTAGTCTCATGAATTCTGGAATAGTTATTTGAGTTAGTCTAAAACAGAACCTAAGTTAATTTTAAGAAACCTGAGCTAGTAAAGCATTTAATTGAATATCTCATTAATTATTAGAGCTAGAACCCGGTTAGGCGATTTTCACTATGTTATATTTATTTTTGGGGGAAGTGGAGTACACATATACACACAGTCAACAGTAGTGTAGGTTAGATTGTGGCGTAACATGTTGGACACGATGTGTAGTGGGCTACACATAAGCTACATAGTATACACGAGGGTGAGAGGGTAGAATATATATATTAAGATAAAATAATTTTTAAATAATAAGTCATAGACCAAAGATCTGTTCAGCATCCTTCTTAAATGAAGTAATAAAGAATATGAAATACTCCTATGATAGTCAAAGCATTTTCCTTGTTTTAATTTTTTGTAAATAATTAGTTACTTATTAACTCATCAATAATTAAATGGTTAGCTGGATTGGATGGTTAAAAAAAAATGCTATCCATTCCTGAAATTGAAAAAATTACTTAGTTTCACGTAGATTCAAATCCCAACTACTTTCAGATAGATTCATTAAATTTATGTCACAAAACCAATCCATGCTATTTATATATCAAAAATAGAGGAAAAAAAAGTAGATCAAAATTGATTTCAACACATCAATCCAAATAGGTTTAAAAAATAATGTAACACTAATTAGGTGGGTAATTGCTAGTGAAAAAAATAAAAAAAGTTGTAATAATTTTTATTCTGAAGATAAAAGTAAAAATAGACTAAGTATTGTTATAGATCCATAAGTAAAAATTTGTACATACAGTAATCATATAAAAGATTGATGATTATGAATGGGTTGATTAGTATTTGTGTGATGAAGAGCTGGAAATAATATACTGAAAATTATTTCTTTTCATTTCTTTTTCAGTATAACAATTGTTAACTGATTAAAGTTACATTCCTTAATTGATAATATGAGAATTCCAAACATGTTAAATAAAAATATAAAGAGAAAAGTATAATAAAATAAATAATAATTTTTTTCCTCCTCTTCATAAGTAATTTTATTTATGTATTAGTTTACAACTTTTTTTTTTTTTTTAAAAAAAAAAAGAGATAAAAAAGTAAAATATTTAAATAAAGTTTATCAATTTTTAAAAGAAAGTAAGGTAATGCTATATATGGATATTTAGTTTATATATATATTTAGAATGTAAAGATAGTCCAATTAAAAATAAATTGTGTGTTAAAGTTAAAAGAAATAAAGTATTATGAAGTTACAAATGATAAAGATTAAAATGTTGAAAAGCAGTTCCGGATTAAAAAATGTTTACTTATGAAAATTAGGAACAATAATAATTATGTTCTTGAAAATTCCACTATCAGTGGGCATTATTAGTTAATTTTTACTATTGTTATTGTGCACATAGTCAAAATTTTAGTTATAAAAACCTGTTTCGAATTAATTTTGTTTTTGCTTGTCTGACCACTTTTACTATGACCGTAGTAGCATTCATGGTGACTGTACATAGCAGAAATCTGATGCAGTCTGTTACAGGATTGAAATCGAACTGTAAGTTTGTTAGTAGTTGTCGGAGATAGAATTTCGATCAGTAGCTAGAACTTAGTAGTCATAAAGTTAAACTGGCTAGATAAGTCAGCCTATTGGAAGTAGTTCAATAATCATAGAAAAACTTTTTTTATTTAGTAATTATTAATTTGGATTACAGTTAAGATGACAGTTGTGCTGAAAGTGACAATAAATGAGTTTAATACTAATAGTCCTGTCGATTGGCAAATCGATCTTATTGGATCGGAATTTTTTTTTTTTATTAATGGGACTATCAGTGACACCATTAAGGTTGTCATGTTATGTTATTCCAGGCAACAAGTGATAGAAATCACAAATCGACTATGCAATCATGAAGAATCAAAGAAATTGTCATACAAAGTAGTAGTTGAAAAACTAAATAATTATTTTAGCCCCAAGCCCTCTAAATATGAAGTGGCTATATTTTAGGAATAGATGGCAAAATAAAAAGGATGATCAAAAATTGAGGGAATTTGCTAAGGGTTATAGTTATGGTGATGCATTAAAGAATAATCTACTTGAACAATTACTTTTGAGGATTTCCAATGATAGGCTTAAAGACAGAAGTTACTGACCTCAAGAGAGCCCATGATATTGTGATTGGCCAATCAAAGGAGTTTTGAAATTTTACTAATAATAAAAGTGATCATAGATTAAAGTATTTTTATTTCAACCAATGAAGTTTAGTCCATTAAGCTAAGTAATTGATAAAAGTGAATAATGGTTAATAGAGAATGTTGTTTACCATATAATATTAAATCATCCATGCATTTTACTACTGTTACACATTGCTTTATTTACCACCTTCTTTTATAGTTAACAGTTTCGATTGCCCCAACAATCTTCTTCAGAACTGTTATATCTCCTAACTTCAACTACTAAATGCTTGGATGATTTAGTATTATATGGTATACATTTGGCAATGCAATAAGAAAGAGTAGTTAGAATATTATTTTATTTTATCAAAAGTGTTTAGTTTTAATTTATATATGCTATTTTGATATTGATAATAGTTGATTTGTAAAAAGAATCTAAACAATAATGCACGCATTTATTGTGATAAATATTTTAAGGAAAGAAAAATATAAAGTATTTCAATTATTATTACTTTTTCAATAAGTACATAGTTGAGTGCAAACTAAATGTATTCATAATTAAATTTTTTTATTAAAAATTTACATTAAAAATTCAATATTAAATAATTAGGCAGATGATAATATATAATTATTTACGAAACAATGGTAATAAAGTATGAGTTGATGCGAGAAATACCATAACAATGGTTTTACATATCCATAGATAAAGTTGAATCTAAGTGTGAATTTAGCATATATTTAAAAAAAATATTAATATTTATCTAGACTAAATAATAATCATGATATTTATCATGCTAGATGTTATTACCTCTAGACATATCTTCACCCTCACCATGCAATATCAATACATCACATAAATATCAAATGTCTTAAAAATGGAAAATTTAAAAGATTAATTTTATATTCCATCCGATTTAAGCCTAGGTAAACTTTAGTAAGAATAGATCATTTTGGATGCTGGCAAAAATATACAAGTTATTATGTAAAAGAAAAAACACGATCAGATACATTATGGTAAAAAAATCACCATCAATAAGTGCATATATTATCATTGGTTGATGCAATAAGTAACAACTTTATTTTAGCTTAGTGAAAGCTAATTTAGAATTCCTAATTTTCCATTACCATTATGTATGGTATTTTAGCTAATACATATTGAAAATAAAATCGAAAAATGAACACAATGCATATTTGTTTATTAAACACATAAGCACACACAAATACTCATGATATCATTGTAAATCATGTAATGCCTTCTAAATAAAGAATTCACAAAATAAAAGTAAAAAATTTATATTTTATTGTTTAGATCAACTCATAAAGGATCTCAAATATGTTTTTTGTTGAAGATTTGTTTAGTAATTACTATAATAATTGATTATAAATTCTATATAAATATTTTTATCTAATTAAAATGGTGCTTTAATATATTTGAATTAGAATCTATTTCTTGCTAGAATGGCAAATTTGGTCAGACTTGTTGAGAAAGGAGATTATATATTCTAAGATGTAATTTTTTTTCTTCTTTACATATTATTGTCATGCTATGAATATTGTTTAAAATACCTGTTAATTATTGACATGTTGCTGTAAATCAAATGTGAGTAGATAATTGGTTAGGCAGATTGATATGATCTTCCTATTTGGGTTTAAACATGGATGCAGCCTTGCTTAAAGAGTTGAAAATTTCATGGTGTGAATAGAAATAAATTCTCTTAAATCTTCCCCCAGCTTAAAAGCATAGTATTCAAGTAGAATATTTAATTTATCAAAATACTACAAAGTGTATTTAAACAAGATAGTATTGTAACTCATATCATATACATCAATTATTTAGACATTTTTGATTTTCTATTCCTCCTTGAATATAAATGCTTTTTTATCTGTGTCACTTTCACTCAAGTACCATCTGCTTCTCTTCGTTTTGTCATATTTGCATGAAGAAAGAGTAAATAATATTAAAATGAATAATCTATTATTCCTTTCAATAAAAAAAAAAAAGTCTTTTTTCTTCTCTATGCACATTTGTTTTTTTTTTTTTAAAAAGAACTGAAACAAGGTTCAAGAGAAAACTAAGTTTTGATAAAATCAGTTTTTCTTTTCTTTTAAGCAGACTGGCATATTACTTCATTCAGATCCCATAGAACATTTACTTATGTTTTAGAATAAAAAGGAAGAACACTATTAACAGTTAGCTAGATTTAATCTGGAACACTTTTGAATGATATTTTGAATTACAAAACTAAATTACCCCCATAAATGAATTCTTAATATTTGTCAGAAAAGAAATAAATGACAATTATTTTGTTTTGGTGAGTCTTATATTTAAAATCTGATTTGTACTTTTATTTTAAAGAAACTATTAGTTTAAAAAAAGAGAAAGAAATGAATTTTAATAACTTCTCTTTACTTGTTAAAATTAATTAAAAATAAATAAATTATTATATATCACATATATATGCTAAGCTTATGAATTTTATAAGTTATCAATAAAAGGAAAAAATAAAGAATTAAATGATAATCATGTAAATGCAATGCACATATATAACTTGCCTAAGTCTCAAATAACCATAGTTAACGATATAATTATTTTCATTGGATTTTATATAAATCGATTTATATATGTGCAGTTGCTTGTTCAATGTTTAATAGTTTACATATGTTGGCATCCATATGGGTGAATACATTCCTATTAGTTTATGAATTAGGGTTCAATCTCAGAATGAGTCATTCCTATACAAATTGTAGTTGCATTAAATTAGGTTTAGGACCAAAAGGCCCTCCTTATAATTACAGAAGGTTTACTTAGGGCTACCGAAAGGCCAACGCTTTATAGTTATTATATAAGTGGTTATGTTTAGGATTAAGATCTAAAAGACCATTCCTTATGATTATTGTGATAAAGATAGCATTGATGCCTATCCCATATAGAGTACATGTATGTGTAAGTACTAGGAGACATGAGAGTTAAAGAAATGTTATATTTATGAATTCATTACCTATGTAGAATTATATTTAAACTAATTGAAGTCAGGATTAAAGGTATAGCGAATGTGTTATATTATCTATGAATATATTGATGCTATGATGAATAAAAATTCAAGAATTTTGTTATAGAAATAAATTGCATATCAATTAATGATTATACTTTATAAATAAATTACTGTTATATGATTTGTTAATTTTATTAAAGAAAATAAATTGTATATCAATTAATAAGTACACTTGTAAATAAATTATTATTACATGATTGGTTATTTTGTTTATGTAAGATTGCGTGGCTTTCCGTCTTTCACCAGGAGTAACTTGCGTTCTCCGTAATTTAGCCTGGCATTACAAATGAAGCTGTGTAATAATTGCATTATTATATTTAATAAAATATTGTTTTTAATATAAGTGTTAGTTTATTTTTTGATGCTTAAAGACAGGTGGCGCCCAAATAATTTTTGTAAATAAATAAATAAATAAATAGAGAAAATGTAAAAATTGTGGAATATCCTAGTCCGACCATTACAGTATATATATATATAAATCAACTTCTGAATACTCGTGACTTTTAAACAGTTTTAAAAATCTAAAAATTTGTAACTAAGAAAGATGAGATTTATTTATCAGTAAATAAATAGAATATTGTGTAATTATAAAAATGTACCATTTTCAAAATTATTATTTTCTAAAAATTACATTTTTATATTCTGCTGAATTTGATTTCTATTTATAAATTTCCTATTATAATAATATTATTTTTAAAAATATATCAAAAATTTGATATCTTAACTATTATATTTAATACATTCAATTTTTAGTCTCCGACTAAAAAGTTTAGGGCTTGCTCAATGCTAAGAGCGGTATTGTTGTTAATTGCACTATGGGAATGGGGTGAGAAGTCAGATCATTGATAATATCAAGTAATGAATTAGAGATATAGTAAATCTTATTTTTTTTAAATATCGGCATCTATGTGTAGTTTTAAAATAGTAAAACCATTTGACTTTAAAGATTTTAATTGCTATTGCTTATTTTCTCTAAATTTAAATTCTATTACTGCAGAACAATTGTAACCATGCCAAGATCATAGTCTGTTATATAATTAGTATCTATTGCTAAAATATGACACACAGAAAAAGTAATCTCATAATTTGTGAGATTTTATAAGCTTTTATATGGCATAGCACAGTTTGATAATGCATAAAATATGAATGTACTTGCAATGTCTGTGTGTATAAAATATATTGTAAATAAAGATCATTTATTTTTTGTAAATATGTACAGTTTAATTCAATATTAAAATTATTTTCCTTTAAAACTACTCTAGAAAATCTGCAATGATACAGTTATTATACTAAATTAAATTGAATAAAATATGCATGCAAATATATAAATATTTATATACAAATTACAGAGTTGAAATTAATAAACTCCCATACAGTTGAATATTGGAAGTACTGATTGTCAGATAGAAATATTTACCACCAAAGGATAAGTAATCAAAATCTAACCGCGACCGCAATAAGAAGTTACTAGTGGGATTATGGTTAAAAAAATGATAATTCGTGTGTGATGCAAGCACTTAAATTGAACTTAAATGAGTTGTTTGCATATAGAATTAGTTATTGTCTGAAAGACATTTAAATTGTTAGAAAATAGTACTTCTAAAAGTTATTATTATTTGTGTTTAAAGAGATTTTTGAATTGGAGACACAAATGTGTAATTTGGCTTATTCTTTTTGTATCAAATACTTATTCTACTCGAGGATAAATTATAGACTTTTTGAATTCATGGACTATCAAATTGCTAATTTTTTTACATTATTATTCTTATTGTTTTTAATATTTGTTATGTAATTACTATGCATAATTTTTATTTGTTTTATCATTGCCTGACTGGTATTTTGGATATCTGGATGGCATAGTTGTACTGAAGAAGCGTGAAATGCAAAAAGTAATGTATCAAAAATTGTTCTACTTTATGATAAAATGGGAGTTTAACAAAAATATGATTAACAGTTAAAAAATAAAATAAAAAAATCTTATAATAGTATACAAAAAAAAAAAGACTGTTTGAAAAAATTTAAATAAATATTTGGAATCACAGTGATAAAATATCTTTTAATTAAGGAGACTTTTCTTTTATGATTCCAACATTATTCTATCCTCCTAAAAATTGAAATGAAAAAATATTACTTAATGCTGAAAATACTTTAAATTTAGAAAAAAATCCACTAATTATGTAATTTGATATTATACATCAAAGCAATTTGATTAATAATCAGCACCATCTTATTTAATAACACACATATATATATATATACACACACACAAATAATAAAAAGCTAATATATTTTAATTGGGAATAAATCAATCTGATTTAACATGTCTAATTGAATAAATACTTTATTTGCTTACCTTCTGTTCCACTACTTTCAGTCAGTGAATGATCTTGAGCGATTTTATCTGCACTATCCTTTTTCTCTGCCTGGGTTAATAAAAATGTATAACCCAGAAATAAAGTACTGCCTGGAGCAGGAATTGGACCAAGATCTGTAAGTTCTAAAATATAATGTACACATGTATGTATATATATATAAATAATAATGCATGAAGCAGTATTAGCACATTAGCTAGTACAGCATAACACACTATTTTGTTTTAACATTGCATCTTCGTAAAATGCAACCAATGCAAATATTGTAAACCGAATAATAAAACTAATAAACATGTCATATCATTGATCTTTCTATTTATACAAAGATGCAAAATTAATATGATTCTAGTTCAAGTTTTAATGTCTTAGTAAATTTGCATAATTATATATATATATAATTAATACTTTTATTAATACAGTATTAAAAATCTATTTAATTTTCATAGCATTAACTTAAACATCTGGATTAAGTTCTGACTAAAAATAAATAAAAATATTAAAACACAAACATGTTAAAACAAAAACCCATTAATATGATTAAATAAAGTTAATTTGATCAAAATAATTTCTAGAACAAAAAAAAAAATAATAATTAAATGGCTAAAGTTAAATTTTTGGCAAAAAATAAAAACAATTCAAGGAAATAAAATTATAGCATTCTGTATGATTTAATGAAAGACAGATGAAAAGCAATTTATATAATGAAAAAAAATTAATTTGATCAAAGTAAAGAAAATATTATGAGCAATCTCATTTTTTACCTTAACATCCAAAAATAAACGAAAGTCTGAAAAACAATGACAAACACCCCCACCCACATACCCACAAAATAGATTCTTTATTCATAGCCTTTGCATAATCTAAAATATTTAATAAATTTAAAATCTAAATGCTGAGAATAGTATAGATGTCAAATTAAGTATCAATTTAAATAAACCACATTAAGTTGTATTAATTCTGCATACATTTATTATTATAATAATTATACATGCTTTTTGCCATACTGTATAGCATGAAGGTTTCTATATTTATTAGCCTACTAGATTCACTAATTACTTTTTCTTTAGCAATAAATGGGAAGGCCAAATGTGAGTTCAATTATATTTATTATTCCCAAATCCAAAATATATGGATTACATATAACCTTAATACATATGTACATAACCAAATTTTATATAAACAAGGAAATGAACTAATTAGAGATAATTAATTTTTGAGCTTTAAAATAGATATTGTTTGTAGAAACAAGTTACTAATACTTATTTAAACTCAACCATATAAATAATAAAAAAATACATGACATATTTTGTTTAAAATAAAATTTGACATTAATTTTATATATTATTATTATGTCACAATTATGCTATTTAATTTAATTATTACTAAATAAAAACATATAGTTTTATTATATATATCAAATATAAACTAAAGTTAATTGTATAAAAATTAATATATTACTTATATTGAATATGTAAGTAAATATAAACTATAGTTTATGGCATGTCTATTATGAAATTTTGTAAAGTTTTGATTTTTACACATATTTAATGGTTCAATTTTTTTTAAAAATGGCATTTTTTAATAATTTGAGATTTTTTTCCTTTAAATTTCTAGCTCATCAAACATTACTTTTCATTTTGTATTGTAATTTTATGAAAGCAAACAGACAGCATGACTTGTTTTCATCTAATTCTACATAAATGAAAATTAGCTGCATATTTTTTTCAAAACAGTTAAAAAACAAGTTTTTTCTTTTACAATTATCTTTAAAATTGTTATTAAAAGCGGATTAAACATAACTTTTTGATTATTATTTTTTTAACCCCCCCCCCCCACTAAGTTCATAATTGATAAGATTTTTTTTTCAAAGTTTAATTTATGTTGTTAATTAAAAAAATCAAAATATATTTTGAATATAAATAAAAAAATTTTTTTTAGTACACATGAATTTTAGCTATTATTCCTCCATTGGCAAAACAATGATTATCACTCAGAAATAATCTAATTAATATGTATGCATAATTTTTTAAGTCCCTTAAATCATTTTTATATGCTAATTATAATTAAAATATTTTCTTTTAGATGTTATTAATTTGCAAGTTAACGATAAAAATTAAAATGAGTCTAATAAATACATTTGAGAAATAACACAAATGTTTTGTCCTTGCAATTTTTTTCCAACATAACATTCATGATTTATATTATTTTATCTCTTTCATCTAACATTACCATCTTAAACCTTTTAATAACTTAATCTCTTCTCCCCAACTCTTTATTTCCATTAAAATGTAGTTCAATTTTTTTTCTTCTCTCTCTAAAACTACATATTCCATTATTATGTTTTATACTTCTATTTTATTTTGACACAATCTGCATTTCCATTATTCACTTTCATATGCTTTTCATAGTTTCTAAAGATCTTGCCTTTATCTTAAACAACAAACTACTATTTACAATCTATCTTATATATCTTCAGCACTAATATTTTATGCTTTTATATAATATTTTCTTAAATTTTATATTTTTCTTTTTAAGTTGATTGTAATCTCATTTATCCATCTATAGTAATTTCTATTTTTTATTCCCACAATATTCTTAACTTCTTCATACCACATACATTAATAGAAACTGCCAAACAATCTCATTTTTTTTTACAATTCTTTTAATCTATTTTATCTCCTCTTTTTAAATTACTGTATCTAATTAAAATCTTTTTTCACTATTCTATCCTTATTCAAAATGGTTCTAGTAAACTATTCACTGTACAGCCTGTGTTGGCGCTGTTTCTGTGTAAAAACACAGAATTATACCGCTTTCGCGGCCGAACCTACGGTTAATATATGAGTGATCATTAATATAAGAGTAGATCGTATGTAGTGGTTATAATACGCGGCCAATTCTTCCGCGTTCAATAACACTACGTCTACTAACAATACTATGATCGTATAGTTTGCCGCTGATTTCATTGCGGGTTGAATTCCTATGCATATTGACAGAATTTGTATTGTCGCTAGAATTTAAGATGACAGTGTGAGCATTGTCATCTTTTTCAAGTGTTTATTTGTTGATGTTTATGATTTTCTGTATTTCCCAACTGAAAGATTTTTGCGTACTAGTAATTTTCAGCGTATAATTGATATTTGTCAAAAATTTTTTTATTGGCTAATTTTGGCTTTTTTGGGGGTCAAAAAAGACAAAAATAAAATTTCTCAAGCTCTCTGGCAGACGATTGGAGTTCTTTGCGGAAAAATACCGTTTCTGTCGTGACTCGGACAAGAGTTGAAAAAGAAGAACAAAATGTCTACCACGTTATTATATTTGTGGGACGTCCCAAACAGAGAAAGTGAGCAGTTGCGTTTTTGCAAGCCCAAAACATCCTGCCATTCGTTACAGTTGATTTAGTTCAGTCATATGTGGTTAATAAATTTATTTTCTGGAAAGAATTTGTATTTTGTTTGCGATTATTTTTATCTATAAATCATGTAATTAACACCCAGAATGACAGTGTTAAAAAGGGGCGGCGTAGTTTGTTGGACATCTCTTGATTGATTGATTGACTTTTTTTTGTTAAAAAAAAAACTTCTTTTGACATACCTATTTGTTCCGTTTAGAAGCAAAGAGGTTTTTGGTTGTTGTTTTAAATCAATAAACAGCACGTTAAGTAGATTTTAAAAATGAACCCGAGCTAATTTTTGTTGTTAAAAAAGAATAAAAATACCGGACGTTTTATTTATTATGAAAACAAAAAACTTTAACAAACTTGTACGACTCTTAAAAAAGATAAATAAATAAATCCACAGAATGTAACAAAACCGGTTAACATACATATTTTATGTGTTAAAAAAACAATACCGCAATTGACTTTTTGGTTTTTGACATTTTATTTGTTATTATTAAAAAAAAGCAAAAAAATCAAAACCCGCCACCAAAAAAAAAAAACCCCCATATTTATAAATCTAAGAAGTCCCGTTTTATTTATTATTATTAAAGAGAAAACAAAAAAATCAAAACCCCATTTTATTTGTTATTATTAAAAAAAACAAAAAAAATCAAAACATGCCGCCCAAAAAAAAAAACCCTGTATTTATAAATGTAAGATAAAATACCAAACAATTCTTTTTATTTATAAGCAAATACGGACATCTGAGGCGGAGTTTGTCGGACAGGTTTGAATTTTTTTTGCTAAATCAATCAACAGCAAACCCCCTTCATTTTAAACATAATTCAAAAAGAAAGTGTCGATTCTAATTTTAAATAACAACAACAAAGAAAGTCGTATATGTAAAGAAAATTGTGTATATTTGAGATATTCCCAAAAAAAGTTAAAACTGTCCCTTATACTTTGAAATGTATCGAATCCAAAAAAAAAGACTTCTGTAAAAAAGAAACAGTAGATTTAGAATGGAAACCCCCCCCACCCCCCAATAAAGGCGTATGTCAAAAATTATGTACTTTTGAGATCCAAAAAAAAGGTCAAACTGTCCATTATAGTTTTAAATTTATCAACTGAAAACCAAAAAAAAAAAAAAATAATTATGTCCAAAACAAACAACAATATATTAAATATTAAAAAAAAAAAAAAATACAGCCGTATGTCAAAATACGATCTTTTAGATAAAAAAAATTTAGCGGCCCGGTAATGTTATAACGCTCTGTTTTTACCTAGAAACAGCGCCACCAAAGGCTGCACAGTTAATAGTTTACTAGAACCTTCAAAATTACCCCCCCCCCAAAAAAAAAAAGAAACACAAAATAACTAAACTAAATTTAGTCTTACCTTCCTTATATAAAAATTTGATCAACAATTTTTTTCTAAATAGCTTTAAATGCTTCAAATATTTATTTCTATGACATGTCTGCCAATTTCTCTTCAAATATTTTCTAAATAGTCTCATTAGCATATGTATATACTTTTTTCATTATTTTCTTTTTCCAAGATTTATTCCCATTTCCTCAAAAAAGAGCTTTATTCACTTATCTCAACTTTTAAATAAATATATCTACATATGGTTTTTATACTAAATTTTCCTACATCCATTTATCTTACATAAATTAACAATAATACTTTAGATTTATTCTTATTACACCTAATTTCCTATTGAATTCTGCCTACATATCTAAAAATATATTTAGTTGTCATTTATAAAAAAAAAAAAAAAAAAATTCTTATAAAATATATTCTCAATTCATCAACAAAAACTCTATAAAGCACATCTATTTAAATATTGTAATTTATAAACAACATTAGAGATAAACAATATCTATGTGGACCTATATGTTTACATTAATATTTAAAATTTTAATCAATTTTAAACAAAATTGAAATAGATAACTAAAATAAATATTTTTATTTAACACATCAAATTTTATTTTATTTAAAAAGGATTACATTATCATCTATAATTTTTATAACTCTAACCTAATCCTATCCCTTCCCACACTCTTTATAATGACTTCATCATTCTATCACATAATTTTTCTACGTTTAAAAATTTAAGTAATGTTATATATACGAGCAAAGCATTGACACGTCTTTTCTTAACTTCAAATTTGAAATAAATATTACTTTATGTAATTGCCAATTTCTGAATTGTAAACCATGACAATACAAGACTCAAAAGATATTCATCAATTATTCTAAATCTTTAAATAATACTAATTACTAATCAGAATTAGACATAATTTTATTTTATATAAAGCAGATTTTATTATAACAAATTACACTTTTTTTTGTCTCCAAGATTACATATTAATTTATAAATGGATATATATGACGGATTCCTGACTTCTTTTTCTTCTGGAAAAATTCTTAAATAAAACGAAATTAAAAATCACTTAGTCATGACACTATTTTCATTCCCTGCTCTATTTTTCTAAGATAATTTTCATGTAATATATTATTCTATCTCTCCCCCATAATTAAAATAAACACAAATAAATAAACAAAATAATACCGGAGACTATTTTTATAATAACTTTATAATAATCATAAGTATTATATCTAAATTGAAAAAAAAAAGCTTTTTAATGTATAAAATTATTATTTGATTATATAGCTGTTATAAAAAATTATTATTTTTTTGATTAGTATTATATCTAAAGATATTACTGAAAAATGACTGAGTGCAAAAAAATTGATCCTATAGACTGATTTGTGTAATTTAAATACAGAAGGTGAATTTACTTTATTTAAATAATCAAATGAATTATTTTTGGGGGAGCTATGTCCATAGATAGTGAGTTCCTGAATCTGCCACTCTGGCTTTGCATCAACTTGTGCATGGCATTTAGTTTATTTGAAAGAGGTAGACAGATGATCTATAAAATCATTACTTTGTTACTTTTATATAATTAATGAAGTTCCTCCAAAGCTATTCCCGTTAATCTTACATAGTTTATAATTTCAATCTCATCACTGTCAAAACACACTACGATAATAAATTGAAACAGCATCAATACAAAAAATTCTTTCAAATATATGAAGGAGTCTATAAAATAATTAATAAATATGGCTAATATTTTTATACTGGAAAAATGAAAGGCTTTTTAATGCACAAAGCTTTACAAAAGAATAATGATGATCTCAATATCAAGTCATTTAAGTTAATAACTGACAGGAATTTATGGGTAATGATTTTTTTTCTTTTGCGTGAAAAAAAGAGATATGAAGTAGTTGGTTGCTTCAAGATTAGGAAGTGTATGCAGCTAAAAAAAAAAAAAAAAGGAAACGAAAAATGGCAACAATTAGATAAAAAAAAAAAGGATCAAAATATACTTTAATAAATTATGTTAACGATTAATTATATAAGGACAGTCATAAGACAATAATAATAACATAAAGACAATCAACTGTAACTGGATTTGAAGTTCTTTTAACATTATAATTAACTATTTATTTATAATATAAATTTAAAAATAGTAATTTTAATAATTTAGAAAGCTCTATAAGTTCAGGTTAAAATAACAAACGTTCTCTGTGAACATATTTATTTATGTACACATATATAAAATTATGGTTTTAAAACTCAAATAATGTATATTATATAAGCATGTGATTTATAAGTTAAATAATGTACTGTAAGATATAAACTTGGCCAGCTCTAGTTTAAAAATAGGGGAATAAACTAAACTTTCTAAAGTAAAATTAATGTGGAAAAAAAAAAGATTCCCTTGATTAATGTCTTATAGTTTGCTGAATATATAACTTAAAATAAAATAAAACAATCATATTTATAATTTGTAAAACTGCTACGTCTTATAGATAATGCATAGTTGTAAAGAAGTCGCTTGTATTCTCTTTTCACTGAATATTGACAAATTATGAACAAATAATTTAGATTCCTATACACCAGATTAAGAAAAAAATAAGTATATAAATAAATGATGCAGACATAATCTGGAATAAATTTTCTTGCATATTAAAAAATTAAATATATTTTGTTTAAAAAGTTTATTCAGTTAGTTAGGACAAAACGGCCATCATCCCTTTATTATATAAAAGATTATACTTAGGATTAGGATCTAAAAAAGACCATTCCTTATGATTATTGTAATAAAGATAGCATTGATAACTATCCCATATAGAACATATAAATGTATAAGTACTAGAGTCAAAGAAATGTTATATTTATGAATTAATAAAAGCATAGAATTATATTTAAGTTTAATGAAATCAGGATTAAAGGTACAACGAATATGTTACATTACTTATGAATATATTGATACTACGATGTATAAAAATTACAAGACTGTTAAAGAAATAAATTGTACATCAATTAATAGGTACACTTAGAAATAAATTATTATCACCTGATTTGTTATTTTGTTTATGTAAGAATGTATGGTCTACAGTCAGTCAGTCATCAGAAGTAACTTGTATGGTATTTGTAAATTGTGTTCGCCAAGGATGTGGGCAAGAATGTATCTGTTGTAAACTCACATTTGCCTGAATTAGATGAATGATATGGTTGACGAGTCAATAAGTTTTCTTTTTCTATATATTGTAATATTATATAAAAAAAAAAAAACATAACACAACAAGAAAGAACAAAACAAGTTGTGCCATGAAGAAGCCATACAAGTATATGTGGTGTTCCAGAGGATAATCTAGTGCTGTTACTGGTGCAACTAGTTATATTTGTATTGCATGTAAGTTTATTGCATTTAAAAAATTTTGAGGAAAATTAAAATGGAGAATGAAAATAAAAAGGATGAAGAGCAGCAGGAAATATTGGAAGCAAAAAGTTATTAAGCTAGCTGTAAAGATAACTTAAAAACTTTGAATATGGACAATGTTCACCCAGATAATGATTCATGCAATCAAATAAAACATAAATAAAAAAATTAAAGTGCATGAGAATACAACAATATCATTACAATGCAGATGATCAACAAATGGAATTGTGATTAATAAAGTAAATGAACCAAACTATAAAAGATAATCAATAACGAATGGAATATAAACAAAAGCAAATGAAATTGAGGTTTGAAGATGGAATTGAAGCTGCAAAAATGGGTGGATAATTTTTGCAAACCATTTAAACCAGAACAAAACATAGATGATGAGCAACAAAATGAGCAAGTACAAATTCAAGAAGAAACAATGGATCAAATCACAGATAAAGAATAGGTTCAATTGCTTTTAAAATCAGAGACTGAACTAATAATATATGATGAACTTTTAATTGAATCAGAACCAGAATTACTTGAGAAAAATATACAAAGTGAATGTAGATTCCTTCAAATAAATGACTAAAGGCTTAAAGACATGTCCAAAGAAAGACAACGGAAATTAGATGGATCAAAAGAATGTGATGTACAATATCAAGTGCCACCCATAATCTCGCAGTTACAAATAAAAATAGAGCAAAGTTTATTTTATCTCCAAAATGAAATGGAATCACTGTTAATACAAAAACTAAATGAAGATTTGCCTCTCATTCAGATAAATCTATTGGATAAAGAAATCCAACAGCAACAGTCAAACATTAAATCTATGTTATATAAGTATATTGTATTCACACAGAGCTAGACAAAAGAAGAATTTCATCCAACTTAAATTCTACTTAAAACTGGGAAGAAATAAAACACAATTTTCTTCCACACTAATTGTTTCTTCCCCACAGCTGCCACGAAAGAAAAAGCCCTTAGATAGACTTTATTATTAAACAACACCTGAACAATTATTTTGTTTTGAATGAGTCTTATATTTAAAGAGTGATTTGTACTCTATTTTAAATAATTTGGATTTGTAAATAATGCTTATTTGAAAAAAATTCTCACTTAAAGAAAAAAATAAATTAATTTGTAATAACATCTCTTTACTTGTTAATTTTTTTTTATAATTATTATATATCCCATATATATGCCAAGGTTAAGAATTTTAAAATTATTAATAACAAAAAAACTAAAAAAATAATGATAATTGTGTGAATGCAATGCACCCATAAATTGCCTAAGTGTCAAGTAATCATAATTAACGATATAATTATTTCCTTAGACTCATTAGTTTGTAGTTAAACTCATATTTGATTATTGAAAATTGAATTTTATGTAGATGGATTTATATATGCACATGTTTGTTCAATGTTTAATAGTTTACATATGTTTGCATCCATATAGGTGAATATTTCTACCAGTTTAATTAATGAGTTAGAGATCAATCTCAAAATAAACAATTCATGTACAAATTACAATTGTATTAAATTAGTTTTAGGACCAAAAGACCACTCCTTATAATTATTGTATAGAAGGTTTATTCAGTTAGGGTTAGGACCAAAAAGTCACCCCTTTATAGTTATTATTATATAAACAGTTAAGTTTAGGATCTAAAAAAGATCATTCCTTATGATTATTGTGATAAAGATAGTGTTGATGTCTATCCCATATAGAACATATCTATGTGTAAATACTAGGAGACATGCAAGTAAAAGAGATGTTATATTTATGAATTCATACATGCGTAGAATTATATTTAAATTTATTGAAGTCAGGGTTAAAGATACAGTAAATGCGTTACAATAACTATGAATATATTGACACTATCATGTATAAAGATTAAAGAACTTTGTTAAAGAAATAAATTGCACATCAATTAATGATTATAATTTGTAAATAAACTACTATTATACGATTTGTTAACTTCTTAAGAAAAATAAATTGTACATCAATTAATAGGTACACTTGTAAATAAATTATTATCACATGATTTGTTACTTTGTTTATGTGAGATTGCATGGTCTGCCTTCATTCATCCGGAGTAACTTATGTTCTTCATATGGGGCTGTGTAATGTTTCCATTATTATATTAAATAAAATATTCTTTTAGATATACATGTGTTAATTAATTTCCTGATGCTTAAAGCCAGGTGATGTCCATGTAATGTAAATAAATAAAGAGAAAATGTAAATAAATGAATAATGATAAGTTTCACCATTACAATACATATATTTTATTACATGTATTTTTAGATATAAACATTGCTTAAATTTTTATTGATGAATATTAATAATGTAGCATACATTAATATATATTTTATGTTAACACATGAGAGTTAAATTTTGATATTTAAACCATAATTATATTTATTGGTTTTGTTATTTTATTCATAAAGTAATAATGTCTACGGTTAATTTCAATACATCAATCTAGATTACCTAAAATAAATAATGTTATTATTTATATTATTTAGTTGTCAATGACATTCTTCTCTCAACAGTCTCAATCTCCAATGCATACATAACAATACTTCATCAATTTGGAGAATACATGTTCTGAGCGAAAGTGAAGTACAGTTATTACAGAGAAGACTGCAATAGGAATGCCAGAGGGTGGTATATTTATAGATGTTCTTTCTTAGATGAATGTGGCACTTCAAATTAACGTTAGTGGAGATAAGGCACTGTATATTCAAATAATTATTTATGACTGAATGTTAAATGAGACCATCCAAAAGATAATTTGATATAGAATGATCAGGAAATATATCCAGATACCTTGTAAAAGTAGTTGAAAAGAGCCATAATTTGATTATCACCAATATCCATTCTATTTAATGTTAATTATTTGAAATTCAAATTTCAATGAATCTTATGATTTTAAATTGTCCTATTTGTTTGCCAAAAATGTATATTTTTATATTAAGATATGTGCGTACATGAGTCATCAGTAATCATCATCACAAGGGATGAGTCCCTAATATAGTATACTTAAATAAATTGATATTTAAAAGCCAAAAAGGTTTATAAGGTTTTATTACATCTTAAAGATTTACTAGCAAAGTTAATCCAACGATAATAAATGGTTTTCTCTATGTAATAAAATTTACTGATAATGTGTCTCCAAGTTTGTAAACAAAATGAATGCTTCATTAACTACTGCAATTGACTGAATTGATAGGCTGGAGATTCTGATACAGAAATGCAAAACAATATATAAAGAGAACAAATTTTCTATTTAATGGTTCTTGATTTATTTTGTACAAAAGTTTTTTGATTTATTCCTTTTTCATTCAAGATAATTAAAAAAAATAAGTTCACTAATGAATATAAAATAAGGTAATCTTTTTCAAATACCAATTTCACCTTTGCTAGAACATGTTTATATGCATACTTACTGGTTTATGAAGAGTAATAAATTTATCAGTATTTAAAATAAAGATAATGACTTTATAATTATGGTTCAAATTATCATTCAAGTAATTATTTTCAATGTGAGATAGAATCATGTAAATATGAGTCATAACCAACTTAAAATTTCACATTTACGTTATCCTCATTATTGTGTAAATAAAATATATTTTAGTCAGAAGAAAAGCATCAAAAATTGTCTATCTTGTAAATAACCAAAGAGTAAAAACTTATGCTATTTATGAACCCAATATATATAAATTATTAAACTTCATCACTTTCCCTTCACTATGAACCTTGTGCTAATGTGTACATTATTAATAATTTTCATCATTTCTGCTCCATGTAAATGTAAAAATGCAAAATCCAGATGAAGAAAACATTCTCTTCTGATAATTTTATTTACAATAAAGAATATAAATGTATTTATAAGATTTTTAATGAGTTTCTTGTTTATTGTGTTATTTACATTTCGTTAGAAGTAAATTTTAAAATTTATTAGTTAAAAATTTAGTCATGTGTAATTACTTTTTAAAACAAAAATAGAATGCAATAAGAAATATTTTTATATATTCATTATAGCTATTATATGAACTATTAAAATTTATTTGTCTCTCACTTTATTTGTTGAAAGGTAATTATTAAATCTATTTGAGTTAACAATTGTAAAATATTGTCATGTATGAAATTACATTATATTAGGATTAACTTTGAGTAATTGGCTTTATTGTCTTAGTTGTTATTTTGAATAGCATAAACAAAATATATTAAAACATTATGGGGAAGATATGAATAAATATGTATGTATAAATTATCATATATCAAGGGATGTGTGTAAATATAAATTTAAATAAGGACTGTGATTTGTACTAACAAATTTGATGTGAATTATAAAATAGACTCATTTTATAAGTGTACTATAATTCTCATATATATATATCAATTAAGTTCATAATTTCATCTATTTGATAAAAATTCATCTTATTGATAAGAATACCTTTGATATAGTTCCAATTTATTTTCTAGAAACACACATGTGATTATGTCCTGTCATATAGTAATATGAATATCGACATCTCAATAGCAATTACAATTTTCACTTAAGTTAACAATTAGTGATTGATAATTTATCATACTGAGATATCGAAGTTTGCATGGGGATAAATTGTTACTTTAAAGATTCAGATAAAAAAGATACTCCATATGAAGCATAATACTTACAGATATAACAGTATGAATGGAAAGCATGCTTCCATAATATAAATCATGACCATTGATGTAGCCTCTATTATATCAAAAGACCCTTTTACAATCCTCTTGGAGAACTTAAAGGAACCGAGCAGGGCAAATTCCTAATGTCCATTCTATAGGTTATTTTCATTGTGGCTGTTATTACTATGTGATTATTTTTATAGTATACGAACATGAATGAACTGCTCACCAACACGCATTAGGCAGTGTGGTGAGTTAATTGGCTTTTTATTTCTGAGTTTAAAATGAAGAAACATGTCTATCTTCTCAGTTAACTGATAGCTCTTAACTGAAATATCAGTCGAGTTTTCTTGAAGGCAGAATGAATGTGTATATGAATAAAAAAAATTTTCTGTAGTAGATATTTACAATCATGACAGACAAAAATAAAGTGTGACCCTTATTTTCAGGAGGCTGTAAAGTTGCCAGCCAAAGCAGCAATTGGCAGCCGAAAGCAGAGGGTGCTAAAAATCTCCCGATTGTGAACGCAGGTTGCATTTGATGACGACCTTTTATTTAGATACTTACAACTGCAGATCACTTTTAAGTGAAAGAAGATTTGGAAAAACTATCTAATATTAAATGGGGTATTATTGGACTTTGAAGTTAGAAGACAATTGATTAAAAAAAATGGATATGTACAGTACTACAAAGACACAAACATTTTGAAGCACAAATGGAGTAGGATTGATAACAAATAAAAAGTGGAAGAATATTGTGGAGATCAATTGTATATCATACAGAGTGGTAAGATTGTTTACTTTTATTATTCAGCCAAAAGCAGATAATTCAGATTTATAGCACAACAAGTTATATGTGATGAAGAAGTAGAGGATTTTTATATGGACATACAAAAGACTTTTGATCAAATCAAACAACATTTTAAAATTGACATGGAAGATTTTGATGCTAGAATTGGTAAACAATTGAAAGATGAAAGACTTTAGGTAAATTTGGTTATGGTGATAAAAATGAGAGGTCATAGACTTGAGGAATTTGCAAAAAAAAACAACAACTTTATATTATAAATTCCTTTTTTTGAAAAATATGTTAAACAGAAATTGACATGGTGCATCCAAATGAAGGCACCGCAAAATTGGATTATATTTTGACAAACAGAAAATATGTATTTCAAGATTGTAATGTTCTTAATAAATTCAACACAGGAAGTGATCACAATTAGTGAGATGTAAGATACATGTTAATGCAAAACTAGACAGACAAAAATTATTAAGAAAAATGATATTCACAGTTGATATTCCTAATTTTCAGAAACTTTGGATTTGTAGATTATAAAAAGGCATTTGATTCTATAAGCATTTCTTTCAGTGATTAAAGCCTCAGATCATCAAGCTATAGAACCAGGATAAAATAATGTATGACAAGATAATCCCATATCTTCAAAACTTTTTACAACAGTTTTGCAA
The DNA here is from genome assembly GCA_028023455.1 of Epiperipatus broadwayi. Taxonomy (NCBI): domain Eukaryota; kingdom Metazoa; phylum Onychophora; class Udeonychophora; order Euonychophora; family Peripatidae; genus Epiperipatus; species Epiperipatus broadwayi. Next base: position 1,333,637 of record JAQFVV010012409.1, read on the forward strand.
GAAGTATTTTGTGATTAAATTGGGAAGCAAATGAAAATTATTTAAATAATTTAGATTTTGCAGACAATGTAATTTTTTTTTCAAATAATACTTTAAAGTGAAATGTTGCAAGAGTTACCAGATGAAATTAAGAAAGCGAGATTAAAGATAAACATTAAAAAGACAAATTTTCTTAAAAAAAAAGAAAATAAAGGTTGATAATGATGAGTTAGAAGAAGTTAACAACTACAAATACTTTGGTCAGATTATTATTACAGATTGAAACATAATGGAAAAAATTAATCATAGAATTAAACTTGTTTGATATGCTTTTGGTAGACTTAACTTAATATTAAAAGAAAATATGCCTAAGTATTTGATAAGATTTTTAATAAATGTGTTTTATTAGTATTTACTTATGGATCTCAGACTCGGACATTTAATAGAAAAGCAATACAGAGACTTCAGACCACTCAACAAAGTATGGAGAGATGCATGCTAGGAGTAACAAAAAGAAATTGAAAACGAAATACATGGATGAAGGAACAAACAGGTGTTATTGACATTATTGAAAGAATTAAGAGACTGATGAGATAAATGGACAGTTATAATCTTGACCTGAATTCCAAGCGATTATGTGAGATGGATGGATGAAATAATGAAGTGTGCTAGGGTGATGCGGAGAAGAGAGGTTAGAGATAGAAGATGGATTAAACTTGGAGACCTTCATCCTGCAATGGATCAATAATAGTTGAAAATGATGATGATAATATCAAAAAGTATTTACAGTTCTCAATAGTACCAAAGCAAGGTTCTAAATATTGTTTGGCTTTATAGTATACTAACGCAGATGGAAGCCATAAAATTGAATTTTATGTTTTTTTTGTGATTGAATTTTTCTATCAAATATATGGAACTATACAAAGTATAATTTCCAAACAATACTTGGGAGTCCATAAATATTTTATTATAAGTTGTGAAAAATTAGCTACTCCCTAAAATATGGCTAATAACTTAACCTCAATTTGGCATACTATTATCCTAATTATATGCATATACATGTGTTAAATATAATAATCATATATAGGTATAACAACATTGTGGACAAATAATTTTTATACTGGATATTTGATCATTGTATGTATATACAGATGTATTTTGCTCACACACACACTTCATTCAAATGTATTCTTGAAATCTATATATGTTAACATTATGTAGAAGATGCCAACCATGAACTTTTCTTTATTTTAGTCAGTTATTTATTTATATTGTAAGGGTATCTCTGTTAATTAAAATCTATTTGAACATTATTTTATTTATAATGAATATAGAGAATTGTAAAATGTACCTGGCAACGAAAACATACTGTGGTATTAAATAAGAGATGTTACATTAGTTTGACTTGCACATACGTCCACGTATAATATATTTTTCTTCATGTTAAAATAATCAATTATAGTAATCCAGTTGATAGTTTGAAAATTTACATATGTAAATAAAGTAGTTTGTTTAGCCAAAAAAATTATATACAATGATGACTATTATAATGTTGTAAGACAATTTTAAATATAATAATAAAATATTATTTGTACTTCATTCAGTATCAATATAATAGCAAAATAATCAAGAAAAGCATATTTAAAATTAACTTTACACCATAATAACTGCATATTATTCATTTCGATTAAACATTTATATAATGAAAATGATACTATTTTTGTTTGATGTTTTATTTTTATTAATAAAATTCATTTTGCTTGTTAATAAAAATGAATCAGTATCATTAAGCTATTTAATTAGAATCTATATTAATTATAAAGATTATTAACTAATAAAGATTTCATAGTGATCACAAATCTAGCAAAGTATCTATATAGTTTATAGGATTTATTAGGTTAGATATGAAGAAATCTTTGGAAGAATCAGGTATATCTATTTAATTGTTATATCTTATATTTAGGGTTATATATATCTTTGTATTTTAATTATAAAATCACATGGGTGTTAAATCTAACTGTAAGTAGTGGTATTTCAATCTTTAAGTAACAGAATCCAAATCTGTACACTGTTTGGTGGGACCTATTTGTGATAATAATGATCATGCCTTACAAACAGTATTTAAAAGAATCTTGGTCTATATAAATCTCCATGAAGTCAGGTTCAAACACAAAGGTAAATTAAATAAATGCCAAATCTGTCTAGATGAAAAATTGTCTTTTCAAAAAGATGTATACTAATAAATGTATACCATATTATAGCACCAACAATACGTACATGCACATAATCTTTGTGGATTAGCTATTATATAGGATTTGATTTAATTAATTAGGCACTCAATGGATAAGTCTTCCAATTTACATAACTTTCAACTCTTTAATATAATTTATTTATATACATATACATCACATATTTTATTAGATTACTATTGGTAATTTGAAAACTAATAATAGGAATTGCTTAAGTTATGTACACAATTATCTATTCTATAATACTTCTTTTTTTTTTTTTATAGACTATGAAAGTTTTTAAAGACGAAATATATATAGAGTAAATAATAAGTTGTAAGAAAGTGTAGCTTTCTCTCTCTCAATATATATACATATATAAACATTAAAACATACCAACTCTTGTAGAAGTTAATGTGCGTATGGGACTTGAGCGTGCAGAGTTTAAAATTGAATTTGCATCTAAAATTAGGAAAAAAAAAGTAGTTTATCTATGTAAAATGACATATATATATATACATAATATATATAGATATATCACTTCACGTTAATGAATTAAATATATATCAATAACTTTATTGACCTAAAATATACAATGTATATATGCAGATAATGACTTCTTTTATTCACCTTGGTAAAAGTTAATCTAAAAATAAGAAAAGGGAAAATAATAATTCTTACAGACTATCTTTAGTGTAATCTTCTTAATATTTAATGCATTCTTACAAACTTTGGTTTAGATAGCTCAAAAATAAAAAGTTTATCCTATCAACTTATAGAAAAAAGCTTTCACAAAGTATGTTTTTTTTTTTAAAAAATACTGTTATGTGCTTAGCTGTCTTTTGACTATTACAAGTTAAGATTAGTATATTTAAATTTCTACAATAATTATAGAAATTGTCAGATAAAAAATATTAGACATCACCGCACTGATAATGATAATAAAAAGTAGTTAACAATTGAATGGAGTTGTTTGAAAGTAAATAATCCACTACTTGATTGCATAATTACCTTGCTCATAACCACTTCTTAGATTAAGTTGATAAAATATTATGCTCCACACTGGCTGAAATAAGTTTAATGAATGTTTTTGAAGCAACCAGTGATTTTAGATCATCAATATTGTTTTGTAACTATATCAAAGTAATTACAATATCATGAAAAAACGTCTATGTGTTTGTGATTAATTGTCTCCCTAACTGTTGCAAAATTACTTAGACTGAATTCATTTCTCAAAAAAAAAAAAAAAAAAAAGGAAAAAAAAAGCAATAATTCAATTTCTATTAACTAACAGAAATTTATTCTAATATTTTGGAAAAACTAAACAATCTTCAGTTTCTTTTATATCTTGAAAAACTAAATCTTCTAAAATAAAATAAACAACATAACTTTTGAAAAAATAACTCCATTGGCAATATTTTACCCTATGTATCTATTATGGAATCCATTTGTTTGGGAAAAACTTATATAATTTCAAACTTTATGATATTATTATTTAAATTAACAAAATGGCCAAAAAATTTTCATTAACTTTCGATTCAAGTTAGTTTTATTCAATATCTATTCTATAAATACTGGTGTAGTCCAAAGTTCCGTTCTGTTCTCATGCATATAAACACAGTAACAGTTAAGTTCAAATTTTTTAATTTAAAGATCAGTCTTGTTTGTCTGCTTTTTTTAAATCAACAAATCATTATAGCTTTTTACTAAAGGATAACATTAAAAAGTAAAATAAAATAAAAAATAGATATGACCATAAACTATCAGCTATTACTGATTATATATATATATCCAGAAAATGTAGTTAAGAGGCATTTTTAAACTTTATATGTAATTACTTTTTTTTTTTAAATATATAAATTTACTTGATGAACTTTCCATTAGTTATCTTAACTGTTTGGTATTATTTAAATTTGTTTCCATGACAGAATCATGACTTCATGAAGTTCAAAAAGTAAATATAACACATATGAAAATTTATGAAATTGTATTACTAAATAAATAAAGTACTAGTCACATTTATTACTTTACATAGAAAATGTTATTTTAAGGGTTTTAAATCATTTTACTTAAAACATACACTTAAACAAAGCACGTTTTAAATACTGATAAGTATTTGCTTCAAGATATTACAATAAGTCAGAATAATAATAATAACAAACAAAAAAAAAAAATAACTTTTTCCATTTACCATTATTGTGGAGCTGGATAAGAGGAAAACAAAAATTATGAAATTGACAAAATAAATAAATAAAACTACTTATCGAAATATTAAAAGAACAATTGTCAGGTTTTTAAAACACTTAGAAGCTAAATACAAACAATTCTCAATTTAGGAATTTAGATAAATAAATAACTTTTTCTAAGATTTTTATTTTTGAACTAACATGTATGCACAATTAAACATTAATATGACTCTACTCTAAAATAAATCAATTTTTATTTTAAAAATAAAAAACTATGACATAATTAATTAATATTAAAAAAGAATTAAAATATTAAAATAACCTAAAGAAATAGCACCACGTTTTCCTCTTTTAGGGGTTGGAGTATTACTTCCAGGTGATTGACCTTGCCTTTTAGGAGTACGTTCTATTCGACTATCCCCAGCCCAATAAAATCCTGCACTGGTGGGCTTTCGCCGTCTTCCATCAACAATATTATCTATTCATACAAAAAAAAAAGTTGCATGCCTTAAAACTTAACACTAACAGCACTTAATAAGTGAAGAGTATTACTCTCATATACTACAAAATATATTATTAAGAATTGTATTCACTGCTTGGCAAAGTGTATAAATAAGACCAATAGTCTTTGAACAAAGGATAGATTTATAGTAATAATTCATGATTATATAATTTACTAGACCACAAAAATATTATACTTTTTCTTTTTTACATTTATATATACTTTTATTATAATATAAATAATCATAGCTTAATGTGTATGAAATTAAAACTAAAATAACTGTACCACCCTAGGAGCTATGTATATACTAATAATCAACCATTAATGAACAAATAGAATAGAATAATACCACTTTTTTTTATAGATTTTATGGTGTTAAAGCAAACAGCGCTACATTATAAACATGTCTATACTATCAATGTTAAAAAATAATAGGTGATATTATTCTATTCTTTTTTTATTGACAGGTGATTATTAGTTTATACATAGCTCATGGGAGATTAGTTATTTAAATTTCATATACTTTTTAAACTATGGTGATTTATATTTACACTTATTAAAACTAACATTGTATTCAATATTTAGGGATTGCTAAAAATTAGGCTCATGTCTTTACCTTTTGAATATTTAATAGTGATTTTTGCTCATGCTAATGTGCAGAATTCATGTTCTGCATTATAATATGTCGATAAATATATGTTTAAATACCATCAAAGTTAAAAGAATAGATTCGACTGTTGGTCATGGAATATCAGTTACGTTTATAATAAGATAATTCAATTTTTATAATGCAATGTAAGATCATTAACAGAATTCTTTAAATAATAAAATAGCAAACTTTTTAAAGTTCAAATAGTTCTAATTCTTATATGTACTGTAGCTGATAGAAATAAGCAAACCAAATGAAAATCACCTGAGGGCAATCTGGACATGCGTTCCACATTTTGATGTCACAGACTAATATTTTTTTCTTTTTTAGCCTGCTACGGTCAGAGAAAAACAAGCGACTATTTTACTTAAATTATTGATTGCAAATAATGACAAAAATGTTAACAAAATAATGAGACATACAATTTATTTACGTATATACATTAGAAATTAACATACACAATAGCATAACTTTACTTAAATGACTTATTAATTTTGACAAATTCATTTATGTGAAACAAACATTTATAAATCCTATTATTATTATTTTCTTCTTATATAATAATTTAGATTATGCACAGACATTGTACATGATAATTTAACTGCTTTTAAGCAATTAATATTTGATAATATTTAGAGTAATATTAACATTAATTGTTTTTGAACAGATCTCAATCCATTGCATAGACCCCTAATCATTCACACACGATTAGATGACAACCACACCCTAATCATTCGCACATGATTAGATGACTCCGCAAAATGAGAATACAATATTATAAACCAAGATAAATAACTTATGGTCGATTTAACTAATTGACTGCTGAAATCAACATTAGACCATGATATTAGAAAGTAATTATGATAATAAAATACTTGTAACATATAGGGAATAATATGAGTACGACAACAGTTTATGAACAGGAAACAAATACATGTATAAAATATATGCAACATGGTAGGAATTAACTTCTACCGTGCACTACTGCTTAGAGTATATGGTACAGTGCGTACGAGTGATCAGCAGTCACAAATGTATCACAAGACATGTATGAAGATAAAGCAGATAATCTATGTTAGGAAATTTTTATCTACCACACATGACCACACTAAACAAATAAAGAAAGTAAGAGGCCAGCAATCCACAAATGGTTTTACAATCATTTATTACTAATATGTTATATAAGAATGAGTTTCATATATAACTAGCAAAACCTGAATTGACTGTTGAGTTTCATCAAAAAAAAAAAAAAAAGGATAGTTTGCTCAAATTGAAACCTATTCATATAAATGAATACAACTTTAATCTAGCCTGTCTATGCAGCACAATTGAACTCTATTCTTAAGTTATTAATTTGCAGATTTAACATATTGTTTATATTTAGATAAAGTGGAAATGTAACTAACATACAAATCATTCCTAGCATGGTCAGAGACAGCTAAATCATACTTTAACTGATTTAGATAAACTTACTATTTTAAATAATCGCAGACTAAGCAAACAACACATCAATCTCTTGACATCCATGCTTATAAACAGATTAAACAAATAATTATTTACTAACATATTTTCACTAGACAGAAGATAAATAATAATTAACTATAGATTCGTTTAAAGTTCATACCTATTATTTCAATATAATAAGTTCACATTCAGTCTCTTGGTGAAGTTTATTCTTTGAATCATAGCCATGGTGGGTGAAGATTTAAAATACAATTCCAATTTAATTAGGATGCTTTGGCAGCATTTATTTTTGATTTGACGGCCGGATTATTTCCTGTAGCACTGGACATCAGATTTTATGCATATGAGGTTAACACACACATTCAGATGATTTCTCCATTTGTTGACGGCTCTAACTGCTGGATTTTCCAGCTTGCGCTCCACCGCTTGACAGATGGCTTCAAACTACATGAACAAATATAATTGTGAAGTTCTAGCTGAGAATAGCAGAATAATTGCAGCACACAGTAGAATAGAGGAACAGTTGCAATGCAGAATAATAATCCCGAATAGCAGAATCACAATCCTGAATCTAATTATAAGCACTATTTATAGTCTCTAGAGTCAGATTATCAGTAAACTTTAGATCCATTGCTCGTCTTTTGGATCCTTTAATTGATTAGCAAAACTACGAGATCCTCAGCTTATTTGTCCAATACCTTATTTGTAGATGCTTTTATTTTTGACCTGGGCTTACAAAATAACATCCTGTTTTTTTAATTACATTATGCCAGTTATTTATCTCCTTAAACTTAATTAATCAATCTGTTTTTAAGCATTTTAATTTATTTTTAAGAATGTCATTTCTACTTCTAATTATTAACAACAAAAAACACCTTTTGTTTTTAACATACTTTTAGACTAAATTTATATTTTTACAATTTTTAGAAAACTATTTTGTTTTAAATTAATGTAAAATATAACTTTATAATTACTCATACTATATACATTTACCTGTGTATATAAAATATATATATATAACTTTTATTTAATAAAATTATTTAAATAAAATCTTTACTTTTTCCAATGTCTTGGTAATTTTTAAATTACTGACATGAAGTATATATATGTAAGCATATATAAAGCTTCAGTACACATATATATACTTGCATAGAAATTTTTTAAAAATATTTATTATATGAAATTTAAATAATTGTCACAATTATAATTATTTATTTAAAATAATAAGTGAGTTAAACGCCCCCCCCCCCCCCAACCACATTACTTTAAGGAGGAAAATAAAAAATTCTAGATAAGAAATATTAACACTTCATCTGATGACTTTCAGACTGTTTTCGAAATTTGGATGATCAGAGTCTGATAATCTAATATGGTCAAATTGCATAAGAATTACTGGCATTTGCTTCAAAACTTTGCCTGATAAAACAGAAATTCACCTATACAGTCAGATGTTCATTTGCCTGGAAAATAATTTTCTTCCATGATCATTATAAAATAATAAATAACTACAAATAAGATTCTATATATATATAAATGAATAACTGTTACAAATAGACAATGAAAAAATAATTTTCGAAATAACTGAAAGGCAATTTTTTTATTTCAATACTAACTATTAAAATATGTTTAGAATTAGAAATATAACATATATTACAAGAGTTATCAGATAATTGGTCTAATACTAAAATAATTTCAATGACTTTTCAAAAAAACAAAACAAAACAAGGACTCATAATAATGACTTAATTAAAAAAAAACCAGACAAATAAATGAAAATACTTTGGGTAAAGAATGACACAGATAAAAATAAATGGATTAAAAAAAAAAAACATAGGATTACAGTTTAAATAAAGTGCTTTTGTATTTTAAATAAAAAAATGTCATTTTTATAATTGCTTATTTATGAATATGATGATTGGATATTTAATAGAACAGTAATACGGGTTTCAGACATACAACTAAGTATGGAAAGATATATAGTGAAATTATCTAGGAAAGAATGAAAACAGAATACATGGTTGAAAAAATATATAGGTATAAAAACATCATTGAAAAAATTGAAATGAAGCTGAGCTGAAGAGGCATTAGAAGAGATGACAACAGATGGACAAATGAAGAGACTGAACAAAATAAAAAGAGAGTACATATGAAATTGATATGTAAAAAAAAGAGAAGCCATGGAATGAAAAAATTTGATTACGATGAGACAAAGTTTGACCACATTAGTAAAATTTGTTCCCTTTCCCAAGTTATAATTTTATTGCAAAATTTTGTTGTTTATTACGATCTTGTTTACTTATCTGTATGCAAACCTTAACTGCAAAGGAAAGACAAAGCCTTATAAATTCTTATCTATTTATCAATTATACTTAAACAAAACTCATTACCTACAATGTTATTCTACTTGTACTCATTAATTTTGAACACCTAATTCTATCAATATATAAAATAATTCTTTGCCAAAACTATTTTAACTCAAATTAAGACTGAAATTCAAAAATTTGAAAAATATAACAATCATCTTTAACCTAAAACTATTCAAACCCTAAAGCAATACACCAAACAACCTATCCAAAATATTCTAAATCAACTAATAATAATTGAATCTATCTACCACATCAATTCTTCAATATCACATTAAGTATTTTTGTCAATGAAAAAATAAATTTAATAAATATTCAATATAATTCTTTCACATCAAAAATGATACAATTATTCAATATTTATAAAATAATCATAATTCCTAGCTACAGTTGTAAAGTATAATAGTAAATATCATTTGTTTAATTAACATCAAAAGATGAACTGATGTAAAAAGACCTAATTATAAGACAATAATAAACTTATTTTCAAATAATATATCTAAATTTCATTACTTCCATGATCAGAAATTTCCTCATCAAAGTAGAAAAATTATGGATATTAAGTTCTGGATTTAATATTTCTCAACCATTAAACAAATGTCTCAAAGATGAAACAAGATTTTATATATTTTAATAACTGCTTTTGTGTAATGCTGGTGAGCTTACATTTAACATAGTTCTGTACCGATTTCTCAGGCTCATGCTGCTCATATTCATTGCTTATAGTTATTCATAATATATTTTGTCATTGACTTGGGGTTAATGATGATGACTGACATCACCTCAAGACCTCATTCCAGTATAAATGGCTACCCAACAGTCTGACCAATGATGATCATGTACTGGTGGCCATTACTACAAAAATGCCACTGAACTGATCTCAAATATAACCACATCTGAGATAGAAAAAATGACACGAGCATTGATGTATATTTAAAAAATACATATTTAGAGTTAAATAGAAAATTTATGATTTTGGAGAATAGATTGGGTTTTTGACTATTGGAATTTGTTTAACTGTACTTTCAGTTTTGATGATGGACGAAAGATTTTGTTATTGCCTTGAGGATATAATGTTTTCATGCAACTTTGAGATGTGTTTTACATCAGACATTGCTCCAACCCACTTTCTGACTTTCTATTGTTTATCATGGTGCAATTAACATAGTCCTGCCATGATCTCCAGCCTATAAGATTCCAAGAAAAGAAGCAAGGCATAATTCAAAGGAGCAGGTGTTCAAAGATTTTTGCACTTTTATTTCATATCAAGGGTTGTGGTAACTTAGTGTCTAAATTGAGATAGCCCTCTTAGTATTCAGGGGCACTGTGTACTTATAGTCCAGTGGCTGAATTCTTTCCCTCAGAATTGCTGGTCACTAATTCATTCTGTTAGGAGTCAGATCCCTATCAAATCTCTAACAAAATTGATGAGTACATAGTTAGAAGTATAAACTCTGTTTTGATTACATATGTATATTATGTAAATATTGCTAGATAGGTGTTTCATTTCTCTTTTCCTTTTTCACATAAGGAGGGATGAGACGGTTATGTGTATCATGGTATACAACAACATAGTAGTATGTGTGCACAAAAGTTTTTGGTAGATATTTTCTATATTACACAGGAATAACAGTTAAGGATTAAATAATTTTGAATTTAAAAAAAAATTATTACAAATTAAACATTTTAAAAAGGTCTGATCAATATTTTATTAATTCTGATTTTGAAATTAAAACAATCTATTTTGATTAATTTTTTTCTAAATTAAAGCTTGTATAACATATTTTAATCTGACAAAATTGTTTTTGAAAGTAAGGTAAATTGAAAAGAGTTATTAACTTTTCCAATCAAGATAAAGAAAAACAACCTATCTGGAATGTTTTTAAACTATGTTTATAAATTAATTAGGAGTAACCTGTTAAAAAGAAAACTTTTATAAAGGACTGTCAAAGAAGTGATATTACTTTTTTTTAAAAAAAAAACAAAACTATTTTTCCCATTAGAGATGAATTATTAACTTTGATTCATACTATTTTTTTATATATACAGGCATACACGTGAATTTTAAGTATATTTTCAACAAGTTTATTATTTTGACAAATTAAAATTTGATGATATGTCAGTGTGCGCACACACATATATGTTAACCCTTTGAGACCGAAAACCGCTTGTTTACGCATTAAAAAAAGTTTACAATTTCGACCGCAATAGCGTGCAAACCGTATACGTCACAGTTACGCTTTTTTTTTCTTTCTCTCCGCCATTTTTCTATCTTTTTGTACGTCTAAAAATTTTTTCTGTGCGATGAAAATTAGATTTTTTATAGCAATTTTTGTAAAGTACATTATTAAAATTTTGTAATTTTTTTTATCTTTCTAGATTTTATCAACCGATAAAAAAAATATACGGAGAAAACAATTATTTTCGCCGCTAAACGTAATTACGTTTCTAACGAACTTTTCTGTTGATGTGTTTGATTTTGAGGTTTCGTATTCCCCATTACCTGTAAGTATTCAACATTCATCATCATCATCTCCCACTAATATATAATAATTGCTTGTAATTCCTTTGGGTTATTTATTTTATTTTATTTACTGTTTTTATACATTTCATTGTAGATAAGTTTTTATTCATTTTATAGCATACTTTGCTATTATGGTTTGCTATGTAATAATGCATAATTTAACTCACTCTTACCCTCATGATATTCCAATAATGTAGTAATTATTTTTTACATGCATAACTTAGAATTTACTACGTTTTTATTCATTTCATTGTAGATAACTTTTTATTCATTTTATAGCATACTTTGCAGATAACTTTTTATTCATTTGATAGCATACTTTGCTATTATGGTTTGCTATGTAATAATGCATAATTTAGCTCACTCTTACCCTCATGATATTCCAATAATGTAGTAATTATTTTTTACATGCATAACTTAGAATTTACTACATTTTTATTCGTTTCATTATAGATAACTTTTTATTTATTTGATAGCATACTTTGCTATTATGGTTTGCTATGTAATAATGCATAATTTAGCTCACTCTTACCCTCATGATATTCCAATAATGTAGTAATTATTTTTTACATGCATAACTTAGAATTTACTACATTTTTATTCATTTCATTGTAGAAGATCTTTTTATTCATTTGATAGCATACTTTGCTATTATGGTTTGCTATGTAATAATGCATAATTTAGCTCACTCTTACCCTCATGATATTCCAATAATGTAGTAATTATTTTTTACATGCATAACTTAGAATTTACTACATTTTTATTCGTTTCATTATAGATAACTTTTTATTTATTTGATAGCATACTTTGCTATTATGGTTTGCTATGTAATAATGCATAATTTAGCTCACTCTTACCCTCATGATATTCCAATAATGTAGTAATTATTTTTTACATGCATAACTTAGAATTTACTACGTTTTTATTCATTTCATTGTAGATAACTTTTTATTCATTTTATAGCATACTTTGCAGATAACTTTTTATTCATTTGATAGCATACTTTGCTATTATGGTTTGCTATGTAATAATGCATAATTTAGCTCACTCTTACCCTCATGATATTCCAATAATGTAGTAATTATTTTTTACATGCATAACTTAGAATTTACTACATTTTTATTCGTTTCATTATAGAAAACTTTTTATTTATTTGATAGCATACTTTGCTATTATGGTTTGCTATGTAATAATGCATAATTTAGCTCACTCTTACCCTCATGATATTCCAATAATGTAGTAATTATTTTTTACATGCATAACTTAGAATTTACTACATTTTTATTCGTTTCATTATAGATAACTTTTTATTTATTTGATAGCATACTTTGCTATTATGGTTTGCTATGTAATAATGCATAATTTAGCTCACCCTTACCAGTTGCTCCACATCATCATCATCAGTTATTTTGAAATTGATTTTGCTCATGCATTTATATTTTCAACAATTTGCAAACTGTCTTCAAACTATCCACTCTGTTCTGTGAAACTAACAAGGTGAAAAAAATAAATACCTCACAATGCTGAATCAACAGTCATCATCATCTCCCACTCATATATAATAATTGCTTGTAATTCCTTTTGATTATTTATTTTATTTTATTTACTATGTTGTTATTCATTTTATTTTAGAAACAAATTTTTAAATTATTTATTTGCATATTTGGCAATTATGATTTGCCATGAAATAATGCATAATTTATCTCGCCCCACCCCTGATTTTTCAATAATATAGTCATTATTTTTTACCCCCATAACTTAGAATTTACTATGTTGTTATTCATTTTATTTTAGAAACAAATTTTTAAATTATTTATTTGCATATTTGGCAATTATGATCTGCCATGAAATAATGCATAATTTATCTCGCCCCACCCCTGATTTTTCAATAATATAGTCATTATTTTTTACCCCCATAACTTAGAATTTACTAAAGTTATTACTGTTATTTTTTTTTTGATCCTCACTAAAACCTTGCATTTCTAATAGATATCCCGCATAGAGGGCTTAGAAAAACAACTGCTTGCAAAAATAGAACATATAGAGTGTCAAGCAGAAAAAAGAAATTGAAATGGTCACCTTTTGCCACATTACACCAACAATCTGTAACTCAGGTAGGTCATGTTATATATTATTTTTTCTGCATTTTATGACGAATGTGATGAAGCTGTCTATGAAATTGTCATTTTAGGCTATATCTTTCAAAATTGAGAGTTTGTGAACCAATGTAAAAATAAAGATATTTAAAAATGTGAAAAATCTCCTTTCTTTAATTATTTTTTTGTGGTAATGACTATTTTATCAGCTTCATTACATTCTTTCATATTTGCACTTTCTAAAAATGTATATATATTTGTTATTTATTGTAATAAATTAGACATTTCATTTAAAATTGTATGTCCTGTAATTTTTTCTGTGAATTCAAAATGGCCGTTCAGGTCTCTAGGGGTTAAAATAGTCTTTAATTATGTATTATAACAAATAAATTTCATTTATAGGTTTATGACACTTCAAATGTTCATAAATCATTATACCACATGTCTGTGTGCATATATATGTGTGTGTTTTATGTAAACCTATTGAAACATTTGTAAATTACAATGTAATCGTGGATTTCTTTTTATATTAATGAAAATCAGAAACGTAATATATATGTATAGCCATATTCTGCAGACCTTAATTTCATTTTTGTTATTAATAAATTGATATTTCATTGTTAATGTTATTCTAGTGAATTACTCAATCATAGAATAGATTTAAAATATTGTTTGTATTATCTCTTAATCACAGTAACAATTACACAGCTTTTGTTCTCTGAGTGAGCTGGATTTGTGCATAATGGTCTGATATATAAAAGAGATTTATATTTAGTGTATATGAATATCTAGTTGAGGTGATCCTAATTGGCACAAAGGGGATATCCTTTAAAGTCCATGCACTACATTTCATTTTAATTATTTATTTAAAAATTAAGTTTATAATGGGCCAATACATTAATAGTACTAAATGACCAGGTCATTAATGATGATCAGCATGTTTTAGTATCTCAACATTATTTTTTTTTATTTGTTATATTCCTATGGGTTAGCACTTAAGTTTGTGCATCCAAATTATTTTCTAAATTCCAAAGTTTATCTTTCTTTAGAAAAAATTCAATTAGGAGATCAGATACTATAAATTTGTAGCATTGACTACAAAAATGAATTTTTTAATTATTAAAATACTGTACACTTTTGAATACCCATTTCTTTCTACAATATATAACACTAATTATACATGAAAGTATGTGCACAGATAAAGATCTAAACTACGAAAGTGATTACATAATAGTGAAATGTTTATAACTCGAGTGTTCATAATTAGGGGACTGCCTGCATATGCGATTCTTAATGCAAAACTAATAAATTGACTTCTTTTTAATAATAAATCTATAATTTTAAGATATAAATTTTAAATACACGACACGTGTGCCGATACATAAATAACTATAAACATGCATATATACATGTATGCGGAGGGGTTCAAAGCTAGTACAGATGAAGTTATGAGGTCAAATAGGTGAAACGGATAGTACACAAGGAATATACCATTCTGATATATATATACACTTATTATATTGCCAGAGAGGTAGTAGAATATGTACATATTGCAACTATGTTTATTTTATTAAATTGTGATATTAATTTTTATTAATACATTTTCTTTAATGCATTTTATATTTTTTAGTCTATGATAAGGGGGAAAAAACTAATTAAAATGTACATTAATTTGTTCTAATTAAATTTGTAAATAGAGAAAAAAAAAAATATTAAAAAGATTGCATCAATTGCCTTTAGCTACAAATTATTTCATGAAAATTTTTTATAAGTGTTTAATTATATTGGAGTCTAATTAAAAACATCGTTTTATCCAAATTCTTATAATTCCCTTTGATGGATAATTAAAGTCTCTTTTAATTATTTTTTTTTTTTACAAGTACTAAGATATGTAACCAAAATTTAATTGGTAAAGTGTTTTATGAAAAAATTCTTGAAATTGTTTTTTTTAATAAAGATTAAAGAGACTCATCTATTTGAAAAATAAATTAATTTAGATCAAAGATAAAAGATTACATTTTTGTTCTTTGGTGTGCTTATAGTAGCAGTCAGAGCAATTAGTAATCAGAAAGCTAGCAGGGAAAGTCAATCATCGGAGTTAGTGAGCAGTTGGTGATTGCACCATAATGCAGAGACAGAAAAAAAATTTTTTAGGAGATAACTCTTGGAATCCGTTTTTTGATAGATTTAACAAAACATGTTAATGAGCCAGATGTTTAGTAAACCAAACAAAATAGAAGTTTACAAAGTACACAAGATCTAATCTTTCAATCATCACTATGTGAAATGTACTGTTGTAACTGAATTAAAATCGTCTGTTTTTCCTGTTTGCTATTGAACATTTCAATAGCTTTGTGAGAGCATACCAGGGAAATTTCGTTTTAAGTGAGAGCAAAGTGGAAATGGTCATCATAGAAGCCAGCAAGCATTATGTAATATTTCCTATGAATGAGTATTGCAGAAATGAAGTTTACAAACCCTCCCCTCCCCATTTGTATAAATAAGGAAAAAACATTTAAATTTATTATTATTATTTTTTAAATATATCAATTTTAGAAATTAACATTTTGTTCAAATTAAGCTATACGTATATGAATATATGTATGCATATGGAATTAGATAAAGATGTGCATATTTTTTTTTTTTATATTTAGTTAAAAAATTAATATCTTACCAAAATTAAACTATATGTATGCAAATGCTATGTATGCATATAGTTAGATAAAGATGTATATAATTTGTTGTATTTATTTGATAATGTGTAGAAAACATGAATTGAAATATACCTCGCTATTCCCCCCCCCCCTCTGGTGTAATATCATCAATCAGCATGAGTATTATATATCAATATTTTTTATGTTCATTATTTTATATGTATGTATTATATGTCCACAAAGTTACGGTAGGAATGCATACAATAAGAAACTAATAGAAGGGAAAGGGTGTATTCTTATTGTTCATTAATGTATTAGAGATTAGATTTTTTTTCATTCTTGTGTGATATTTTTATTATAAATATTATTTTTTTATTTCTTTTAATATTTCTCATTAAGATTAAGAAAATAATTTTTTGTTATATTTAATCAAGAACTGGTATTCAATATTTTACTCACTTCACTCTATAGATAATGAATTTCATTCGTATTTATTGTAAGATAAGCTATAACCTTGAGAAATAAAGTAAGAGAGCTAACATATGGGCTAATCTGTAAGGGAATGTTGGGTGTGTCTTTTGATAACGGTCTTGTAGAGCATCTTTCTAGGAAAGTGGCGCTTAAAGCTTTTGGGTTTTATAAAATATTCCATTTTGGCTAGGCCTAGCAGACCCTGGTGGAGATCCAATAAGAGATTAGGAAATATAACTGATAAGCTGTCAGTTTAATCCCTTTTTTAATAATAATTAGTGAAATTAATTACTTCACTCTGCCTTACAGGTTTTGAATTCAGTAGTGATGATGGATAGGGTAATTCCCATTCAATGTAATTCTTTCATATCAAAAATGATAAAATTATTCAATATTTATAAAACAATCATAATTCCTAACTACAGTTGTAAACTATAATAGCAAATATCATTTGTTTAATAAAGATTGAAAGATGTACTGATGTAAAAAGATCTAATTAAAAGACTATAATCAAATTATTTTCAAATAATATATCTAAATTTTACTACTTCCATGATCAGAAATTTCCTCATCAAAGTTGAAAAATTATGGATACCAAAATACTTTCAACCATTAAACAATATTGTCTCAAAGATGAAACAACACCATTTTATAAATTTTAATAACTTGTCTGCCATACTGAAAAGAAATTCAAATTCATGGGAGATTCTTTTTCAAATAACAGCCAATAGTAAACCCATCTATTAATTATTGATTGACAGAAAAATTTATTTAAATATTTATTTTAATAAAATATTTATGACAAATATACTAAAAAATCTAAAACTTACCAAGACTGATAGCAGAAAGACTTGAGGATGATACATTAACTCCTGTAGATTCAATAATGGAAGCAGCTTGGGCCGTAGACAAAATTACATACTTGCGAGCAAACCTGAAATAAAATATTATATACATTGCATTGTTATATTAAAAGCAAATTTTTAATAATGGACAATTCTATCAAACAATAAATAGATTAAAGATAAGATGGCCATTCTTATCTTTATAAAGTCTTTATGTTGTGTTTGAGTTTAAGAGTTTCCCTGTACTCAACACAGCATTGTTGAGCTTATATAAAGTATTATACGGAGCATATGTGAAAAGGTGAAATCCTTTCTATTTAATTAAATATGAGCATTGTAAATAGTAATTTGCTATTATAATATTTAACAAAAATATATACAGATTTAAATTTTCCACTTTTTATTCATAAAAGATGCCTTGATAATAGATTGAAAATTCCTGGTGTTGATAAGCTTAGGCTATTATCATGTGCTTTACAGATATATAAATATTTGTAATATAATAAATCAAAACTAGTAAACATTTCTCAGGAGAATATTTATTAAACCACTAAATCATCACATGATCGCCATTTCATATATTTACATAAAAGCTGTAGAAATAATAGCAACTCTCCCTATATAGTAAACTCAGTGCAATCCAGCATCCATTGATCACTATAGTTTGCACTGGATGATATTAGTGTATAAAGAGTTGCTATTGTTTTTTAGAATGAAATGTAATGAACATTAAATAATGATTTATAAAAACATTTAATACAAATAAACATTTAAAAATAATAATAAATATTAACTAACCAAAACAATTATAAAAAGTATTTGTTATAAATCAGGACATAACTTTGAATATTATAAGCATTTGAAGATGTAAACAATATTATGACACATCAATGGAAAGGAAAAATTATGTGACTAAATAGAATCATATAAAATTCAATTTCAGTATGAATATTATAAAAACAATTAACCAAATAATAACTTGGCATAAACTATGGCAGATTAATAATATATTAGGCCCTAATATAAATAGTTCACAGGAGCCTTTCAGTGAATCATTTTTATATATTATCATAATCCACATATATTATAAAAACTGATTGCAAAGTAATATACCCAAAGATGAACCAATTAATATTTCTTTTTATATTTTTAATTATTTTGTCTTAAAATTAATATTATTTCTTCAAACGTAAATAAGATATTATTAAATAATGTTTATTTTCATGAAATTCAAGATGTTTAGGTAAAAATTGATCAAATTCATATAAAAACTGCATTGTTTCTAAAAAAATTACCATTATCAAAGAACCTGCTTTCTTCCATGCTAATTCTTTTATCCATATAAAAAATTTAAGCACATTCTTCATAGTACAATATCTAATTCATTCTTTAGTTATAGATTCATCATTTTTTAATTTAAAATAATTAAGACAAATAAAATCTTTGTAAGTTTGCATTAAAAAAAATGTATATCTAAAATACTTTGCCTAGGGGTTACTTTTTTTTTTTTTTATAAAGCCAGTATCTCTTTCAGGATATCACTGGCAACTTTTCAATGTAAAATTGAGAAACAGAAATTGTGCGTGAAAGAAGTTAATATTTATTTCAAATTAAAAACAAAATGCAAAGATAATTCACAATAATACACACAAGATTAATAAATATTAAAAAATCTATAGATAAATAATTATTGAAATACTCTATAGAAAAAAATCAGGTTTCTCTTCGAACTTTGTAGAAAAGTAGCCTTTTTCTAGATATATATAGTTATTTCAAATAAAAGAAAAAAAGGAAAATATAATTCACATTATACAAAATATCTAAAACAAAAATTAAAAACAACAATATATCAAGATAATCACTGATATACACTAATACACAAAAAGAAAGTTTCGCATCATACTTTCATTGCATAATGTTTGTTTTTCCATACTGTCTACAGTGATTTTTAAAAATATATTGCAAAACTCGCAGCTCAAATAAAATATTAAATAAAAAAATTTAGAAATTAATAACTTTCATGTGTAGTTATATCAGCTGCAGATGTTTTTTTAATCTCTTAATGATATTTTGTGATCGCAGAGACATCATTTTTAATTGTCTAAGCTGTAGCAGTAAAAAACAAAATATTCATTTTCTAATTCTCAATGTAACTACTGGAGTATGACTGTTCAATGTTATAAGAAAATAGTTGCTAAAATTAGTATAAATAAGCACTTTTGAAATTTTTAAATCACATTATGTTGCAAAAATAATAATAATAATAATAAAAATATGATTTTTTTTTTTTTCAATAATTCTAGTGAATATATTCATATACCTGCCTACACAAACTTGAGTACAGTTCAATGAGTACACATTTGTAAATATATTTTCAACTTATTATAAGTGTATTTCTATAATCAATTTTATTTTGGTTAATTATTTTTGATGTGTATGTCTACTTTTTAAATTAAATTGTACCATCATATGTCCATAGTATACATATAGATGTCAAAAATGTTTACTTTGTACTAAGTAGTCCTTATATCTGTGGACTTGACATCCATGATTTGACATGGTATGAAAAAATATTTAAAAAAAATAAATTTGTAAATATGAATTTAAAAAATTTCATGTGCAAGCCTATTTGTATTAATGTCATTAAGAAACATCTCTATAAGATATTTCCTTGTCTTGTGCATTCATTAAATACAAGAGATTGCTTTCTCTCTTTTAATTTATTATTCTAGTATCTTTGCGTAACTACATCATTGTATTTTTTTAAAATAATTCTTACTGTTGATGTTTTAATACATACACATATTAAACACGAATATTATATACAGTATATTATCCATTCTTTTATATATAGACAGGGAGGCTTGGAATTAAATTTTAAAAAATTTGCTTAAACTTGTGGTTAAGACCTGTAGAGATCCCTATTATCGCATTTTTACGCCAAAGCCTTTAAAAAATAAGATTACAATGGCCCTATGATATCCACTATATTTTGTTTTATATTTTGGTGTATATCTAAAATCACAAATAGCTCTGTTGATAAACTTTGATTAGAATAGAATATGTATTATTTATTGAACTACAAGTGGATAGAATTTTTCAATACATATAACACAAAAGTTAATGTACGGCATACATAAATATATTAAGAATACAATATAAACAAAAATTAAAAAAAAAAAGAAAAATAATTATTAATAACAAATTGAGGGACACATTTATGTATACTTATTCATTGATTTTATTTTTAAAATAAAATAATGAAATGTCTTGACTTTCATCATAATTAAATATACTCTGGGAAATATATATTTTTTTCATTAAATTTTATTTCTTATGAAAGCTTAATACTGGTCTTATTATCAAAAAACAATGATCTCTCTAATTGTTTTGAAGTATGTTCTTAAATTTTGAAAAACTTCTAGCATTATGCTTAAAAAACATTTTATTACATGAAATACGATACAAGAAATGTGTAAAGAGTAATAAAGGAAGACTAAAATGTATTAAATTTATGAATTTTAATATTTTTTTTTCTTTGTTTATTTACATTTTTGTTTGTTTGTTTACCTTTTTTTTTGGAAAGTATAAAATTAAAATCATGTATATTGATATAGCCAAGTTCACTGCTTTATTGTATATTCCTTTCCAAGAAAGTAGATTTTATATCTAGTTTATTATTTTTCCCAATAAAATCTTGACGCATATATATATATTTTATTATAATATTAAATAATTTACTAAGAGATAATTTTAGAATTTAGCTGTGGCTATAATTCTCACTGACAAAACATGTACTTCAAAGTAGTAATTAAATTAAAAACAAAAATAGTGAAGATTATGAAAGTCTAATAGATAAATTATAATAATCTATTTTTTTTTACCTAAAAAATTTAATAATCAATATTTCCAGAAATGTCTTGAAAACAAAAAGATAATGTGAATAACCTAAGTTATTTCAAATGGTTTTTAATTAGTACCTATGTTAGCCGAGGGACGGAGGAGTGAGTGGGATGGGTAGATGTTGTTATAAAAAGCACAGAAGGATTAAAACATTAAATATTGTGTAAGAGCAAAATGTCAATTTCTATGATATCATTTCTTTCTTACCTTTGAGATACACCCTTGTCATTTTCAACAATATAGCCCACTTCATTTTCGTCAAGATAATGACCAATAATGATGCCTTGATCAAAATAACCGTCCTGAGACTGAGCTAAAACACTCTGACCAACACTTAGCCTATCTCTGACAATTAAATCGGAATCCTTGACAATTCGTTTATCACCATCATCAAATTGAATGCAATACCTTTCAATAAATATATATATATAAAAAAAAAATTACCACAAAAATAATAAGTTTAAAACAAGACCAATAAACATTCAGATATAAATTAAATGAAAAACTTATTTAATGGATTCTATTATTTCTCTAGTAAAGGCTAATATTAATAAAAATTGTATAAAATATATATATACCTTCCATTTTTTTCTTCAGCTACCACAGTCCCAGAGTAATAATAACTATCACGCCACCGGGCCATAACTTTTGTACCTGACACATAGATACACATATATATATATATGTTTATATGTGCACATGAACTTTCAATAACATCATATAAATGCATAAAAACAAATTATATAAAATTAAAAAACAAAAACCATTACTTGTGATTATAATTCATGACTAAGCTAAAGTAAGGCTATATTTTTTTAACAACTTGCTATATAAAGTAATAAAACTTAAAATATTAATATCTTTAAAATGTATTTTAATGGGGGAAAATGGCAATTCCTTAATTTATTATATTAGTTTTTAATTTTCCGAGAACAGATTCTACAGTTCAAAATTATTAATAATAAAAAAAAAACAACCATCACTTTCCGCTATAAATGAGAAGCACATATTTTTCATTTGAAATTTCACACATTACATATATTTATTGTAATAATAGTTTTCTTCACAATATTCTCAATATCTTCACTATTTTATATTAAGAGTCTTAAAGGTAAACAACTAGGTAATTTGATAACATTCTTGTTACAATCATGTTTGAATAATTTTTAAAATGTTTTCAGCCTAGCTTTGCATCATTAAATTAATGTACAGACTGTCAAATGAAATTCTCAAATCATTAAATCAGAATTTTAATAGCATCATAAAACATTTCAATACTGAAGCAGACTTTCAAAAAAGCTAAATCCAAGAGCTTTTGTGAAAATTATTTTTATCAATATTAAAAATTTGAAAACATACAAGTATTTCATTTATTTTATCAATGTCATTGCTAAATTCATAGGCAAAATTTCAGAAATTCATTAAATGACACCAATAGTTATTATTAAGATGTGTTACTGAATAATTTGTTTTGGTGTTTATAAAAATATGTACACACAGGAACAAATCATGTTGAAATCATCTTTAGCATAATAAATAAATGCTGAATGGTGGAAAAAGAGTTTAGAATGGCCCATATTTCATTCTTAAGATTAATTTTGGTATAGCAACAGGTCACTTATTTAAAATATTGCATCAGTCACCTATTTTTGCAAAAATAATTTATGCCTTCATATAAACCATTTTTATGACAAAGTAATTCTGACAAGTTTGTTGAAAATTGCAAATCATATCACAGTACATAGATTCTACTTTTCCCTCACTTCAGAAACAAATATGTTAAGTTTTTACTATCCTATACCTTTAGGGTTAGTCATTTTGTTTGTAAAATCCAATTAGACTTAAAAGTTTGAATAAGACACTGAGATTCCTAAACAAACTATAAACTTTAGACAAACTGTAAAAGTGAAATAATTTTTAATGATAACCTTTTGATGTAAAGAAAACTGCTGTATCTTTCCTACATTTTATAGACAATTATTAAGTAAAGCATTTCTTGCAAGCACAATAACACTTAAAAAAAAACCCAAACAAACAACAAATGGCAACAGAATGTATTAGTTAGGGATAATGGAAGCTGAAGAGGTTCTATCAGGAATCGTGGTTATCACAAAAGACCTAAACATCTTCACCTAATGATATATAAATATTATTTAAAGTCAGATTATGAAAATTTGTCCAGGTGTATAATTGAAATTGTTATACAAAATTTTAAGACTGAAATCAAGATAGATAAAAAGCACTTGAATTGAAAAAAATACTTGTCTTAGAATTTTATAATTAACTCAATTACTGTTACATTAAATTTGATATTATATTGAGCAAACATATTTATTAATATGGAAAAGTTAAAATTCATTATTTTTTAAATAATTAAAATACATTAGTTAATATAATTTTGCAATATTGTAATTATTGTGTCCTCAATGATAAAAAGATTCCCTACCTCTCCTGAGGGGTTTAGGAAAAAAAAGATACATTGAAAATATTTTATCATCTGTTTAGTATATTATTTCATTTATAAGTATACACTGTCATATATAAGACTTTATTACATAGCTCAGATTTTGAAGAGTCTCGTGGAGTAGCATCTAGTACAATTATCTGCTTTATCTACAACATAGTTTTAAGTAAACTCAATATTTTTTTTCATTTAGCCAGCCCAGTAAGTTTATTAATATTGATTAACAGATTAATATTTAGCTATTATTGTTAAATAAATATTAAAGTGCAGAGTAAAAAAAAAGGACTATAATATGGTCTTTCCAATGATGGAAGAGATGTCACATCATAATGGGTACCGAGTGCATAGTTTAATTTTATCTTACTTTTACATAAGTGGAAAAACATTTAGAAGTTTCCAAAATGTGAATATAAAGAATAAATCATAAAAAAAAAAAGAGTAAAAAAAAAAAAGAAAGTATTTTAGAAGCAACTAAGAAAAAAAAAGATATTTAGTCAAAGCATTAAAATTGAAAATATTAAAAAATAAATAAATAGAAGAATCAAAAAAATTATAAATGGTTTTAAAAAGAATTCTGTTATATTACATTCAAATAAAAAGACAAAAATAGAAGAAATTAATACAATGTGAAAAAAAGAATACTTTGCTTTTGGAAAAATCATATAATTATAATATGAAAAAATGAAATTGTATTACTGCACATATACAGTTAAATAAAAGTAAAATTATTAACAATAATATTAGCATAATAAGAAGGTGCATGATTTTAATTAGTAAACAGATGCCCAGCAAGGTATAATGTAATGGAAAAGCAATGGATTCAAAGAAAACTGGATCAATTCTCAACTGAATACATTAAAAAAAAAAACCTCAATTAAATGGAACAATTATGCTCAATCTGTCACAAATATATGAAAGTAATGTCTCCAAAATACCATTATATGATTATTATTAAACAGATCAAGTTTATAAAAATAAAATTAGTGAAAACAAAAACAAAACAATGTCGCAAAAACAGATTTTGCAATTAAATATATTGCAACAAACTACTACAAAAATTAGAGAGTATATTAAAAAAGACTATGTAAAATATGTTTTTTACAATGCAGAATATATATACACTGAGAAAAAAATGATCCAGGTCTTTAAAAGCATTAAAAAAGTAATATAGATGGGGGTAATTAATAAAGTAAAAACTTGAGATTCAATAGTAAGAAATCACAATATGAAAAGGGTAAAAATGAAAGCACAGCCTGTCTAAATAATGCATAGCTACTGAAAGAAAAGTATTGAGGAAGTAAAATTTATTTCAGCAATTAATATAACATATAAATGAAAAAGTGAATAAAATAAA
Organism: Epiperipatus broadwayi; assembly: GCA_028023455.1. Classification (NCBI taxonomy): domain Eukaryota; kingdom Metazoa; phylum Onychophora; class Udeonychophora; order Euonychophora; family Peripatidae; genus Epiperipatus; species Epiperipatus broadwayi. The sequence goes on from JAQFVV010012409.1 coordinate 1,359,319, forward strand.
ATACATTATAAAAAAAATATTGTACAATAATCAAAAAAGTGAGGGGACAGTTGTTTTGAAATTTATTTTGTCACTGTATTCAAATTTATCAAGAATTATAAAATGTATAAGCTGCTACAAATTGAAAATCAATATGTAAAATAAGTGCTGATATATGCACATTGGTAAAGGGGAAATTAATGTCTTTGAAAATCTTGGAATTAGCAAAAATAGTGAAGTTAATGATTTAATGAAAAAGTTTTCAAGCAAATTATTTATGTATGGCTTGCTATATGACTAACTGTTGGTGCAACATAGGTAAATTTTAACATGTTATTTACCATAAATATAATTAATCAATTTTGTTAGTTTGAAAAATATTTCATAAAGACCTTCGATACATTTAAATACAAATAAATCTCTTAAAGTCAATGTTTATATAATTATAATTCAAATGAAACATGAATTATATATGTTTATTCTATTAATTTTATATAAAATTTATAATGTAAGAGAAACATTTTAATTGAGAAGCCTACAAAAAAATAAATCTAAATAGGTATGTCAACAACAATAACAAAAAGCTTAACAACACATTTTATAACAAGCAGTGGGCCTATTTGAAAATAGCTTAACGTGACTCACAAATAGTTGTGACACAGCTGAAGCACATTATATGTAAGAGTACAAATTTAATTTGTTTGATTCCATATTAGAATTTCATCTTAGAAATATACTACAAAGATTAAATCCTAGAAACCTATCCAAAGTCTTAGCAAAACTATTACCTGACAGAAGATCCATCGACTTAATAGTGATTTATCAACCAAAAAGAGCAAGAAATTACTGTTTATTAAATTTACAGATGGAAAATACTAATCAATAAAAAAATAATTTTTATTATACTTCGATAACTATTATTGATAAGCAAAATCTTTATTTAAAATGTAAATCTGAAGGGGGGGGGGGATTCAGCTGAATGAATCTAATTGGAGGCTTGAAAATATTTATCTATTCTATATTGTGATCAGTAAGCTAGAGAAATTATATGAAACTGCTAAACCTGAGATAATTGATAAAAAGTCAACACTGAATTCATAATGGAATAAACTCATAATTACGAAAGAAATCCAAGCACGAAGGACTTAACTTGAAATTATAATTTTTTAAGGACTAAAGAAAATGCTACAGAAATGATTCTCAATGTGCATATAAAGTTTAAAGTATAATAAGTAACAGTTGTATCTATTAATATGATAAAGACTGGGAATATATTTATTTTTCACAATATGTAATTTTAGACAGGTCTGGGTAAACCATAACTATATCTCAAAGCATAGTAATATCATATGCTTATTAAAATGTTCAAATTATATTTTTTTTTTGTAGTGGAAGTATATTTGCAGATACTGATTATCTTATCTAACAATTATGAATGTGTCTATATATATAAATTATTAGGATTTCATATTATTTGTATCTTATGTACTTAAATTTGTTATTAATTACAGTTGTTTTTGATGTTCGTATAAATATTGTTTGCGTATTTTATCTTAAGTCTTATATTTTCATGTATGCACATAATTGTATGAACATCAGTGCTTAATTGCAAGCTTTTGAACTATGATAACCAAAAAAATAGAAGTAAAAAAAAACTGAACAGTTCTGCTATATAAAAAAAAAAGAATTAGTTTTATTTTGTGAAATAAATCTAAGTGTGATCACAAGTTAACTTTTGGTGATTCAATTAAAAAACATTTATCCGTTGATGACAATTGCACTAGATAACCAGATACCCTCAATCAACCATATTCAATTACATGAAATGGCAATCCAAATTATGGGACATAGTAACGATGATGCCACAGAGAATAGACAAGATTTAGATCCATTTCAATCCAAAAATATATCCATTGCATAAGTTGGAGCACCACTGAAATGTCTAATGCTTATTATGTACAAAAATTATGTTCTATGAGTTCAATATTCTTTTTTTATTTGACATTTTAATACTGTACAAATAGAAGGCAGTTTCAGGATAAAATGGTATCAGTTTTAGTCTACATGATTTTGTTTGCTTCCATTTTGCTATTATCTTAAAAAAAGACTTGTTTACTTTAATTGTATAATATCATCAAATTAGATAAACCTAACCAACTTTTTGAAATAATAATATTTTTATATAAATAGGCTAATTTTTTTCTGCGATATAAATACATAAAAAAAACAAAAACATAAATAATGCTCAAAAAAAGATATCTTATTCTTGGAAATAAAAAAAAGATATTCATTTATATAATTTAAGCCCCACATTATTAACAATAACGTTTTTATATATTTAAAAACAATAATATATCATTTATATTAATAAACATTAAAATTTTTAGAAAAAAGAAAAATTACTACCTTCTGGTAATGAATTTTCTCCTGTAATTGTATTGACAGCTTTAACATCGGATGAATTTTCTTTAAGTTTATTTACATTAGACTGAGGAGAAATTTCAGAACCAGGAAGCCTAAAAAAACAAAACATATATATGCAAATGAAATTTTATTAAAAAAAAAAATCACATACTATTTATGCAAAACAAATGACATTTATATTTAAAATAAAATATTTATACTTCAACATTTTGTTACCAATAGCAGTCCATTATTAGAACAAAGCTGCAGAAAGGAGTTTACTGATAACTAAAACGATACTTTTTGATTTCTTTTGATCAAGCAGGGAGAATTCTTAATGTTCACTCTATATATATTACAGATGTTATTACTATATAATTATCCATACAATAAATGAGCATAAATGGGATGCTCACTGACATGCATATGAGTTTAAATCATAAAATCGCATGCTCTTTCCTCTTCTCTGATAGTTCTTAACTGATATATCAGTTGACTTTTTTTGAAGGCAGGATGAATGCAAATATTTTTTTTAAAAATAGATAATAAGCAATCATGACAAAACTAAATTATAAACCTTATTTCCAGGAGACTGTTTGGCAGCCAAAGGCAGAGGATAGTGAGAATCTCCTATTGCAGATCCAGGCTGCCACTCAATGACAATCTTTACTTTAGGCACTTACAAACTGCAGATCATTTTTATGTAAAGGAAGGTTGCATGATTCCTATTTAATATTAAAGAGACATCATTGGACTTAGTTGATTCAGAAAAAAATGGAAAAGAAACAATTAATTTAAAACATGGATATGTCTTTTACTCCTAAGGCACAAATCTTGGAAATAAAAAGTGGAAGAACAACATTGCAGAGGTTGATGGTATATTAGACAGAATTTCAAGATTAGTTATTCAAATTAAAAGAAGATATCAAATGCAGATAATTCAGGTTTATGTCCCAACAAGTTTTCATTATGATAAAGAAGTAGAACATTTTTACATCGATATAAAAAAATGCTTTTGCTTAGATCAAACAATTTAAAATTGTCATGGGAGATTTTATTTCTAGAATTGGTAAATGATTGAAAGATGAAAATGCTGTGGCAAATTTGGTTATGAAGGTAGAAATGAAAGGAGATACAGACTTGTAGAATTCACAGAAAAACTGTATATTATGAATTCTTTGTTTGAAAAAAATGCTAAATGGAAATGAAACTTCAAATAAAGGTATAGCAGAATTAGATATTTTGACTAACAAAAAATATGTATTTCAAGATTGTAATATCCTAAATAGATTCAACACAGGTAATGACCATTGAAAAAAATTATTAAGAAAGATAGCAATAACAGTTGATATTGCTAATTTTTAGAAACCCTTCAATGAACTTAAATTAGAATTTTGCAAATTATATTAACACTTTGAAAATGGTTCAGACTTGAATGAAATCAATATAACTGATATTTTATTAATTATTGCAAAAAAGATAACTGGTATAAAAAAAATCAGGAATTTATCAGCACATTTTCTATTACAACTAGGCAATTTATGAAAAAAAAAAAGAGAGAATAAATAAGTATTTAAAAATGATCCATTAAAAACAATTGAATATTTAGAGTTAAAATGATACTACAAAAAAAAAAAAAGTTAATGATATAAGAAAACATAATTATGAATTGGTAAGGAAAGTTATTTGAACAATAAAAAGGATAGAATTATTATTAAAAAAGAAATATCATGAAATGCAAGGAAGAGTTCTATTAAAGAATTATATAATAATAATAATAATAAAAAAAGTATCCTCTACAATTACTACATCTTCTCAAATGCCAAGGAGAGTATTGTAAATATATTAAGAAAGAGAAAAGTTCCAGGAAATGATAAAATTATTATTGCTATTTTAAAAAAAGCAGATGAAGAAATCAAAAATAACTGACAAAGCTGTTTACCAAATGTTTAAATGATAAAGGTATACCAAGAGATTGAAGAATGTAATAGTAATATTAATATTTACAAAAGGTGATAAAGAAGACATTAGAAAATGCAGACTTATCAGTTTTCTACCATTCTATAAAATTTTTTAACGATAATTACAACTAGTGTATAATAAACTTTGGATTTTAACTATCAAAAAAGCAAGCAGTATTTGAAAGTGGGTTTACTACAATGGATCACATCCAAATATTGCATGAAGTTCTAGGCACAGCCAATGATTACATTATAAAAATGCATTTGATTTTATTAACATTTTTACAGTAATAAAGCTTTAGGTCATGAAAATATAGATTTACGATACTGTCATATTCTGAAGAATATTTAATCAAAATAAAATAGTAATAATTAAGAGTACATTTTGATAATAAGTAGATTAACATTAAAAAGAATGTATTACAGGATCATCCATATCTCCACAGTAGTTTTATATAAGAAGCACTTTATAGCTGAATTTTTTGTTTTTCTTGTTTATGAATTTTGCTTCTTTTTGTTTTTATTTTCTCAACCTGACTTCTTTTTGGTCGACATGGTGTGCATATAATGAACTATTCTACAAATATAAATAATTAAAAAAAAATACTTTGATGATTAGAACAATCAAATGATACTAACCTATGATGATGTTAGTAAGTTCATATCAAAATGTTATGAAGCAAAATGTAACAATTTACAATTCCCTTAGACATGGCCGGGAAAAACATCACTATAAAACTGGACTAGTTTGTCAAAGCTGCCTGATTCGCTGCGGCTCGCGCAAACTGGATCAGCAGTATGTATTCATGCATCATAATAATAATTTTCTTTGCACTTTTTGTTGTCACATTAAAAATAAATAAAATTTGTTACAATTTTTTTAATAAATAAACACCTGTTATATTTATAAGATGTGAGTGGCGCCTATGGCCGCCGCACCCTCGCTATGGCACTGTATATAAGTAATACTGAATTACTAAAATGAGATGAATTAATTTAAATTAAATTTTATCTAGACAGAAAAAATAATAATAATAAAAAAAACAGAATAAGTTCAAATAAAAGCATATAATAATAAAAGTCAGTTGATCCAGTTTTCAACAAATCAATCAATTTTAATTACAAGGAATATGGGTAGATACTGTTAATATCAACATTACATATAAAATTAAGTTATAATTTTTTCTTAAATTTGTTTACAAACTCTAAAAAAAAAAAAAGTATTGTCATCGGTAATATACAAAGTTTCAATTAGATCGGAAATTGAGAAGTGGGTAAAAATTGAGTTACAAAATTTTATCCAAACAGACTTTTAAAAAACACAGCAAGTTAAATAAAAGTTATGAAAAAGATTGTCAATCACTCACTTAAAAAAAAAAGACAAACAAATATTTACTAAATATATTTATAGATTTATTATCAATACTTTTATGGATTCAAACAATATAATTTATTTAATAATAGTAAATTTATATTTAGTATTAAGTTTAATCTACTCAAAAAAACTACACTATTTTTGTACTGTTAACAAATATACCTAAACATTAAGTTTATGAGAGGACTTCCAGCCTCAGGAATTTCACATCATATTCTTATTATAAATAAATATGACAATCTTATAAATTCATTTGTGTATTTTAATCACCATAAGAAAAAAGATCCATGACCATAATTATAGTTTTAAATGCACAATTTATTAATCTCGATAATATAAAAAAACTCAAAACTGAATAAGTGCAGTCACTTTGTCACATTCCACATTATTTAATTACATCAACCTTTCAGTCAGAGAATTTAACATACACTCACTTATTTACTGAACTAAATAATTCGAGAATTAAATAATCTGCACCAGATTACAGAATAGCAAAATGCCTTGCATTATGTAATTGCTCAAAAGTAGACTTTTTTTTCAAATCTTATATATTTAATTTTAGACTGAAACTAAATTATAATCAAATTATTTATATTTTCTTTTATTTGCATTATCAGATTAAAACCCTCAAAATTTACTAAGGGTTCTGAAAATAAATAATTTTTTGTCCAATATTTAATCACCATATAAAGGATGCAATTACAGTTTGAAAATTGCAAAAACTGATCTTTTAATATAATGTCAATAAAGTGGAAGCTAATATTAGGTTCATCATCTGCATATATAAAATGAGATTTGTCCGTGTCTTTATAATTCCGGAATAAATAAATCAAAGTTTACTGATGTTTATTTTCTTCCATATACAAAACAAATATCAGGGAAGGTTTTACACAGTTTTTTCACTTTCTCACTGAGGCAGTACAAGAATTAAAAACTGCTAATTCCTACACAGCATATGAATAGTCTTTTCAACATGAATAAGTTACAGTCATTTAGTTTTAAAACCTTTTATCAACTTTTACCTTTCTATTCCCAAGATAATTTGAATTTATTTTTGAATTTAAATTTTATTTTTATTAAGGAAAATTTATATTCATGTTGCAAATCAACCATATTATTTTTTGGGGAAAAAATAAATACAGTTCATTCAACACTATAAAATAAGAAACAATTTTCCATGTGAACTACTAACCCCTTATTATTCTTAATTCTCATAATTTTTTATCAATCACTATACATATATATATATTTACATATTTAAAGTTGCAGTGATTTTAGGACTCCGAAGTAATAACTCAATTTCAATTGGAGTTTTCCCCCCATGCATAGTTCAATTCTTGGGTAAGGTTTCAGGCTATTTAATTTTATCATTTTATCAGAAAAGACAAAAATATTGCCAGTTTATATGCAAATTGAAGTAATCTAACTTGCATTCCACAAAAACCATATTTATTTATTTAAAAGAAAAAAAAGAATTTAATTTCATCATAAATACTTACTTGTCATAACTGTTGCTAGCCCCAAACAGTTAAATATATCATTTACGAGGCTGTAGGGTTATGCTAATTTCTCGCAATTCACACTTGACTAAGGCGACCTGTTCTTACTCTCTAGATATTGTTTTAATTTTAGTCTATAAATAAATTTCTTCAAATTAATGCATATACTACCAGAAATAAAGAAAGTAGTTTGTGATAGAAGAATAAGCAAACAGCCTTCCTACTGATATTGTTTTAATTTTAGTCTATAAATAAATTTCTTCAAATTAATGAGTATACTACCCGAAATGCCTAAAGTGGTTTGCGATAGAAGAAGCAAACAGCCTTACTACTGATATTGTTTTAATTTTCATCTAAAAAGTTGTTGTATTCTAAATAATATGTTAAAAAAAAAAAAATCCTCACGTTTAAAAAAAAGTTGGCAAGTAGACGGCAATTGTTAGTTTTTGTAAATGAAGAAAATTTCTTCAAATTAATGTGTATACTTGTTAAATTATTTATCTTAATTAAGAAAAAAGACGTTTATTATTTAGTTATTAAAAAAAGTCAGTTCGTTATTAAAAGGACATGGCCCAGTAACATTATATTTAACTGTTTTTGTGTAGCAACAACGCCCTGTACTGTGGATGATACTAGTACCTCCTGTTATTTCTGCAAAATGGTAGTCTCATTTACCCCTACCACAGTTTATTCAGACAGCATATATTTTGCTTCTGATATCCATGGAATTCCTTTTTTCACATGCATATGCTTCTATTTTTAATTTTACTAATCAGCAAAACAAAATCTAACATGTGCATTTGATAGAAATGTTATATCTTTCTAAATGTTGGAAACAAAAATTTGAGCAAGTTGGCATAAAATAAACTAAAAAATGTTTTTTAAAATAAATACATTAATAAATTAATTACTCGATAGTTACACACACACAAGCAAAATACGCATTAGAGATGCTGACAAAAGCTAAAAATAAATAAATATGCAAAGTTAAAGAATTAATCGCTAAATCAAGTACAACCACTTTAATCAAATTTTTGATTTAATTGAAGACGCTAATATGTCTGAAGTGGAATTGTACTCATCAAACATTTTTTAACAATAAATTTTTTAGTTTACAATTTTCCTAATAACTTAATGTTAAATTGCAATAATGTTTATTATCTATTTAATTTCAAGACATATTAAATTCTCTTCACAAACCTAAATATGTTCTAATTACTAAATAATGCACTTGGTTTAATTTTAATAATTTTAACTATTACATCATTTCTAGATTGAAGAGTTATATTGCAATGATATTTTGAATGACTTCAACTCATGATGTGTACATGGTATAGAAATTAAAAAAATACTATTCATTTAGAAATTGAAATCTTGCTTTTTTATCATTTGATTAGTGATAAAACATTAGAACTGAAAATGAAATTATATCAAAAATTACATTTTTTTGCAATCACTCAGCAAACAGGTTTGTGCTAATGTATAAAATTTATGCATTTAAAGACATTCTATCCAAAATTTTTAACTATTTCTATTCTCATTTTTACATTGTAAATAATATTAATGAATCAACAGTACACAATATTTTAAAACTGAAATGGTTTTAAATAGATGCTGAAATACAGCTATATAATCTTTGAAATAAATTAAATATATATGAAAATGATGCATAAGATAGAAATACTTTTTTTTAATCATTATGCAATCTTTATATACCCACAAAAGATCAAAATATAATCAAAATTAAATAAAATAAACATCTACCATTCAAGCAATTTATATTTGAATTAAAGCCTTCAATGATAATAATAATCTTATATTTAACTATTATAATACGAGACTACCAACAATACAATATTTATATTAAATTTCCATTATAGCCACTCTATATTAGTTCTTATTAAGAAATCTTCCCCAATACAATCAAAAGGAATATTGGTATCAGTGATATAAATAAAACAATACTTATTATTAATCCATTTCAATAAATATTGTATGAATCTATTTCTAAACTACATTAATTTATAAAACAGAAAATCCTTCAAAAACTCATATTCAATAAAATTTCTAGAAGCCAAGACAACAACAAATTCACCACATCATAAATAGTAAGACAAGTTTCTATAATTCAGAAATTCAAACCCATGAAAAAAAAAAAAAGACACGAAATAATTCATTTTGTTCTTCTTACTAGAATTTACTTCAAAAATAAAATTGTCAGTTTCGTCATGATTGTAATAGCAATAATTAAATATGACTGCTGCCATCACATACAAAAAATAAGTACCTTTGATCACAAAAATCAAGATCAATATTACCTTCAATGACAATCACATACTAAAAAACAAACTTGCAATAAAATCTTTTGTGTGACAAATGCATTAAATATCTTCTACCCAAACACCAACATTTTGTTATCAACCCAGCAAAATAAGTTTGATCGCCAGTAAAAATTTATTCATATACAATTTGCTTACATAGCAGTTTTGAAAAAGATAAAAAACGTTTAATAATAATTCGCTTATTCAAAAACTAATTTAACCCAGCCACACAAAAATCACTCCATTATTTTCACATTCATAAAAAACAAATGAACAATTCACATCCATTTTTATCATTTTGGAAACATTACAACACAATCAAAAAATTATACACCATTACTACAGTTATTCTCTCATATCATCTTTTCAGTTAGTGTTTCAAAAAACAAAAAATAAAATCTACAACTTTTTAAAATTCACAATGCAACTACAATCACAAAGTATTATAAGACATAAAAACTGAATAACATTAAAGTAATTTTAAAAGGAAAAAAAGGTGTGATAAAAATGTTTAGCCATTAGTTATTTCTATTTGTCCATTCAAAAAGACAGAGTTTTATGCTAACTTAGCATTAAACTAATTTACAAGATTAAAAGAAAGGAAGAACTTTTCATTCATTAAGAAAATGTTAATTATATTCCATTCATTTATTAAGAAAATGTTAATTATATTGCATCTATTTTTTTTTGTTAACCATTCCAACTTGCATTATATAAATTGTAACTCATGTGAGCTATTTCTGAATTCTTCTAAGTGACGCCTTAGATGTAATTTATTATTGCATTTGTTTTTTTTTATTTTAAATTATAAGTTTTGAAAAATTAGAAAAAAACTCGCTTCCTTGACTATATCTAATTTTACCTCAAAAGTAAATAAAGTGAGATTCAACTGAAAATTGCTTTATTATAATTACACTAATATCACACAAAATCTACTTTTCAATTGGGATATTAATTTTTTTAATTAATGTTAAAACTACCCATCTATTGATTTAAATTATAACTATAGTTTATAAGTATTCTTCATAGAAATCATAACAAATGTGGTAAAAATAACAAAAACAGAGCTGCAGAAATATCAAAGAACACTGCTGATAACAGAAAATGAAACTATATGCTCTGCATTAAGTACTAGATGGAATAGTTAATTATTTTTCTTAATCCCTTAATTATATTTTTAAAATAAGTGTATCAGGTAAGTACCCATATTATATATACATGTTAAAAATATAAATCAGTGTGTGTGATAAAAATGAATAATATATATATTTAACTACTATTTATCAATTTCTGTGCAAAAGTTTAAATTGAAATGTTATGGATAACGAAGATTTATATTATTTTTTCGATAAGATATCAATATTGCTTTTATATCAGTCTCCTCCTGCAAATTAATAAAATATGCACTCCACTAATTGCCTATTTAACTGACAAGTCTATTTTAAAAATTCACTTCTTGTATGTACAATATATATATAAAACTTTTACTACATAAAATATGATTGTGAAATTTACAATAATGAATCAAATTTCTATTACTAATATTGCATTCTATTTCTACTTTTATCTCATTTTACTTTTGAGGATGAATATCTTCTCTCATTTTTATTACGAATATTTTCATGCAGATGTAAGAATGTCAAATCATCTAACCTATTTTCCTCTTCAGTTTCTTCTATTTCAGTGCTATCAACACCAAGATAGTAAGTTCTTCTTTTTCCCTTTGAATTTTTTTCTGTGCTAACAAGTCTGATTCGTAATGGCCTCTTGTGTTCTGGAGTTTCTTCCTCGAAAGATTTTGTTACTTGTTTATCAGGAGTTTGCAGAGATTCAGGTGCAGTCAGTAGAGGAGGAACAGAAAGGATATTTATATTGTTTTTTCTATTTTTGGATTTTTTGGACTTTCTTCTTTTAGAAGTATTACCAGAACGAGGTGGTCTGCCTCTTCGTTTTGGCTGAATTAGGGGAACCTCAACAGGATCTGATACTGATGAAGACACGGCTGGCATTTCACATATATTTTCTGTACTTTTGTCAGAAATAGCATCTCCATCAGAACTAGGAAACAGAACTGCTGATTCAGGTAAACTGGATGCATCTGAAGGCTCTAGAGATCTTAACATAGGAGATTTTTCCACTTTGTGTTTTCTAGAATTTTTCTCTTTTCGCAAATCAACTGAAATAAAATAGAAAATAAGTGGTGACTGTAAAGAAAGAAAAAAATTATATGCACGTATTTATACACTACAAAGACTATTATATTAAATATATACAATAATATTAACTACTAAACTGTTATAAATAATTACAAGACTTAATATCAAATTTGTAAACAATATTTATTGAACTTATAAGCCACTAGAGAGCAATTCGCAAAACTCATATCAAACAATTATAATTTCTTTTCTTTTTTTTAAAAAAAGGCATCTAAAAAATAAAACTAGAAATATCAAAGTCATTCTATAGCATATTGAAGTCTTTTATAGATTATAGCCATTCACTTAGAAATTTCATAATTAATCATAAATTCTCAAATTCTTTATATCATTGGGGTGAGTTCATATCTCAAAATTTTAATAATTCTAAAGTATTGTAGACTTGAATGATGACTTAATAAAATAAAAAAGCTTGCACATAATTTAAAAACTCATCTTTTTTCTTAACGTATTGAATTTCATTCATTTAAAACTAAATAATCACAAATTATTTAAATTTTCTAAAAATTTCACTTGACATAAATTTCAATAAGATTAGAAATACTGACTTTTGATATCATTAATCCTGTATATGAAAGACTCAAATGGTGATTATAACTCGCTAAAATCATTCTCTACATCTATTTTTGTAATTTTGATTCAATAAAATGTACACTCACTGAGTACCTAAATAGAAAAATTACTATAAATTGAACAGAGCTTCTTAAAAAGATCAAGAGAATTAAAAAAGCCCAAAGTAAAAATATCAAAACTTTCAATGTTCAGAAACTTCTACATGACTAAAAGATCTACAGGATTAATGTCATAAGCATTGGAAACCTGCAATTCACCAATACTGAAAGAAACTTCAAACTTACAATAGAATTATTCAACAACACTTAATAAAATCCAAATATCAGAACTTTATCAACTTTACAGCAGATGTTAAAAGCTAATGCCTTTAGCATAAAAGATGCTAAAACAGGATTAAAAAAATCATCAGAAATTATATATCTTGACAGTAGATAAAATAGGGTACTCTAAACATTTTTCAAAAAAGCTATCGAGACGAGGAAACTTCAAGACTGCAGTCATATGATACAGAGAATTTCTTCTGCTTGCCATCTGCAACATATAAATTTGTGTTTGTTTGATAATTTATGATGACAGTATTTTATTTATAATTATATATTGGACTATTTCCATCATTCAATTTAATGGTTAAATGTTTTCTTAAAAAAATTCAAACTTTAATTTTTTCCAAATATATTCACATTTTGTTTTTAATTGTAAGTTGGACTATTTACATCATCTACTTTTTTTAAAACTTTTCAAATACATTCAATTGATTGATATTATTCTTTTACAAATATTATTATCTCATCAGTGATAATATGGCCATGGAAATTAAACTGCTGATCTTTGGATTCTTAAATACTGCATTTAAAATAAGGCTCTAATGAACCAGTTTATTAGGTTAAAAGCAATAGTCAAAAAAAACAACAACATATACATAGCCATGAGATCGCCATGATTTCTTCATTTTAGCTTAAGGTTTCCAAATGGTATGAATTATCAGGCAAAGTTTATCATGTGATGTTTAATGGTTATTTACCATTGTCATGTGAGTTACTTCTTAAAATTTTCTTTTTAGTTTTTCTTATTTATTCACTATTCTTGTCTTTTGCCAATTAAACATATGTTCATTGATACACACAGTTTATTACTTTACACCTACCTATTTTTTATTCTTTAACCATTGCTTTATGCTCTTTTGATAAAGGAATTGATTTCAACAATATATATTCTTACATGTTCCTATGATATTTCATACATGGAGTTCTTGTTTTTCAACATTTCAAGTTTAGCTATCATAGAGGTTAAGATTCCTAATAATGTGCTATAGGCTTTAGAAAGCTATTGATTGCACTATCCCTACTTATATATAAATATACTCATCATCACTTATAATTTTTTTCCTTTTGATGTTTCTTTTTCTTGTCTTAATTATAGCTAACGGATAATCATTCTCTAGGAAGAACTTGTTTTATGTAAGATTTCTTTTTCCAAATCACTAGATTCTAAACAAACTTCATTTGCTCTGCTCTACTGTGAAAATATGTCTGTTTTTTTTATGTCCATGAAGACTGGATGCACATTTTAAGTATTTTTCTGTGAGTGTGGATTAGCTATAAATCATAGTTGATTTTGCCACGAGGTAATCTTGTCTCAAGAAAATTTAAGAATTCCAAATTTTCTTAGTGTTCTAATTTTATTATGAATTTAATTAAAGAAAAAATGTTACTTATATATATCTAGAATGTTTAACATTTCATTATGTGGCTATACAACAAATGTATCAATATAATGAAGCCAAATTTAAAATAAGAGTTAAAATAGTATTTATGATTATGCTTTTAATTTCTTCCATGTAAATGTTGCTGATATGGGACGACAATGGTGAATCCATAGTATCCCTTGATTTTTGTTGGAATAATTCTATGTTGAATTGAAAGTATATTGTTGTTAAAGGAAGTTGTTCTGGTTCACAAACTGTTACCTACATTTAATGATTTCATTAGAATAGGCAATGCTTCATCACACAATACATTTATGAATAATTTTTCACATCAAAATTATATGTCATTTCTTTCTACTTTCATATTTTTTGACTAATATCACAAACTGCTTGGAAATCCTAACAAAGGACTGTATTTTATTTGATAAAGAACTAAGAACCTTAAAAAGACATTTAATATAAGTAATTTAAAATATTGATGACTCTCAAGTGTCCTTTTTAAAATTATTTTCCAGTAAGTCCAATTTCTTCTTCTAGAGGCAAGTTTTTAAAGGACTTACATAGTTGAGTCATTATATCTAATAAGGATGGTGTGATGCCAAAATTGATGCCTTTGACCAAATATCCTAATTGGTTAGCATCATGTTAATTTGAGTATTCACAAATTTTTAAATCACCATTTTGATCCTCACTCTAAAGCTATCGCTGGCCAAATTAGCAACACCTGAAGAGCAGAAGAATATTATTACGCAAAATGTATTACATACTAAATTGTGTGTTATTATTAAAAACTATTGAATATATTTGAAAAGTTTAAATTTTTTTAAAAACATTTATCTATTAAACTAGATGTGAAACTATCCAAAATATAAATACATTTATTTAATATATTCTGTAAATAAAACCAATTAAATTCTAATTAATTTGACCGATATATTTATTTTAAAAGTTATATCATTTCAACTTTTCTTAATAACATTACATCACTTTATTACGATGTTCTATATAATTGGTACATCCTGAATATTTAAGAATGGGTAAACATTTAATAATAATGCATCTTTAAATGTGCTCATAAAGTGGTACAACATGTTTCATTTTATCTCTGCTTATACTGCATTAACCATAAATGTATCAGCCCAATTCTCTTTAAAATAAAAGCATTTGTATTTTTTAAAAAATGTAAATTAGTCACTACAACAATAACTACAAAAAATTGGGTATATTCTTCATTTTCTAAATAAAACTTTGATTGATCTTTCACAGTTCTACATATTAACCAAATAAAATTCTCAAAGATCTGATATATAGATGAAAAGATCTCTATCTGAAATAAAGAAAATTAATTAATCAAAAGAATACAAAACAAAAATATTTGATCATAATTAGTGATAAAAACCATTTTCTTAATATAATTGGTTGTAGCATCCAATTTTAGAACTACAAACCTTTCAATAAAATAAAAAGTACAATGTTTAAAAATAAAATATTTTTTATTATTATTTTAGATAAAAATTTTCAAATAAAATGCACTTTTCATTATCCAACATTAATGCAATTGATACTGCATAAAATGAAAATCTCAGATAATACAGAAATAGTATTTAATTATAATAATAATAATAATAAAAAACTCAATGGATTCCCATTAGAAATTTAAAAAATTTATTAATTCTTATAAAAATCTTTGATAAAGTTACAATACTTCTATTGAATTTATCTTAAAGAAGAGATTTAATTATTTTAACAAATTAATTTGTGTACTATAGACAATGAAAATAGTAATTTAATATATATAAATAATAATTTTAACATTTTCTGGGTATAGTTATCAATATGTATTAAATATTATTGTATAAATAATGTTAACTTAATTGAAAATTCAATCTGTGACATCAGTGGATACATAAAAAACACAGTCCTGCAGAAATTGGTTTGCAGTATTATAGAAAGTAGCAATTTAATGTTGATATAATTCAAGCAAAAAAAAAAATTTCATAGTCAGTTCAAATCAGCATGTAATATATCTCCATAAAAAAGATGGTAAATTCCGCAAAATGAATCTGAATTATTCAAACTAGCCTATTATAAAGCATATATTGATAATCAGAATGGCTGCAAACATCACTCACTCATGTTAAAAATTTTTTATATTAAAATCCTCGCCTACACGTACACTAAACATAGATATATATACTTGGACAACCATAATCATTTTAAACATAATAGATTATCAACATATATAATTTAATACAGATATCTGAATCAATCATATTCAACATGTAGTATTCAAAAAACCCCCAGAAACATCTGAGAATAAGTTTACAAAAAAAACAAGTACAAGACTAAACTAACCAACCCAAGGTTTCCCATATCTTCAAAATAATGCGCTAATTCTTGAAAACTAAATGATGAGATTTCTAACAGTCTTTCAAATGAATTCCAATTTTTGAATTACAGGTTATTATCTTAAGTTTAAACAGCAAATATCTTATGAGTTAATAACTAATTTAATTTAATAAAACTTTTAACTTATAATGTTATTATTAATATGTATATATACTCCAATTAAATAGTTAAAAATATAAGTCAATTGTAGGCTTAAAAAATATTATTGTCTGATCATCGATTGTGCATTATTATTATTTTTTAGGAGAGGGGGAGGAGAGAACATGTTAATATTCTTTTGTTTAATCTTTAAAAAAAGGCACTTTCAGTCTGTAAATTTGTATATCTGTTTAAAATCTAAATATATGTACTTAGCTATATTATCTGTTTAACTATTATATCAATTAATTCAGACAATTATAAATATATTTAATGAATTTTGAAATTATAATGGAAGAATAAATACTAATTTGGATCATTTTGCTATCAACTCATAATTCTGAAATTTTTAAGACATAATTTTAAGACTGCTACCTCCAAGGAATATTTATTATTAAATATTGGATTTGTAAAGAATATCTTTATAGAGCATTAAATAATTTTTAAGGAATAAAAAATTTGTAAAAATTACTTTATATAGTAATGCTTGATTTTAGTATATATATATATAAAAAGATAAATAAAGTTTATAGTTAATATTATTTGAATTTTTTTGAAAAAACAAAAACAAAAAAACAATTATAATTAAGGATATTTCTGTATATTATATATATTTTCAATTTTGCATAAGTATAAATATATTTGTGGTGCAATTGGCTTGTTAATAATAAAATGTTCAAATTTACAGTCTGTTGCCATCCTAGCCAAACTGCATCTTATAAGCAGCATGTGACTCTCGAGATGGTCCAATGTGACTCATGAAAAGTTTTGAAATAAAATCATGATATAATTTATATTAGCATGATGTATTTACATCTTATTTTGGAACTATACGTGCTTTATTCTTTTGTAGTTGCAATTTTATAATGATTGTTTATGACTTTATGTTGTCAACTTTGTTGGTTCAGTGTTTCTGTTTTTTTTAGAAATACAATGCATTATTCAAAATTATGGGTTCAGTTTTCATTTGGATTTCATTGAGTGATTATGTTCTTCTACTTTAACGTTCAAACATCAATTTCCCCTATTTTAATTGAGCAATATAGGTTATTTTAAATTTATAAATAAAAAAATATTGAATTATTACTACTGAACTCATATATAAATAATAAGCATAATTTAATTTATTTGATTTTGGATTTAAAAACTTGAAAATTTTATTCAAATTATTGGTCATCATGGCAAAAATGAAGGTATCAACAGGAAAACAGATGTTTCAACAGGAATGGGAAGAAGAATTTGCATTCATTAAAAATAATGGAAAACCATTATATTTTATTTGAAAAACTACAATTGTGAATTATAAAATTAGCAACTTATGTCATTATTAAGAAACAAATCATCTACAATTTTTGATTCATTATTCAAACAATTCAAAATTACAAACAGACAAATTTCACTTAAGTTTACTGTGAAAGATTTAACGATTACATGTGAATGAGTGTTCATGATATACAACAAGATATAAGGATTGCATAAATATAATAAAAATTACAGAATAGCAAATGTATGTACATGTTATATATTCACTTTTGCAAAGTATTTATCTTGTCTAACATTAAATATAACATGTATAAATAAAAAAGATTATCTG
The DNA here is from genome assembly GCA_028023455.1 of Epiperipatus broadwayi. Classification (NCBI taxonomy): domain Eukaryota; kingdom Metazoa; phylum Onychophora; class Udeonychophora; order Euonychophora; family Peripatidae; genus Epiperipatus; species Epiperipatus broadwayi. The sequence continues at coordinate 1,377,492 of JAQFVV010012409.1, forward strand.
TATAAGGCTAGACCTTTTCTCAATTACATTTATTATTATAATTCTTCAACTAGACAATTTAGTATAATTTAATTTTTACATTATATATTTGATTTTAAAATATATATATTTTTTGAGGGGTTTAAAGTAGAACAATTGTTATAAAAGGGAGAACTAATTTATATATAATTATATTCTTAAAACATAAGGATTTTAGATAATAATTTGTACATAATGTTTTCAAAAATAATTTGATTATAAATTTGTAAATAAATTAAGAAATTTATAAAATAAGAATCAATAATTCTCAGTCTTAAATCTGAAAAATCTCCAAAAGAGTATGCATGTATAATTTAAAAACAATGCCATTATAGAAAATAATTATTATTGTAGGATGCTCTTGTATTAATAATAGGTGTGTATAAGTGATAAAATGTAAATAAAAACGGTTAAGAGGATAACCTTATAAAGTAGATTTCAGCTTATTGATATCTATATATATGATTCTTTTTTCAAAATCAGTTATTGTGTAATTTAATGTGTATGCTAATAAGTTTTGAAAGCATGTACATATTGACTTACTAATTTGATGAGTTGTTTTTTTGGATACACTGTACATGAAATATATGCACATATTTATGTTAATAAGTTTTAGAAAGAATTTTCTGTTAAAAATATGTTAGTAGAGAAGAGATTGTAATTATTTGGGCCACCTCCATATATATTTATATAAATTGAATGCATATGCAATATAAATATATAGAAAAAAATTATATCTCTTTTTTTAATTGCTATTTGAATAAATCTATGTTGTGCTTATATTTTTGTATAACAGTAGGAAAATATATGGAATCTGTTATCATGCTTGTAGAATTTACTATTTCTTAGTGTTCTTGCTGCATGAAAATAACTGAAACATAAGCAGTGACACTTTATCCTTAGGATATAATGCTGTTTATACTTTGAAACTGTTAATTTCCCAATCTCTGTACATATTATATATTTTATATAGTAGACATATTTGCTTTAACTATATAAAATAAATAAACGGTGTTTGTGATTAAAAAAGTGCAAATGTCTTATCTAATTTTTTTTAAAAAAATTTAACTAGTTTCTCATAAAATTATTTTTTTCTTAATTTTTTTTTAAATATATAAGCAGTTTCCTACTTATATGAGCTAGATATACACAAATCTGTCTTATGTGCAATAAATTAAAAAAGTATTTAAATATTTCTTTTGAATTATGTTGCATTTTTATAATATAATAAATTGAATAACTAAGTATAAAAAACTTATTTTCATAAAATTTTAATATATATAAGAAAATGCACAACAAAAATACAAAATGTTTTAGCATAGTAATGTTCTGTAATATATTGCAGCAATAAAGATTTATATATTTGTTCTAAACTTATATGTAAATTGAGTTATACAAAAGTTCTAAAAAAGATTACTTACATAAATTGGCAACTGCCACTAGTTACATGACTGTAATATTGATATTTTTAAAAATTCGTTTTAATTTTGTTTATAAATGTTTACTTAATTGTGTTAATAAAATATTTCAGTAAAATAAATTTTGGTCAATCCTGCATAATAACATGTTGATTGATTGGTATGCATTCATAAATGGGGGCTAAAAATTACTTGTGAACATTTTTTTTTTTCATTTACTTTTCTAAATAAATCCAAACTAATTAATTCATCATCAAAAATATTTATATTAATTCTAAAAGTTATTACAGTTATTTTGTTTAATTTTGAAAATGGTAATAAAATAAAAATTTAATTAATTAATTTTTTCATTTTAATTAAATAATAGCAACTTTAAAAAAAAAAGCATTTAGAGGTTAACATACCTCTGGTTGTCTTACTTCGAATAGGATATTCCTTTCTAGGTGGTTGGGGTGGAGGAGACATTTTTGAAACAATCTTATCCGAAGTACCAGATGATGATGTACTAATGCGTTGTATAGGTGAGTTGGTTAAACTCTGGGTTCGATTTAAACTAGATGCACTAGTGGATTTAGAAATAGAACTAACATCTCCCAGTGAACCTGATGTCAAAGAAGATACTCTTGATACAGATGGACTAACAAAGTTTTCTTCCTGTACTGTAATTTCAGGTTCATCAGTTTCCTAATAAAGTATATACTACTATTCATATATTTAATCAAGATTATTTTTATTAAAAAAAAAAAAAGAAATATATCAATAAAAGAGAGAAAAAAAAATCATTATTTATATTCCGATGATTCTAATATTTTATACCAATGATCATCAAATTATAAATAGTATGGCTATATTAGAAAAAATAAATAAAGGAATATTACCTTAGGAAAAATTATTTTTCTTTTAGATGATAATAAAAATATATATATAAAGTTGCATAGATGATAAGATATGATAAATAAAATAGTAGAAACTGAAAAGTATAAATTAAGACATACAACAGATAAAGCTCAAAAAGTATGGTTGGAAAAAAAAAATGAAGAGGAATTGCATACAGAAGGTGAGTGTACGATTTAATTTACAAAATAATTAAAAACTTTGTTTCATAAAAACAGAACAATAATTGATTAATAGCAAGAGTACATATAAATAATTTAAATAAAAAAAAATAAAGCTGTCATATACTTTATTAAAAAAACAAAAACATAATTAACTATATACATTACATGGCTGGAGTATTACAACCACTAAATATTCTGAAGGGTAATTATAACGTAATCGGGCTTGGCCACTTGATGGTGTTGTTGGCAGTCAAAAACAATACAATGTACACTTTACGGGGCCGTGTGATTTTTAAATCGCTGTTTTTTTTTGGTTATTAATTTATTGATTGCTATAACTTTTTTTTTCATGCCCTTTTAATTTTGTATTTAGTAAACTACAACCTTTTTTTTTATTTTTAAATTGCTGTTTTTGGACAAATTATCATCATTCCTCCCTTTTAGTTATTAATTGATTGATTGCTAGAACTTTTTTTGCGATGTCTATTTAGCGATGTCTTTCACTTAATTATTGCTTTCTACATAACAAAACAACTGTGTAGGGTTAGGGTTAGGGTTCTGTTGTTTGTAATGCTAAAATAAAAAATATCAAAATCCTAACCGTAGTCGGACAAAAGAAAGAAACTCAAACTTTTTTAAACAACAACAAACACATATAAATGTCTTCTTTACTTATTAAACACGTTTATAATATGTGCTTTCTATGAAATTTACAAAAAATCGTGTATATTTTTATTGGACAGCAGAAATACTCGGCTTCTGTTTTCGGCAACTGCGGAAAAAGTTACGTGATCGCCAGCCATTTTATGAACTACGTGGTATTTCACGTGAAAACGAGATTTCGCACGCGAACTCGGCAGAATTCTGTTGACGTACCCTCGGCAAGCTTTTACACATTACACCTTCTCTAAATAAGGGTGTGGCCATTTGGAAAATTACTATAAAGTCAGGTTTCTTAAATTCGTTACAAATACAAAGATTGTGTAACGTATATTGTAAAAATTTGACTAATCAAACTACACACACATATATATCAAACTGTACACGAAAGATAAGTGTGTGGATTCACAGTAACTGTCACGAAGCAGAAATAGGCCGTATTATTTCTGCGTTATGTCATCATTAACGACCTTCTAATGGCTAAGACAAACATTAGATGTTTTCTATAGCCGTAAGTCAGGCCTTGAAAACGGCATTTGTTAGGTGTTTTGGCGATCCAGAACGCTATCAAGTGGCCAAGCCTGATTAGGTTATAAGTACCTTCTGAAGTATTTTCACTAAATTTCTTCATTATATACCCCAAGATTAAATCACATAAAAAGAAAATTACTGATCGAATCTCTACAAAATTCTACTGAGTAAACATCCCAGAAGTCATTCAGGCATCAACAATATCCAAATCGAGAAGGAAAGAATTGCTGATTTTAAAAGAGTTTAGTGTTTATAAAAAAAAAAAAACATTTGAGACTATCAAAAAGACGTAAAGATGATTTCCATGCAAAAGCCAGATCATTCTACTTCAGCTTCTATAGAAAGAGAAAAATTCCAAAAAATAAATACATTTTAATATCTAGTCTGGATAATAATAGTCATAATCATGAGCCTCAAGATATTATTGAATCAAGCCCTTATTAAATAGATAATCTTAATCAGCAACTATTCAATCCTTTCGTAAATAAGATAGTTGATAACAAAATATCTATATTTCTCTTCCCAAACAGTACTGAAGCAATGAAAAAAAAAAAAAAAAACTTTTTAGCTCAGAAGATGCTCGTAAATCTGTAGACATATATGAAAAACATTCATTAAACTCCTATTGATTTCAATAAATCAATTCGTTTATATAATCTACTAAATTAGCAGTTAATTATAAAATTATTGAGCAGAAAATTATCTTCTTTAATAGTTTACAAGACGTAATGTATTTCTAAAGATCTCAATCAGTTCGCAGATAATAAAATCTTTCATACAATATGCCTTGGTAGACAATATTCTCAAATATATTAAAAAGTGCACTAATAAAATCAAATTTAACAAACTTCTCCTGCATTATTCTTATCAACAGCAGAATATTATAATTATTAGTATTGGTTGCCTTGCCAAACTTGCCACTTTTTCAACAGAATCAGATCATATTTGCTGAAAACCTAATTCATTGTGCACTGGCACTGAAATAAGAGCTGAATGATAAACTAATAATGAAATTGGTGATTTTCAAGCTTTTTCAAAATGAAGTTCCTTCAAAAACAATATACTTCAAGTAGACTATTGAGTCTTTTGTATACTGTGAATTACTTCCAATTTTTTATAGATTCAAGACTCGCTCATTTATAAAATCAGCACAAAAAAATTTGGATCTTCAAAAATGTGTCTCCTTACCTGCTTAAGAATTCTACACTAAAAAAAATACCACATCCTAATAATCAATATTTTAAAAACCATGTCAAAGATATCTCATCTAATAAATATGTGATCCCCCCCCCCCTCCTTTTCTTCCAAAAAAAACCACTAGGAATTTGGTCAGTAATTAATATTAATTAATGGATCTTGACTAAAGTCAGATGAGATTTTTAATATTGAATATGAAACATTTGCAAAAATGTGCATCAATTGATGAAATTTTCTTTATTGCTGGCCTAACACATTAAATTCAATATTTGTACAAATTCAAATATTTTCAAATGTTCGTTTTACTGGGCATGCACTTATCTAATTAATTGGCAGCAATGAAATGCTACCTAGTTTCCTTTCAAAGCAGCTAAAGAACAAATGCAATTTCTTGCCAGCAAACATTCTCATCTACCTTGTCATTATTATGCTTCTAATGAAATTGTGCTTAATATTAGATGACTAATTTAACTTTTGCTAATTTATTATTATTTTGTAATGTTAATAATCATCAAGTTTTATTTAAAGATATTTGTTCATTTGCAAATACTTTTGATTCAATATTAATTGATCATTTCACTTTTTATTCTTTGCTATTAATTCTCTGACAACCTTTTCCTCATTTTAAATCACTTTTCAGGCAACATTTGTCAAATGACTGTCATATTTTCAAATTGAGAAAAATAATTTTTTTTTTTGATTTACAGTTAACAGAAGTGGGTGGATAACATTTCTAGTACAATATTTTTAAATATAATGTAAAAATGAAAAAAAAAATACTTATAATGTTTCATTATTAAAATATGAAGACAACCTTTCCTACAAAATGCTTATCAAAACTATATTGAAAACAAATTTTATTTAATATGTATGACTTTACTTTAATTAAACCTATTTGACCCTTAAATAGTTTATATATATTATTAGATATTTATGCAATAAGTTAATATTTATATCTCTTAATCACACTATTTATTTTGTAGACCTTATTATATATGTGTATAAGAAATCATGAAGTAACTTAAAATATGAAGATAGTCTTTCTGTTAAAAAGTGTTAGTCATTTTTTCTTTTCATTTGAAAAGTTGATTTTTTAAAAAAATGCCTAACAAAATAATATTGCAAAAGAACTTTCTATATGTATAATGTTAATTTAAAGTAACTTAACTTATAAACTAACATTATTTCAATTGAAAAAAAAAAAATGTACGTGTTACTTAAAACATATTAAACTCGATTTTAAAATGTTATTATAACTTTCCTCAAGCCTTCGATTGAAACAAAAAATCTCTATACTGCCCTCTCACATATCTTACTTAAACTATATGAATAAAATACACAAGCATACAAAGATCCTAAGTTAACCTTTGCACTTCTCTGCAGCCATATTGGATTTTTGGAACTTTGATTTAATACATATTTTTTGTCAAAACTTCATTTTGTATTATACAAAAGTCAAGTGGTCTATGTTGTCAGAAAAGAAATATACCAAGCAATGTAATAAAGCTGAAAAAATATAGATATTATATACTCAAAATTGAAAAAAAAATGCGATTTTTAAACTTTTAAAATTATTTTTATATTTATTATAAATACTAAATTTTAAAAGATAAATTTAAAATTTATATTTTTATTAACTGGCTCATTACATTCTTTACAAAATTTCCAATAAAATGGTATAGAACATGACTTACCCAAGACAATCCATCATCCCAAAACATCAAAAAATAAAGACATTGATATTTTTCATTTTTTTCTAGAAATGTCTTAGCTACTCTACTCTTTCCTTGTAGATGTCTGGATAATGAATGAAGAAAAAATGATAGAGAAGAACAAGTCTAAAATAATCTTTAAGAAGTAAATAATTCAGATACAATACATGTGAAGATAAACAGAAAATGAAAAGTTTACATTTAATTCAATATAAAATATTAATAATAATAATGCTATTTTTATTGCCAGTTTTACTTTTCACCTAATGAAAAACATTTTACTGTTAGGTAGAATCCATCTAAAGTATAAAATCAAGCGATTACTGTAAAATGATTGTTTATAAGTCATTAAATGTTATTGCAACCATGTAGCAAAATATTAAACATATAAATAAAAATATTGATGTAACTTATCCATTAGAACTATTCATAACTCCTCATACCTGATCACAAAGTCAAAGCAACAATGCAGGATGTTACAGGAACTGATATAACAATTAACACTCCTGAATAAAACTAAGTAAGGTGAAGTTTGAAGAGGTGCATTATCTATTTCAATTTCAGTTGATAAGCAATAAAGCAGTCTCTCTGAATATTTATTGTGTCTAATAATCATTTTATAGTCAAAAAAACTTTCATAACTTTTTTGAAGCAAACAACATAGTGCTTTCTTTTTGAATATTATGAAACTATTAAGAACACAGCTTGAGTAAACAGATATTAGAAGTTGCACTTTTACCCATGAAAAATTCCATATAGCACACATGACCATTACGGCTATCTGCACAGATCCATAATTTGAACCTAGTTCATAATGGCTATCTGCAACACAGCCATCATTTGAAATGTCACTTTATTAGTTTCGAATTATCAAATTATTTCATGTTTCTGTAATTGGTAAATTCCTTAATAGTTTTATCAACTATCACCCTCTCTGTGTATGATATACAGTTCTGAAATTTACATCGCAGTGATCACTGTGGTCACACACATATATAATTGGCCTAAATTTTAATGTAATTTTTTCTTCTGATATTTGGCATATTTTTTTTATTGTTAAAATTTAGACACAAGAAAATATGTGAAAAGAATATCACAAACAATTTTTTTCATCTATTTTTCTATAAAATAATAATTGGGGAAAAAAATATGCGTGATTGAAAACTTTGGTAATAACATTAAACCGTAAAAAATCATTCTATTGATTAAATCAGAGCATATAAAAATAAGTATTTCATTTAGTAAAAGATTTTTATTAACGTGGTTGATTTGTTCACAAGAAAAGCAGTTGTTTAAAAGAGAAAATTTTCAATTTTTTAAAATTTCATCACTTAAATAAAAAAAAAAAGTAGATACATCACTCACCTACAAAGTTCAATAAACTCCAAAGAGGCTTACAATCCGCCATTGGAGCTTTTTCTTTAATCTATATCCATATACATAATCTGGAGATATATGAAACAAACTCTTATAGAATAGGAGTATACAAATTGTTAGGTTTTTAAAAAATAAGAAGTTAGGTTTCTTTGGATAAAAAAAAAAGAGCAATGTTTCATAAATTTAAGCTCAATAAAGAAACGTAGTTATTTGAAAACCTACAACTAAAAACACTGTTAAAGTCCCTTGTTAGAATCTATTTACAAAGTTAATGAAAATTTATACAAAACAAATATTTTCTTATTCTACTTTTATAAAAGTAATTTTAGACAAGAATTATTTCAAAATTAGCACATAGTTAGGTTTCATTAATGTATTTGATTAAAAAAATATTTATATTTAAACTCAACCACTTGTTACAACTTCAATGCAAATGTATTTGAAAGCAATATACATATTATGTACTAAATTATGATATAATTTTCCACAACAATTTTTAATATCTTCCCATTATGTTGATTTTACAATATATAATTCTATGAATTTAAGTTTTATTAGACCATTGAATTAACTAAATTTAAACAATTAATTTATTATCTAGTGTATACTACTATGAATCACATTATTACATATTATATTTCATAGTAATACCAAGATGTTATACTATAATTGAGTGCTGGTTTATTTTTAATCTAAATTAACTGTTTTTGTTTAATATGAAAAAAAAATCTTCTCACCAAAGCTTAAAATAATTTTATAATTAAGCAAACTTAACTTTTACATTTTTTTACATAAATTATATAAAGTATCAATAATAAGTAAATAACATTACAAATTAAGACCAAACACAAAATTGAAATGACAAAATTATAAATATGACATAAAAAAATACTTACCTCAAATACTTTGGTTTCAATAACTTTATCATTACAAACTATTTGTTCACGGATAGAACGATGAACAGTTTTCGTTATAGTAGTAACGATATGACGAACTATTTTTATTAACCGTGATGATTTACCACCATCACTTTTCCAGTTATTTGCCTAAAACAAGCAGAATATTCTTAAAGCAGGAAAAAAATTACAGACACAAATATAACATCAGCCAAGATGGCCACATATTGAATAACTAGATATAAAATTAAGAAGAAAAAAACCCACAATAAGTTAACACTGGAATAATCTAATTATTAATTCAAAAAGGCTACATCAAATATTATAAATACTAAGTTCTCAATAAATAAGAATTGAATTTTAACCTGCATTATTTACTACTAGATTCATTAATGCAAAAATTATCAATACCAAAGGAAAAAAAAAGCAATAGCCAATTTGAGATATACTTTTGTTGATATTAAACCAATAAACATGACATGATCACTATCTCATACTAGCACATAATTGTTATTAAACAATTCAAAACAAAGCAAAACTCTCCATATAGTAGTGCCATCTTGTGCTAACAAGAGCAATCAATGGATGCCAGAAGGCATGTGCATAAAATCCCTATCTAGTGCCTACTCATCCAATATCCCCAGACTAATTTCTGGCTTGTGGCCTTCATCAGTGAGGAGCTTTGGATCTGAGAGCACTGCACCTAGATCTTAGGATCTAATGCAACCCTCCAGCAGCCACCTTTTAACTCTATTTAACTACAAAACTATGAGAATGAAATTGAAAACACAATTAATATTTTCAATCCAAGCTCAATAGCTTATATAGTCATATGGGTCTGAACTCAATTCAGCACCCATACATTTTGGTGTCTTTGGCTCTTTAACAACCATAGGCAGAAACTAGTCTGGGGATATTGAATGAGTAGGCACTAGATAGGAATTTTATGCACATGCCTTCTGGCACCCATTGATTGCTCTTGTTAGCACAAGATGGCACTACTATATGGAGAGTTTTGCTTTGTTTTGAATTGTTTAATAAGTGTTGATATTCCAACTTCTACTGAAATTAAAACACTTAAATAAAATTTCTACTTTATTTCAAATTAATAAATATTCACTAAATTTGAAATTTTTCTTTCTTCAATAAACAATATTAATAATTTGTAAAACATAATAATATTAACTTAAGCTTTCAATAGAATGAGAAATAAAATTGTATTAACTTGCCTAGAAAATCAAATTATAACAATTATAAAAAAAAAAATACAAATCTCTAAATAAAAATTAATAACAAAATATTAAAAAAAGATAAATCCTCAAAAAAGTAAATTAATCCTACTACTGTAACCTATTTTTCAACTCACATCCGTAGAAACATATACTATAACTGCTGCCAATTTAATAAACTTTAAATCTTATTAAAATAATTATTGACAAACATTCAAATTTTTTAATAACATCTGAAACATCAATATTTTTTCTTGTGTATTCAATAGATCCTAATACAGAAAATTTCCACAATTTTAATATTTCATATGCATAACAATTAATGTTTTATAGATCTAATCAATATGATTGCATCTTACAGTTGCCAGCACGAGATTTGTTGGAATGCTATAAAACAGTTTATAAACTAGACAGTATGGAGGGATGGTGGGGACACACATTTATTAAATGCCAAACAATATATTCTGTTTAAGAATTCAAATCCTATGATATGCCAGAATGATTATTCAGTTTCTAATCAAATTTCATTTACAAATGTTTAAAATACTATTTAACAGAATAGCACTAGTGTTTAGCACTTAAGTAAAACTTTAATCTAGAATGATGACTATTAAAAAACTAACTTTAAATTTAAACTAACAAATGTTTCAGGTAAAATCCACAATTAATATCCCTCAATATCTTTATAATAGATAAGTTTTTGTGCATGCGCCCCATTAAATACATAATATTGTGCTTTAAAATGTTTTCATTCAGACCACTGTTTAATAGATAAAATTTTGTCACATATTCCTAAATATTATCACTACTAATTCAAATCAGGAAGCATGAAAAACTAATTATGATAAACAGTGTGGGTAAACTGAAATTTTTTTGGATGCAGCTGGAGAAAAAGGTAGAGCATATTCAAATTACTTTGGCAAGAAGCAATAGAGATTTATAATAAATTAATACCTTTTAAAAAGAAAATGCTAAATTTATAGTTTAAATATGAAATTAGATGTCATCAAAGATGAATAAAAAGTAGATGTAGAAATTAAAATAAAGAATACTTTTGGGACAATTGAAAACAAAGGCAAAATTTAAAATTACTAAAATTCAAGAAAAATAAAAATTTAATTGAAGTTTATCAAGAAATAAACTTTTGATTGCCGTATTATAGCTCAATCCCAGTAGTTGGCAATCTAAAATTTGAACATGAATGAAGTTAAAAATCAATGTCTTAGGTGTTTAAAATTAGGCCATTAAACTGAAAAAAATAAGAATAAAACCACTGGAACCAATTTCTTTTGTCCTGCAGCACTCCTACTGAATGAAAGTTAATAGTTAGTAATTCATTACCATTTGTCATTACTTGACTTGTTTGTTGTCTATCTAAAATAGACTGTGGGAAAGTAAAGCAAGAGTTGAACAAAAAATCATGTTTTTTTAGTTACTTCAGAAAAACAGATTTAATTCAAAGTCATTGAAAACAAAAATAAAATATGAATTAAACAGTTGTTAGACTTATCCAAAAATTTATTAAATCAAAAAGTAAAAAAAAATGAAAAAGTACCATCAAAGTAATATTTACAACGAACATGTTTATTATTTTTTCCCTTAAACTATCCAAATTATTGTAATAAACTTTCATCTCTTTTTATTTACAACAAATATTCCTAATTGTTTCTTTACTACATTTACCCCATAAACTGATTTCAATAATAATAATAATAATAAATCACAGTAGTGTTATAATACAATTCTTAAATTATCAAACTGAAAATTTGATTAAATATTTCTAGCAGTAAACAAAATAAAAAAATAGATTTTTATGTGTTTTTCATTTATTAAAAGTTGTGAAATGTCAATATTTGTTTTGATAACAAAACAATCCATAAATACAGTTCAAGAAAATTAAATTATATCATTGTATAAGCAGTTCTCATATAGAAAAAAGCAATTTAACAAACCAAGATTACCTTGATTAAAATTAAAGTTAAAAATCTATATGTTTTACTTCAATAACCAAAAAAATATTTAACAGAATGAAAATAGTTTAATATCACACATATAAAAATATACTGCTTAATATTAAATTTAAATCTAAAATGGCAACAATATTTCACACTTCATATTAAGTTAACACGTTGAATGTTAGTAATTCATATTATAATTAATTAAAAAGGTTATATTACATATTAAAATAAATAAGTTGCTAGATATTCTTAAGATTAAATCAAGGCACTGTATTCATTTTTTTGAATAAAAAATTTTTTTCTTTATATTTACATCATCATCATTAACCATTATCAATCCACTGCAGGATGAAGGTCTCTCCAAGTTCAATCCACCTTCTCCCATCTTCATCATCCCTGCACACTTTCTTATTTCATCCATCCATTTCACATGTGGTCTCTTTCTGGGTTTTTTACAATCTCTTGGAATCCAGTTTAAGATTTCAATTACCCATCTATTATCATCTCTTCTAGCAATATGTCCAGCCCAACTCCAATTCAGTCTTTTAATTTTTTCAATGAGGTCAGTAACATCTGTTTGTTCTCTTACCCATATATTGCATTTTCAAACTCTTCTTCTTACTCCTAACATGCGTCTCCCCATTCTTCTTTGAATGGACTGAAGTCTCTGTATTGCTCTTCTATTAATTGTCCAAGTCCTTATATCCCATAAGTAAGAACTAGTAAAACACACTTATTAAAAACCTTCCTTTTCAAACACATAGGCATATTTTCTTTTAGTATCAAGTTATTTCTACCAAAAGCACTCCAATCAAGTTTAATTCTATGATTAATTTCATCCATTATGTTTCCATCTGTATTAATAATCTGACCAAAGTATTTGTAAGCTGTTAACGTCTTCTAACTCATCATAATCAATCTTTATTTTTGTATTTTGAGAAAATGCATGAACATTACTTTATTTTTTTTAACATTTATCTTTAGTCCTATTTTCATCTGATAACTCCTGCAACATTTCCTGCAGCTCTAAAGCATTATTTGCAAAAACAACTACATCATCTGCAAAATCTAAATGATTTAAATAATCACCATTTACTTTCACTCCTTTAGCTTTCCATTTTAATCCACAAAATATTTCTTGCAGCACTGTTATAAAAAGTTTTGGAGATATGGAGTCACCCTGTCTTACACCCTTCTCAATTTTGACTGTCCTAGTACCATTATGTAATCAAATTATTGCTGTTGCATTTTTATAAATATTCTTCAAAATATGACAATATCCTGGATCTATACCTTGATGATGCAATGCTTTAAATCACTGAAGAAATGCTTATAAAATCAAATGCTTTTTCATAATTTACAAATCCAAAGCATAATGGCAACTCATATTCATTTCTCCTTTCTATAACGTCTCTCAATAGCTGGATATGATCTACTGTACTAAAACCAATTTTAAATCCAGCTTGTTCTCTTGGTTGGTGAATATCCAATGTTCTCTGTAGACAAGTTGTAATTATCTTGGTAAAAATTTAGTATAAAACTGACAAAAGGCCGATAGGTCTGTAATTTCTAATATCTACATTATCACCTTTTTTAAATATTAATATTGCATTCTTCCAATCATCTGGTACATCTTTATCATTTAGACATTTGGTATAAAACTTTGCTAAAAAATTTCCTATTTCTTCACTTCCTTCTTTTAATATAACAATTATAATTCCACCATTACCTGGAGCTTTTCTTTCTTTGTAAATTTAATTGCATATCTCACTTCTTCATTTAAAATTCTGAACAATTCAGAAGATAGAATAAATATAGGAGGTACTTGTTCTTTAATACTATATAATTTTTGATAGAAATCTTCTACCCATTTCATGATGTCATCTCTCTTTTTAGTAATAATTCCATCTTTTTTTCTTATTGCAGATATAAAATTTCCTACCAATACTAAAATGTTTTACATTCTGAGATTTCTATTCTCTTCTACAGATTTCCTTGCTAGTTCACAGTTATACTTTCTTATATCATTTTCAACTCTTTTCCGCACATTTTAAAAATTCGAGGTATTCAATCCGTTTTAATACATCATTTTTGTATATTTTCATATTCCTTCTTTTCTTCATAAATTCTTTAGTCTCAGTAAAAATTTTATTGATCAATTGCTGCTATTTTTTATCAGCCATCTTTGTTGCAGTTTTTAAAAGTGTATCAGTTATTTTCTTATTAATTTCATTCAAATCTGAATCATGTTCAAATTCTACTAATACTTGAAACCGATTTGTAAGTTCTAATTTAAATTCATTAGAATGCTTCGGAAAATTAGGAATATCAACTGTAAATAATGTTTTTTTAATAATTTTTCTCTCTCTAGTTTTGCATTAACATGTATCTTACATCTTACTAATTGATGATCACTTCCTGTGTTAAATTTATTAAGAGCATTACAATCTTGAAATATGTATTTTCTGGTAATCAAAATATAATCCAATTCTGCTGTACCTTTATTTGGATGCTTCCATGTCCATTTTCTTTTAATATTTTTCTCAAAAAAAGAATTCATAATATAAAGTTTTTCTTTTTCTGCAAACTCCACAAGTCTATGTCCTCTCTCATTTCTATTACCATAACCAAAATTTACCTACAGCACTTTCATCTGTTTATCAATTCTAGCATTAAAGTCTCCCATAACAATTTTAAACTATTGTTTATTCTGATCAAAAGCCTTTTGTACATCCATATAAAAATCTTTTACTATACTTCATCACTATGAGAACTTGATGGAGCATAAATCTGAATTATCTGCATCTGGCATCTGCTATTAACTTGTATAGCCAACCTTGCCATTCTGTCCGATATACCATCTATCTCCACGATGTTGTTCTTTTTATTTATAATGAATCCTACTCCATTTGTATTTCCAATATTTGTGCCTTTATAATAGAGTACATATCCATTTTTTAAATCAATTGTCTCTTCACCTTTTCTTCTAACGTCACAAAGTCCAATAATGTCCCATTTAATATACGACAGTTCTTCTAATTCTTGCAAAATTCCTTCACTTGAAAGTGATCTGCAGTTGTAAGTACTTAAATAAACGTCGTCATCAAATGGCAGAGTGGGTCCACAATCAGGGGATTCTTAGGACCCTCCGCCTTTAAAGGCCATGATTTATTTTTGTCTGTCATTAATGTATATATCTATTGGAAAAATATTTATCATTTACACATACATTCATTCTGCCTTATCAGGCAACTGAGAAGAAAGACCATAATGTTTCTTGATCTTAAACTCAGAGGTAAAAAGCCAATAAAATCACCATGCTGGCTCATGCGTGTTGGTGAGTAGCCTATCCATGTTCGTATACTATTATATGAATAATCACATAGTAAAACAGCTGCAACATCAAGAATGTATGAAACCCTCCAACACCCCCCCTACAGTTTCCTAAAAATAATTCATAAAAACTTATTCATTATGCTAAAATAACTTATTCTAAATTACATAATGCACTTTTCAGAAGTCTAAGTAGTTACAGTCAATTAAAATTTACACAAATAGACATTTTAGCATTAAGTTGATTTTGCATTGTGGGGATATATTTAAATTTCAGCTATTTCATTTAAAACATTTTGGAAATATGACTCATTTTATTATGTTTGGACGAAACATGCCTTGAAATGTGAAAAGCATTAAAAAAAAACCCATTCCATAAAAAAAAAAGTCTATATTTTGATTAAATAAATTCTGCACTTTAGGTCACAATAATGTAAGCAACTGAGTTTTTAAAACTAATAAAATGCTTTTTGCTTTACTTATGATGTAGAGAAAACACAAACAATATTAGATTATTTTTTGTAATGAGAATTATTTATTTTCACTTCTTTGCCAAATAGATATATCAATAGTGTGGACAAAAAGAATTTATAAAATGTAATATTGACTCCATGATAATAAATTTATCTACACCACAAGCTATAATTCAAGATAGTTAAATTAACTTGCAAGACTTAAATATCAAAGACAACAGGCATGTACAGATGATGAATGAATATATGGAAATGTGTAAAGTCTTAGATATCAGACACATACATGGATTCTAAAGCTTTTATTATATGAAACAGATTATATAGAATAAAAAAAAAATTAAAAAATATAACAAGCACATAAAATTATAGTTACTTATTTATTGTCAATTTTGAAATCAAACATAAAAGAGAAAATTAGTTCAATATATTTTATCCAACAATAAATCAACTACACAATTCAAACTATATTAAACTTATCTCCTTGACTTCAGAATATAATACACTTTTCTTATACCGCTATAATTTATAAATATATGCACTTAGGCATTATTTTAAAAAAAACTATTAATAACTTTTTTTTACACTAATACCTGAGTGCATAAATTTATAAACTATCTCCTTGAGCTTGATCCAATGATTTTACAATTCTCTTAATAATAGTTATTAAATCTAAGGTTTTAATTGCAATAGGCACAAATGGATGTGTGGAATCATCTCATCATGCAATCCTTATAGCAATTAATTATAAACTTTACATGTTTATTATATTCCAAGATAAAAATAAAATATTGAAAACAATCATATTCTAGTGCTAATTGGTAGGAGATTTAATAAAAGTAAGATACACTATTACTTTCTACTGTAACCTTAAATTGCAAATATATGTTTAAAATAAAAACTGTGTTGAGCTAAGAATGCAAAGCAGCCTCTATTCACATTAATCCAGAAATTCCTCCGATTCTTTGATAAGTATTTATATCTTCATTATTCTATCAGAAACTAAATCTAATAAAAAATTTAAATTTTATAAATCATTTTCTTTGCAAGTCTAAAAATATCTTTTTCCATTTTATACAGAATTAGGCAGGAATCAAACATGGAAATAATCAACAAAAGCCTCACACCTCCCATGAAAAGTTATTTATAAGATTTATGGATACAAGTTTCATTTTTTTAAAAAATATTTATAGTAATAGTAAAAATAAAAAACTGAACTACTATCACCAATATTATTATTACTATGATTATTTTTTCAGTTAAGAGAATGTGATGCAAAATTTTAAATATAAATTTCTTAATAGTTATAACATTATCAAATAAGATAAAATGAGAATTTGAAATTTTGAATTATTGATTTAAATTATTATATCTTAAAAAATGCCTGCGATATGATAGAAAAAATATATGTATTCATACATTAAAGTGACTATTATTCCTAAGTTATAAACATTTTGCAGTAAAAAAATCTTAAACCTAAAAAGTTACCTGTGTATCATTTCCCACTCTCCTAGTAGTTGATGATTCTATTGCAACAGAAGCAGAACCTGTATCTGGATACTCAGCGCTTTTATTCTGACTATTTGTAAAAAAACTATCTTCTAATTCTTGAGTTGAAGTTTTTTGACGATGACTTTCTTTGGTGTTAAAACTTTGTGACTGCCCAAGGTCAGGAGAAACATCAGCATCTTCTGATCGATTACGATTTTTTATGCTGGTAAAATTTGGCGTGGAACAGCAAACGATTTTCTAATAATAAAATAGATTAATAAGATTCATTACAGTTCCAATGAATATATATATAAAGAATATATTTTGATAAAATTTCTTTTCTTTTGATAAAGTTGAACATGTAGCATATTCAAATAGCATAAGCCTCACTACATATTAATATTTTTTAAAAATTTGGATAGATTATACTAACACTGAAAAGAATAAATTTTTCATATTTTTTATCAATAAAAAAGCCCAACAATTTCCTATTGGCAAAAAAAAATAAACAAACATTTTGTTGATGAATCATAATTGGATATGTTTTAGCCTTAAACTCCTGGAATCATTAAAGTAATATAAAGTTGAAATCAACACCTAAGAAAAGTTAGACCACATTTATTACATCTAATGTATTAAGAAAGACTGCAACACAAATACTTTTTTACTGCTTTATTCATTTAAAAATTAATAATTTTAAAAATTCTATTTTGAAATAGAACAAAAAAAAAAAAAGTCAGACAATAATAAAACCATGTCCATGCTCTGCAAAGCATGTAAATAAAGCATCTGCATATAATTTTTTTTTAGACTACATCCGTAAATGATCAGGTAAAAAAAAAAAAAAAGGGTAATAGGTCAATGGTGACAAAGAATTTAGGCAATTGGTTAAATCAGTAGATTTTAAAACAATATAAGATATATAATTAATAAAGGTAAATTATAAACAACAAAAAAAATGCAATTTCACCGTTGAATTTGTCTGAAGGTTTGTAATGATGGTATATTATAAGATATAATATGTTGGACTATTTCCATCATTTATGAGTGAATGTTGAATGTATAGAAAATTTTAAACTTTATTTAAACTTTTCAAATACAAACAACTTGTTAGTAATAACACACAAATAGACAATACAAGTTAGTAATTACACGTTTCGAGTAGTATTATTCTCCACTCTTCTTCAGGTGTTGCTGGCCTATATGCACGGTGACAATATTCGCTTAGAAGTTGAACTCGCACCTTTAGATCCTTGTATATTGAATTTAAGGCAAACGCTCTACCAACTGAGCTATTCTGTCAAAGGCAACATATATGTAGAAATTTGATATATTTATATATGAGGGTTGGTTCAAATTCTCCAGAGTCCTTCAATTTTTTTTTTTAACAAGTCTAATTATTTTTATTTTTTCCTAAGAGCAAGATTAATTAGAGGCTTCCATACATTGTGTATTGCAACACTAGGTTGACTTATAGGATTATTTACCATTGTCATATGAGAAGCTTCCTTGAATTTTCTTCTATGTATTTTTTCCTCTTTATCCAGATATTTTTGTATTTTCCCACTTAAGCATGTAGTCATTACTACATATATGATCTGATATGGTAGATACATCTGTTTTTTCTCTTTTAACCATTAGTTTGTGTTCCTTCAATCATTGTTCAACAGGGCAACAGGTCTCACCAATGTATTTCCTTCGACATTCACATGGTATTTCATAGATGCAGTTTTTGTTCTTCAGCATTTCCAGTTTAGGCTTAGTAGAAGTAAGCATTCCTCAAAGTGTGGTATGGCTTTGGAAAGCAGTTCTAATATTATATTGACTGCAGATTCTCTTTAGTTTGTCCACCATTCCTGGTATGTATGGATACACTACCATACCAATAACTTTTCTCTTTTGGTGTCTCTTTGTGTTGTCTATTGAAGTTTTTTCTGATGACTGCTGATGGATAACCATTCTTCTTAAGCATTTGTTCTATGTGAATCTTTTCTTTTTCCCAATCACTGGTTTCTGAACAAACCTCCTTCGCTCTGTTCCATAGTGATAGTACAATTCCTTATTTAGTGCTTCTTGTATGATTGGATGTATATGCCAAGTATTTGCCAGTGTGTGTTGGTTTCCTATACACTGTTGTTTTTACTTTGCCCTGAGGGAGTCTTGTCACAAGAACATCCAAGAATGCCAATTTTTGTTCTTGTTCTGATTCCATCGTGAAATTAATTGTAGGAGATATGTTGTTAATGTGCATCCTTGCCAAGTGGCCATACCACAAATGTATCATCAACATATCGAAGCCACACTTTAGGTGGACATGGAGTAGTATTTATGGCTATGGTTTCAAGTTCGTCCATGTAAATGTTGCTGAGCAAGGGTGACAGTGATGATCCCATGCCCATCCCTTGATTTTGTTGGAAGAATTCTGAGTTATATTGAAAGTATGTTGTTGTTACACAGAATGCTAATAGCTCCATTATACTATCACCGTTGACATTTGAATATTTTAAATTAATATTTATTAGACCATTTCTATTAATCTACTATTTTATTATTAAGTAATGATTCTTCTTTACCTTACATTAACAGAAATTAATAATGGGCTCCAGAAATCAAATGTAAACAATGAATAAAGAATACAAATCCAATGCCTCATAATAAGAAATCAAATTAGAAACTTATTCAAGAGTCTGGATATAATATTAATGTTTATTGATTTTATTCATTATTTATGATTTTTGAAATTGAAAGATAAATATTTATTTCATGTAAAGCCAATAATTAAAAAATTAATAGTTGGGAATAATCTTTTTTTTTTCCTTTTAGATAAAATTTTTGTTTTGAATAATTTAGTAGATGAAATAAAAAAAAAATGATTGGTAAAACTATATATCGAATGTCTAAATAATTGGCAAAATGCAGTAGTAATATCCATATTTAAGGAAGATGAAAAAAAAAGATAATAAAAATTATACACATATTAAACTTCTAAAACTTCTATGTAAGATTTTTACTCCGGTAATTAAAACTTATCTATAGCAAATTTTAAAATCAAACCAACCTGGATTTAAAAATAGTTTAGCATAGTGAATCACATCCAAGTATTAGGAGAAGTTATAGAAAAGACTAATAATAAAAGTTATAATTTCCAGTGATTAAAGCTTCGTACTATTCTAAGCAATGTTGCTGCATTTTGATAAATATTCTTCAGAATATAGAATACTCATATTCTGAAGAATATTTATCAAAATGCAACAACATTGCTTAGATTACATTGTGTAGTTACTTTTAGAAGTATTTTGTGGATTAACAACGAGAAGAGAACAAAAATGTATAAAAATTATTTAAGCCATCTAGACTTTTGCAATGATGTGATTGTTTTGCAAATAGTTCAAAACTTGAAAAAACATTGCAAGAAAATAGAACTAAAGATAAATCCTAAAAAAAACAACTAAAGTAAATTTAGTGGGTTTTGTCAGAAAAAAAATAAAAACTGATTATCATAGAATAGAAGTTAACAATTAAAATTACTTGACATTATTAAACAAACGGAAACATAATATATCAATTTAATCATAAATTAAAATTTGATGGAAGATTTTTGGTAAAAAAAAAAAAAATATGATTATATGTTTGAAAAAAAAAAAAAAAAAAAATTTTAATAGATATTATAAGTTCTTGTAAATGGATATTAGATTTAGATCCTTAAAAAATAAAATAAAATAAAAGCAATTCAGAGATTTCAGGCAACATATAGAAATATAGAGATTTATGTAAGCAGTAAAAGAAATGCATTAAAAAAAAAAAAAATGAGAAAACAAATCAATAAACATCACATGATCACCAAAGTTTTGCCTGATTAGAAAACACATCACAACAATGAAGAAATTGAGAGGCTGAGATCGAGCTAGACTAGACATATTACAATAAGAAATGATAATAGATAGATAGTTAAGGTCTTAGACTGCATCCAAAACATTATAAAAGACATAGAAAAAGAGCATGTGAAAGATGGTTGGATATGATAAGAAAGTTTTCTAGTATGAGGTGGAGAAGAAGATATGAATTGCGAAAACTGAGTAAGTCTTGAAGGCCTTCATCCTGGGATGAATTGAACTGGTTGAATATGAATGACAGAATTTTTAAATTTGTAGAACTTAAAAAAATCATAATTAATCTTTTTGATCTAATGAGACAAATTATTTTCATTGAGAACTATTAATTCCAAATAAAATTCTGCAAGGTCAATAAAATTAAAGGCCAATTCTTTCTGAGATTATATGCAAAAATTTAAATTTTTACTTCTACTGTGCTAGTCTCGAATCTAAAACAAAGTTCGAGGACTTTCAATATATAGATGAAAATACAAATATAAGTTATACCTTTACAAATTTCAAAATAATTTCTAAAACTGGATATTTCACTTCTTACGATTACTTACTTATCGTGTCTAGGGATATCATTCAAAATTTTAATATTTATTATATTGTATTATTAATTTGACTTCACAGAATACATTTAAATAACTTAATAACTAAACTTAATAAGTTTGAATCATTAAATACTCTCATGAAAGAGGATTTTACATCTAGAAGAAGAGCTTCCTAATTTTCTTCACATTTGTTAACTCTTAGCAGTCTTTTTTGCTTCATACTTTTAAAATAATTTGTTTCTGTGGTCTAAATTTATTCATCTTCATTGAGAGTAGACCCAAGTATAAATGAACAAACTTTTACTTCATGAAGAAAGGTGGCCCCTTAATTAAATGGTGAAATTATAAAAATATAATTGCAATAATGGATTATATGTAGGATAAGATCATAATGATGATGGTAAGCACAAGAAAAAAAATATAGACAAGAAAAGATGAGGTTGTTTTAAGATTATTATCACCATCATCATTTTCAACTATTATTGATCTACTGCAGGATGAAGATCTCTCCAAGTTCAATCCATCTTCTCTGATCACTAGCTTCTCTTCACACCACCCCAGCATGCTTCCTTATTTCATCCATCTATCTTACACGTATTCCCTTTCTAAGTCTTTTATAATTTCTTGGAATCCATTTCAAAATTTCAATTGTCCAATTATTATCATCTCTTCTAGCAATTAGGCATCACATGATCACATTTCCTATACTAGCACATTAATTGTTGATAAACAGAGCAAAACTATCAATGGATGCCAAAAGGCTTGTGCATAAAATCCCTATCTAATGCCTACTCATCCAATATCCCCAGACTAGTTTCTGGCCTTCGTCAGTGAGGAGCTTAGGATCTGAGAGCACTGCATCTAAATCTTAGGATCTAATGCAACCCTCTAGCAACCACCTTTTATCTCTACTTAACTACAAAACTATGAGAATGAAATTGAAAACACAAAAAATATTTTCAATCTAAGCTCAATAGCTTATATAGTCATATGGGTCTGAACTCAGTTCAGCACCCATACATTTTGGTGTCTTTGGCTCTTTTACAACGATAGCCACCACTATCCTATTAGGCAGGATTGGTGTTAAACCATTAAGCATCACATGATCACATTTCCTATACTAGCACATTAATTGTTGATAAACAGAGCAAAACTCTCCATACAGTATTGCCACCTGTGCTAAACAGAGTAATCAATGGATCCTGCCTAATAGGATAGTGGTGGCTATGGTTGTAAAAGAACCAAAGACACCAAAATGTATGGGTGCTGAACTGAGTTCAGACCCATATGACTATGTAAGCTATTGAGCTTAGATTGAAAATATTTTTTGTGTTTTCAATTTCATTCTCATAGTTTTGTAGTTAAGTAGAGATAAAAGATGATTGCTAGAGGGTTGCATTAGATCCTAAGATCTAGATGCAGTGCTCTCAGATCCAAAGCTCCTCACTGACGAAGGCCACAAGCCAGAAACTAGTCTGGGGATATTGGATGAGTAAGCATTAGATAGGGATTTTATGCACAAGCCTTCTGGCATCCATTGATTACTCTGTTTAGCACAGGTGGCAATACTGTATGGAGAGTTTTGCTCTGTTTATCTCTTCTAGCAATATATCCAGCCCAACTCCATTTCAGTCTATTAATTCTTACAATGATGTCAGTAACACAACACCTGTTTGTTCTCTTATGTATTTCATTTTCAATCTCTTCTTGTTATTCCTAACATGCATCTCACCATACTTTGTTGAGTGGTTTGAAGTCTCTGTATTGCTCTTCTGTTAAGTATTCAATTCTCAGATCCATAAGTAAAAATTGGTAACACATTTATTAAAAACTTTCCTTTTCAAACATATAGGCATATTTACTTTTAATATTAAATTATTTCTACCAAAAGCACTCCAACTACATCATCTGCAAAATCTAGATGATTTAAATAATCTCCATTTTCTTTTATTCCCTTAGCTTTCCATTTTAATCTTTTAGTATTATTATTATGTAAACTAATTATTGCTGTTGCATTTTTGTAAATATTCTCCAGAATATGACAATATCCTGGGAATATACTTTGATGACCCAATGCATTAATTACTGAAGAAATACTTATAGAATCAAATGCCTTTTCATAATCTATAAATCCAAAGTATAATGGCAACTCATATTCATTGGTCCTTTCTATAACTTCTCTCAATAGCTGGCTATGAGCCAATGTATTAAAATCACTTTTAAATCCAGCTTGTTCCTTTGTTTGGTTAAAAGCCAAAGTTTGCTGTAGAAGAATTGTAATTATTTTGACAAAAATTGCGTAGAACTGATAAAAGACTGATAGATCTATAATTTATAATCCCTTCTTTATCATCTTTTTAAAATACTGCATTCTTCTAGACCCTAAAACATCATATAATTTAAATCTATAATTACACCTTGTTTCATATTTACTTATACCATTTTATAATGACAAATATTTATTTAAATAATAACATTTCATTTAAAACATGTAAATATATGACAGATGGGTGGTTAAAAGTATGTATGTTAAAGTATATGTATGAAAGTGTTTTTCATTTACAGATATAAGATTGTCATAAAAATTAAAAGAAATTTTCATGACAATACAAATAATATCTGAAATATAACTGTCATATTTGACCTTGCCTTCAGAAGTGGACTTCTCCAGATTCCTTCTTTATCTACTCAGATTAAGCATGCATTGCCGCTAACCAATATATAAAAATGACCAAAGGGTGAAACATAAGTATGGCCAATGTGTAAACATATGTATAAAATCATGCCATTAGTTAGGCTCTCTGAATCCGATTGCTGCCAGTAAGAAAGATCTGGCAATAAATAGTCAACCTGTTTGGAGGCAAGCGAGAGAATGTCTGTCTAAAAATTGATAGTGACTGAACATGCTCTCCATTAAAACTACTTTCAACAGTGAAGGTGTTTTGACTATATTCATTACTAATACGTCTATACAGTGAGGCAAGTCCATGATAGGACTGGAAGCTACTACGACTATGGCAGATTTGAGGCAAGCTGTCTAGTACAACCGGAAATCATTTAACAAACTCGAAGCAAGCTGTCCAGTACAGACGAAAGAGTTAAGATTAAAACTCACGAGGCAAGCTAACATATACAGCTGGAAGTGAGTCCAGTCATCCGGCATCATCAACTCATTATTGAATAAGTTATATGTCAGATTGAATTGTTGATTGTATAATACGTATGTATATTTGTTCTAATAAATTATACATATTAAATTATGAGTATTCATATTTTTTGATATTAATGTTGGTTTGAATCTGAACCTTGCAATTCAGCCAAACACAACAATAACAAATATATTTTATTGTAACAATTATGGATGAATAGGAAGATGAGGTTTGGAAAATATTATAGTTCAATTTCGGTTGGAATTTGTATATTAATAATGAAATGTATTTTCTGACTAAAAAGATGAGATTGTCTCAAAAGATGAATGTATGTTAGATGCATTGGATATATTTATTATTTCTTGCACTAATATAGAGGAAACATATTTGTATTAAATGCACATACTAAGTACAATGTTAATTTTATATGTAATTAGTTCATTAAATAGAATTCTAAGTTCATAATGACTAGATAATACCACACATAATATCTGTTATATTAGGATTCAAAGATCTTTAACTTGTGAAAATCTAGAAAATTGAATAAATGAGTAATTTGTTGAATATTATTATTATAGGAACTATCAGTTGATTGGTAACATCTGATCATACACTAATGCTAATATGTTCTGCTCATTGTAAAGTAGCTTGTCAATATCCATCCAAATCAACAAACCAATTAACATTTCATTCATCTGTCAAACATCGTAATATATATCATGTTCTCAAGTATAGTAACCAGTAGACAATATAAGTGCTTGTTTTATTTATTTATCAAATACAGTGTATAGGTTGCAGATGCAGACAAAATCCTTGCCCCCTGGCCTAAAACACACGCAAACTATTTTCATGCCTTTTTCATTAAAAAAATAAATTTCTTAATGACAAAATTCTGTGGATCCGTATTCTGTTCCCACTTATATATCACTGGCTTCTATATTTGCATGCGATAAATATTAAGATTTCTAATTTAGGATCATTATTAATTATAAATACTATGCTAACTGAGACAAAATAGACAATAATATTAGAAACGTCCATATATTTTAGAGAACTTTTTTCTGAATTAAAATATTTATTAACAAAAAACATATGAAAAAATACTAATTAAAAATTATTTCAAATGATTCTGACTAATGGTCTACATTTATATATTCTCTGACAAAAAATTATTAAAATTTATTCAAACTGAAAATATAAATAAATTACCATTCCATGACTTTGTTTATTTTTCTTCTTCTTTGGTGTTACAAAAAGTGAGGGGGCTTCTGACAATGTGCTTATTGTTTTATTTTCTATAAAGGTATTTTTATTTTTGCTATTTTCAAAGGAACAATCTGCTTGGTTGTTTCTAGGTTCTTTTTTACTTTTCTTGACATCAGAATTCAAATTTTGTGAGGAAGTAAGATCAATTCTTGATGACTGCTTAACAGTTTTCAATTTGCATCTTGTTGAGGGCTGTTAAGTAGATTTAAGAAAATAAATAATTATGATATAAAGATATTAAATAAGCTTGAAATAATTTATATTTATAAATACAATTAATGCAAAAAAAAAAAAAAAAACACACAACAACAACAAAACAATAAATAATCACAAAGTATGGAACTTTAGAATATTTAAATAACTCTAAATAAATAATTTAAACTATATTCATTTTTCAATATAATGATAAAGTTTGGTAAAAAAAATAGATAAAAAAAATAACACTTGACTATAAACTAAACCTAATCACAATATATTTACTTTTTAAAAATGACAATACGTTCAGAATTAATGTGAGTAAGTTGAGATAATGAATTGACTTTACAATTATTTATATATCTTACACTTATCAATACAATTTTTTTTTTTTAATTTGCAGGATTTTTGATGATAATATCCTTAAAAAAATGTTATCGTTTAGCATTTAAAAATGAGCTTTTTAATTCCATACAAGTATTGTAAAGCATTGTATTTCTTGGCATCATTGTAAAGGCTACATATAACCAATTACATGGCAGTATGAAAAATTTTTTGACTGGAGGATATATACATTTGTCTTAAATCTCTGAAAAGTTCATTGACTAAAATCATAATGCATTCATAAATTTTTTTTATAGATGATAAAAATCATTAAATGCCATTGTTAAATCTTCAGAAAAAAATATTCCA
The DNA here is from genome assembly GCA_028023455.1 of Epiperipatus broadwayi. NCBI lineage: Eukaryota > Metazoa > Onychophora > Udeonychophora > Euonychophora > Peripatidae > Epiperipatus > Epiperipatus broadwayi. The sequence goes on from JAQFVV010012409.1 coordinate 1,404,572, forward strand.
GAATCTGAAGGCCAAAGACAAGTTAGCAATAACTATTTATATTTTAGAGTAAAGATACAAAAAGTAGTCTTTTATTTATGACATATCAAATTAATTCTATCAAAATTCAGTGGAATTACTGAAGTAAGCAAAAATAATAGCCAAGAGAAATTTAGCCCATAATAGTCAGTAATAACAGTTAGAGCAATATATACTATTAGTAGTAAAATGTAACAACTTAAAATTTTGGCCTTGATTATTTATTTTAAGTGGATTTTTAAATATTTTTTTGGATCTTGATTTATTACAATATTTTTATAAATCAATTGTTAGATATAAATTTTACACATTGTCTAAGACAACCAGTTACAATTTGGATATCATCAAAAAGTTTTCGAACTCAAATAAAAATGATAAGTCATCTCTAAGACGAAAATAACTGAGATCTTACCTCTATTACTCTACTACTTCAATTTCATTCCTGACATTACATTTTCTACTCCTTATTTGAACCAGATGTTTTTAGATAGACCATTTTTGGACCATCTTTTTTTATAGATTTTTCTATAATTGTGGGGAGTGTTCCAATCACACAATCATTTGGCAACTGAAAACCCTTTCCCAAACCCAATTGCAGAAAACTCAATATTATTGCTTATGATAAGATTACAACTAAAAATTTTCAGCCAGATAAAACTATGCCTGTTTTTACAAGATAAAAGCTTTACATATTTGATATACTAAATACAAAAAGAAAAGAGACAGACTGGTAAATATTGAAAACACATATGCTATACACATAATTAAATAATAAAAAATATGGTTGTACCAATACACAATCTCATTATTGTAGCCAATGCAGAGAAATAACTGATAGTATGAACATATAATGACCAGAACTATACTAACCTAAGTGATAGAAACCATTAAATAGAGAAAATGAGCACAAAAGGGAAAGAAAAAACAGCTTTTATCAGAAACAATATTTTGCCTTTGATGAACCAACATCATATGCTTCAAGACAGGAGGTATATAGAGCGATTACCTAACAAAGATGATAATTGGCAGCTATCAATTGCATTAAAAATTAGCTATATTTGATGTGGGATGAAATTATATATTTGATCAATATCAAAAAAATATTAAGCCAATCCCCATAGAGAAAAGCTTCAAATTGTTTCATAAATCCGAGAAGGATAAAGAATTTTCCCTTATCTGAAAATAAATTACAGACTTCTATAATTAAATTAACTAATAGTGGTACCATTGTCATGTTTCTCAAATAAATGTTTGTCTGTGTATGAATTGAAACAATAAAAACAATACAATGAAACTGGTCATTTAATATATAATAGTTTGCAGATAAGATGTGACCATTCGAAGATTGAACTTTTTATGATATAGTTTCTAAATAGTATTACTTCTGCCACTATTGAAAAAAAGTGAATATGAATGGCTTCTTTTGGCAATCAGAAAAAAATAAATTTTTCTATTGAATAAAAAAAGTATCAATAATTTTTCCGAACTAAATATATTAACCCTTAGATATTTAAAATAAAAGCTTTTTAAATATGAAGAGAAAGTGCTTAGTACTAATAAATAATTTATATATAATTATTTTAATAAATATAGTTTGCATTTGTCTATTTGTTGATCTTTGTGATTAAGATTGTAAAAAAAACATATAAATGATTATCATCTCAATCTGTAACTCTCAAAAAACTATAATTTATAGTATGGACTCCTTTATCCTCCATAATTCACAATTTTAGGTCACATGCAATATTTCATGGAATTCATAGTCAATGATCTGCCTTCATATTAGAAAGTAACCATAGGGTTAGACCCACTTTTTTCTCAATTAATTTTTCTATAATGTTGGGTTTCAAGATGAGCTATTATACACCTCTTTATCTAGCACAGATAGTTTTGTTGGTTTTACTTTATGCAACCAATCTTTTTTTCTAATTTTTTTTTGAGAGTCTAAGTTTTAGCTGCAAAAGTGGTAATTGGAAAAATCAGGCAATTGATCAATTTTAATTTGATGATTCTTGAAATATTTTGCTTTTTGCATATTTTAGACACTTCTATCATTGGCAGTATTATTCCATGATCACAGCAATCATTAATGACTACAGTAGAATCCAAGTGTTCAAATTCGGGATGAATTGTCATTTCAAGACTGTATCTTTTGCTTTCCTCTGATAGTTTTTCTCAAATGTTCTTAAGCTTCTTGACAGCATATCTCAAATTATTTATAAATAATTGAGAGAATTATGAATAAAGAAAAACTATCAGATGCATATCAGAAATGAAACATCTTTCTAATTCTTGACATTACTGTTTTAAAAAATATATCTTTAAAATATGATGCTATAATAAAAAAATATCAAGTTTCCAATGTACTGTAAATGACAATAGTTTTTTTTTTTACTGTTTGATCGTAGCATTCTTTACCAAAAGATTCTAAAGTACTAGAAATGTTTTCTAAAAGATTAATTAATGTTCAAATACAAATCAAACAATTTTTTTATTTTGAAAAACATTTTATTTTTAAACATTAACTGCAAAAGCAAAATAATATATAAAATGCATAAAAAATTCACTTAGCACATTGTAAATAAGTACTGTATACTGTGATAGTGACTGATGAACAAACCCCATCACAAGTTTTGTTCAGCTAGCACAAAGTACAAATTATGTATACACATATATTTATATTGTAATCAGATAGGTAGTACAATACTTGCATATTGCAATTTTTTTATTTTATTTATGTAGATATATTCTTAGATATTAAATTTTCTTAACAAAGTTAAAAGAAAAAAAAATTAATTAATACATCTTTATAGATTAAAAAAATACTAAAACTTCATATATTTCCTTTGGTACAATTTAAAAAAAAAAAAATAACAATGGTTAATATAATGAAGTCTAATTAGAGACATTATTGTATCCAAATTCTTTAAATTACTATTTGTGGGCAATTAAAGGATTTATCTATTTGATATAATTTTTTTTTGAAATTATGTTTTTTAAACTGTACCAAGAGATTGTATCAAAATTTAATTGGTAAAGTGTTGATAAAATTTTTAAATTCCTTTTTTGTAAATGTTTAAGGAATTTGTCTTTGAGCTGATTAGAAAAAAAAATTGAAATAAAAGCTTACTATGTTTTGTTCTTTTGTGGTTGTATTGTATAAAAAGAGAGGAGTTTGCTTTATGCGCAGTCAGAGTCGGTCAGTGACAGACAATCAAGTGCTATAATTTCTTCAGAGAAAAGATATGCTTCGTTGTATGGACATTCATTTGTGATCCAGTAAAAAAAAAAAAAAGCAAGACTGCTGCTAGAAGAGTTAAGTAAACTAAACAAATTGGAATAAAAATTCACCAAGTGCACAGATCTAATCCTTAAGTAATGCACTATTATGCTGAAACTTGCCTAGCAATAAAAAAAATAGCAGAATCAAAATCATCTTTCTCCTGCTTATTGCTGCACATTTGAATAGTCTTCTAAGCCGGAGAATGCCAGGGAAATTTTTGTTTTGGCTAAGAACAGAGAAAAATGGTCATCACAGAAGCCAACATTATATACTATCTAGTATAAATAATTATTGCAGATGAGTCTTTTAGAGAAAAAATTGTGCACCCCCCCCACACCCAATTTGGTATATGTAAGAAAGGAACATTTAAATTTATTATTTTTTGGGGGGCTTTATATTGCCTTTCTTGTTATTTTTTTTTTAGAAATATATTGATTTATAAAATTAATATCTTAACTAAATTACGTTATATGTACCAGAATGTATATATGTATAGAATTAGATCATAATGTATTTTTTTTATTTTTATATTTGTTATTGTGTAAAACCATGGGTTAAAATATAATCTATTTTGCTATTTTTTTTTGTTTATGCAATACCACTGATCAGTATTAGTAAATTTTTTTTTTGTTTATTTATTAGCTTATATATGAGTTATATGGTAAGAAATGAATAGAAGGGAAGGGATGTTCTCTTATTGCTAAGTAAAGTATTATAGATTAGATTTTTTTCCTTCTTTTGTGTTAGCATTATTTTTTTTTGTGTGTTTTTTTTTTTAATTTCTAATTAAGATTAATAAATTAAGTTTTTTATTGTATTTAGTCAATAACTGATGTTCAATGTTTTTTATTCACCTCACTCCATAGTTAATATGAATATGTGTATTCATTGTATGATAGACTATTCACCTTGAGAATTAAGAGTGATAGAACTAGCATATGGGATAATCTGTAAGGGAATGTTGAGTGTATCTCTTAATAAAAATCTTGTAGAGCATCTTTAAATGAAAGTTGCACTTAAAGCTCCTGGAGCTTTATAAAATGCTTTACCTTAGCTAAGTTTGGCCGATCCTGGTGGACATGGTGATCCAAGTAGGGTAATTAAGAAATATAACTGATGGCTGTTAGTTTAACACCCTTTTAACAATATAATTAGTGAAATTAGTTATTTAGCTCTATCTATTCTTCTAGTTGAGCTATAGGGTTTGAACTTAGTAGTGATCCTGAAATAATATATGCCTGTAAACTTTATCAAGGTATAAAAATAAACATTGCAATGTTATTGTGCTGCAATCCCAATTAAATCTCTTCTGTTTCCTGGGGGTATTCTTTAAATATCAGCTAGGTAGCATCAATAACTTTATTTAAAAAAACAAACTAAAACAACTTAATAATACTAGTTTATTCACATGCAAATATATAAATAAAATAATCAATAGCAAATACAAATTACTTCATAATCTATAAAGGACTTTATAATCTGCAGTTGTATGAAGAACACATGCAGCCATTTAAACAGGCAAAACTCTCCATACAGGAATGCCACTCAGTGCAAACCAGAGTAATCAATGGATGTCAGAAGGCTTGTGCCAAAAATCCATAGCTAGTGCCTACTCATCCAATATCCCCACACTAGTCTCTGGCTTGTGACCATCAATGAGAATCCTTGGATCTGAGAGCTCTGCATCTAAATCTTAGGATCTAATGCAACCCTCCAGCAGCCACCTTTTATCTCTACTCAATTACAAAACTATGAGAATAAAATTGAAAACACAATTTTCCAAGCTCATTAGCTCACATATTCATATAGGTCTGAACTCAGTTCAGTACCAATACATTTTGGTGTCTTTGGTTGTTTAATACCAATAGCCATCACTATCCTATTAGGGAGGATTAGAATTAAACCATTAAATATCACTTGGTCACCATTTCTTATAGATGTTCATAACTGTTATTAAAACAGGCAAAACTCTCCGTACAGTAGTGCCACTCAGTGCAAGCCAGAGTAATCAATGGATGCCAGAAGGCTTGCGCACAAAATCCCATCTAGTGCCTACTCATCCAATATCCCCAGATTAGTTTCTGGCTGCTGACGGATTGCATTAGATCCTAAGATCTAGGTGCACTGACTAAGGCCACAAGCCAGAAACTAGGCTGGGGATACTGGATGAGTAGGCACTAGATAGGGGTTTTATGCACAAGCCTTCTGGCATCCAGTGATTACTCTGACTTGCACTGAGTGGCAATACTGTATGAAGAGTTTTCCCTGTTCTAATAACAGTTATGAGTAAGCATAAGAAATGGTGATCATGGGAGGTTTAGTGGTTTTATGCAGTTATTTAACATAGTTCATATAACTGTGTGTTACCATTAACTGAGATTTCTTTCACACATGCAGAGATATTGTATATTTTACATATGCGATGAGTCAATAGTAATCATTTATTATTCAGTCAACACTGCTGATAACTACATATGTATTCACTATATCAGCATATCACTGAGTAAATCATTGCAGGTTTTAATATCAGTCCTTCCTGCTTAATCTAAGCATATTTATTCTTTAATAACATTCAAAGATATTCAGTAATGAAGAGTAGACATTATACATGTAATGTCTATATATAAGTGTAAAACTATATTTACATTTAAATATATATAAGCACAGACAATCCAATCTCTTTTTCTGAACCAATTAATTATGAATAATGAGTATCTCCTGCAATTAACTTTTTCTAATCTTGATTAAAAACACATGGTATTATTAAATAAAAAAGGAAGTAGCAAAAAGCAAATTCTGATAATGAAAAGGAACGGACATTAAAATTCCTGCATAAATTGGTAAAAATGTTAACTAAGTAAAATTTCTATTCTTTTCATCAAGATAAAATAATTTTGTTAATAAGAACAAAATAATTTTCAAATAATGTTTATTAGAATAAACCAATATATAAATGCCCATTTTTGGTGCAGAAATTAAGTGATTTATATATTTTTACGTTTAGACCCTAAATATAGCTATACTGATTATAGTTGTTTCATTTTTATCACCCATACCAAGTGACCTTTCATATTTACATCAACTTTCTTTTTCAATGACAATCAACTTTTTATTAAGAAATAATTATACCAAAAATTCAAATGACTTATCATAAATAAATATCTAATAAAAATCCTAATTTGTTTTTCAAAGTTCAAATAATAGATTTTGTAACATTGAAAAAAAAAAAAAAAAACTTTCCAGAAATTTAGTTTTGATTCAGAGATTAAATTCAAATCAAACTTCTCTTAAAATATAAAGAATTGTATAAGATGTAGACCACAGCATGTCATCAAATCTCCCATATGAGCCATTATTAGTGTTATATTTGATTCTAATATTTCTAGACCTGATAAACACATTAATATATAAAAAAACATCATCAACTAGTAATCATAATAAAAATGATCCTGAAATTAAAACTAATATTCACAAGAACAGATAGATATTCAACTCAAAAACTGACACAATAACATACAAGACTGTTAAAAATATTTCTAGGTAAAAGCGCAGGAAAACGTAATTAATCTGCTCAATGATAATAGGACAATTGTTATCACATAAAAGCCTATTGCCTTTCATGTGATAATTTTTTTTCTTCTCTACCATATTCATGTCTAAAAACAAAATTCAATATAAGCACATCTGTAATAACAGAATTTATATTAGTCTTAAAAAATTAAAATATTATAAACAAGCCTACAAAAAAACAACTTGTCAACATTATGTATAAGTGCAAATATTGAAGTTTTTGGTTTATAGACCAAGTTAAACAAATCTATCAAGAAATGGTTACTCTTCAGTAGTGAAAGGTATAAAAGAAAACAAGATTTGAACAAAATTGTTAATAGTCAATTTATTTAGAGCTGTAGTAGAATGACAGACCAAAAAGTTAAAGAATTCTTAATCAATTCTGAGATGAATAAACTAGAAAAATCTCACTTTGGGTAACTGAATGGAAATTGCTATGTTCAAGCTACTATTTGGAAAGGCAACTGTGTTTCCTGTCATAAACCTTCGCAATTATTTTTCAGCATGACATTCAAAAATTTCACTTTAATTTTTTTGCATACTTTTCTTTTCCTTAAGAGCTGGAGACTATTTGTAAATTTTGGAAGTTGATTCATCTCACGATAAAACATATTCTCTAGACAACAATGTATCATCTTCCAAGATGATACAGCTCACACAATTAAATTTTGATTTGACACGACAATAAAAATATAGTTTTTGCACGAGTCATCAATTAAACTAATTTAAATATTATTGAACTACCATCAGTTATTCTGATATCACTAAGAGAACGTGAGTTTTTTCTCAATAAAAATATTAAATATCTGAATTCCAAATATAAGTAATTCTTAATGTAAACAATAACTCTTTATTAATACTATAGCTATTCTCATTGTTTCATCCAATCCCTATATTTTAATCATCACTCCTATTATAATAAAATATTAAATTAGATCTCTAACAGAATATATTGTAACGGAAACCCGGCGATCGAAAGTTTAAACTTCTTTTATTTATATATAATGGGGAATTCTTAAAATTCAAGATCGTCCACTTTCCGCTACCGCAAGCAGAGAGAACATACGGACATAAATGAGTCTATATCCGTACTTGACCGAACCTGTAACTATATGGGTATAGCCCCAGGTTATTTTCCCCGGTCAACTGTCTCTTGACTGCTGTAAGATTTAACAGAGTTACAGCGTTTGGATATTTATAAATTTTAATGGGATCAAAATACTGCACCACTAGCTTCACGTGTTATTTCAGTACTCAAAATGAGTAATAATTATTTTCCCAAACCCTAAGACTATATTACTTTTCGGAGTGGCGAAGAACGAGACGAAACAGATTTAAATCAATAATAAAAATATTTAATACGATAAATTAAACAATAAAAGAAATACCTCAAAACATTACCCACAATTAAAAACAGATTATATGCTATACTGCTATGAGTAAACAAAATAAAAGATCCTATAAATGATTGTACATTTATAATCATCATTCCGTGTATATATAAAAAGTTCAAGAATGTCTGTATCATTCAAAGTAAGAATTTGGCCATTGTCTAAATTAAAGGTATGTGCACATGTAAGTATAAAATGTAGTATACATATTTACCTAGGTTTTTAAGTCTCTGAATTAATTTGAAGTCTTGCTGACTGCCACGTGGAATTTCTCCACTTCTTTAGCAGGGAACGGTCGCTCTTAGGTTAGATTTTGGTTGTGGGAATTCCTCCACATTTAGGACATCAAGGAGCAGGCAAAATGAACCCTCCGGCAGGCGCTACATCAGCAGTTGTTACATCTAGACGGGAACCATCAAAGCATAGTGAGTCTGGATCGGCAAGCGATCACGACGGCCCTTAGCCAGCCATTCTTGATGAGGCACCGATGTTAGAAATCATATCTTGTTAACTATGGCTGCTTATTATTGGAGCAGTCTTTCCACCAACCTCTCGACAAGAAGTCTCCCATTCTAATAATCATACTGAAATTTTTTTTAATTAAAAAATTCCACAGTCCTTTGTTCTTTCGATCCTTTGTTTTCGCTTTTATTCCCACTTCTCCTTTCTGAATGCGCCTTCGGCCATTTATATAGATTTGCCTTTACATAATTTTGTAGCAATATGTACATTTATTTCTTATTTCTCTTTTAATTACACAGATTTTTAATAAAATGTTTTTTATTTTTGACATTATTGACAAGCATAAATTATTGCTGTCTTTATCATACTTCATACACGCATTTTGTTTTATCGTCAAATGTGTACTTTTATGACCCAGATCCTTATCTTTCGGTCATGTTTTAAATTTCTATTTTACTCTTATTTAAACTCTTCAAACTTACTTTTTCTGATACATCATATTTTAGTTTGTCTTTCATTTATATTTCTTTATCACTATTAATTTTCTAATGTACCATTTCAATATTTCTAACTTTACTTATTTTTCATTTCACAAAACCTTGACTTTGGAGGGTAAAAGATAAGTATCTTTTTGATTCTAATTCCCTCTCTTTTCTTAATTAAACATTTCTTTGTTTATAATTTTTTAAACTCATTTTTTAGTATTCCAAACACAATATTTAATATTCTTTAAATGTTAAATATCTATATGTGTGATCGCGGTATGTGCGATCATCACAATATAAAGCAATATACTAAAATTTATGAAAAAAAAAAAATGCTTTTACTGTAAGATTTCATATAATTTGTTTTTATTTATATAAATGAGTTCAAAATATATGCAACATAAAATAGTAAACTATTCAAGAGAATTTTTATACTTTACAAAAGAACATGTGTAAAAATATTAAAAAGAGTTATCAAAATATATTTTAACATTTTTACTAAAATTTCACATTTTTATTATTTAATTCAATGTCATCAATTCAATTATTTTTGTATGCCAAAGTACAAAATGTATATGTATTTCTCTTTAATAAAAAAATAGTCTCCCCCACTGCAAGTTCCACTCAAACTTAATTTGTGTACAAAAAGATGAACAAGCAATACCAAATCTACCATTGGATTGTTTGTATCACTTTACTTCTTTGATTGCAGAATCTTAAAATCGTAGACAAAAACATACATATATTGTTCAAATAAAGTAAAAATATGCTTCATATTTCCGTTTACAGTAGAGATATAGGACATACATGGTAAACAAAAAGTTCTTAAACAATAATTAATATATAACTTAATAATAAAACAAAACAAATCGTTATATATAAAATACACGAAAAAACTGTGTATTTTTAAAATATAAAAAAAATCATATAGAAATAAAAAAAAACCACATCAAATAATTATATTCATTTTACCTTTACAAAAGATAAATTCTGACCAAAGGAAGTACCACTATTGGTTTTAGAAATAATAAATTCATTTTCAGATGAGTCATAATGAAAACGCTTTTTCTTGGAAGATTTCTTCTTTGTTAAAGAAAACAAATCCTCACTAAAAAAATTTCAAACAAAATTTAAACCAATACCAGCTAAAAAAATATTTGAATAGATTCCAATAATGTTTCAAAGTAAAATACATAAAAGATAAAAGCACAAATAATAAAAATATAATAATGTCAGTATATTCTGGTATTCATATAAATAGCATTTTTATAAAATGATCTATCATTTCTTTGGTTTTTTTTTTCAATTTTTTGCTTTTTTTCTTTTCTTTTTTCGGTTTAAGTACTTTAAATTCACATTTAAAATATTATAAGTTAATAAAGATAATATACTTTATTTCATATGGGCATATAGTATAATTCATATCTTAGAATCCTTCCCCGTGTATGCCTGTGCTTTGCGTTAACAAAACCATCCTCCCCATCTCCCTGCAAACTACGGCACTTTGCACCAGTATTATTTATTAACATTCGTATTTTATAAATTATAATCTTTTAGCATATAGTATAATTCATATTTTATAATAATCTTTAAGTATTTGGAAATTGTAAGAATACCGTGACCACATGTTGGTAATGGATGTCATTTATTGCTTGGATGAGTCAGAGGGGGTTTTAAAATTCAAAATGGCCGTGAGCATGTACTATATCAGTCCCCAATTTTTATTACAGGCACACTGATCGAAATTGCTTAAAGACTGAGAGTAGAGGATTGCTATAGTTACACTGATGGTAATGGATATCATTTATTGCTTGGAAGTGTCACTCAGGGCTTTGGATGGGTTTTAAAATTCAAAATGGTCAAGAGCGCATACTATATCAGTACCCAATTTTTATTAGAGGAACACTGCCCGAAATTGCTTAAAGAGTGAGTGCAGAGGATTGCTATAGTTACACTGATATCACTGAAAAAATTTATAAATAGAACTGGACAGATGAAACTCGCTGCTTTAAAGGAAAGCAAATATAAATTTCTTTATATGATTTTCTTTTCATTTCCATTACAGTATATAGTTGACAGAACAAAAGGGAGGAGTAAGAAGCAACATTATCTGTTCATGAACCAGCAGCACATCAAAAAAATTATATGAGAAAACGATAATTTATTGTAAAAGCAAATATCATCTAAATTACTTCATTATAAACCATCAGAATATATTTATCCTTTAAAACGGATGTTACTTACATTTTAAAGATGAAATACAAACATAAGATGTACAAAAATCTTATCTATCTTCCTGTGTAATTTTATTAGATTGATTGATCAATTTTATCTAAGATGTAAATCAGTTTAATTTCCCATCACATCGCCCTAAAGCTAGCATCTATTCATTAATAATATTTTGAATAATACTTCTTATGAAAGAATATCTTTTCATATCATTGTGAATATAAACTAGTACTTATTTGATTCTATAAACATTTCTTCAGTGATTAAAGCATTGGATCATCAAGGTATAGATCCATGATATTGTCATATTTTGAAAAATATTTATAAAAATGCAACAGCAACAATTAGATTACATAATGATACTGGGAAAGACAACATTGAGAAAGGTGTAAGACAAGGTGAGTCCATATCTCCAAAACTTTTTACAGCAGTGTTGCAAGAAATATTTTGTGGATTAAAATGAGAAACTAAAGGAGTGAAAGTAAATGGAGATTATTTAAATCATTTAGATTTTGCAGATGATATAGTTGTTTTTGCAAAGAATGCTTCAGAGCTGCAGGAAATGTTGCAGGAGTTATCAGATGAAAGTAGGACTAAAGATATATGTTAAAAAGACTAAAGTAATGTTTAATCGATTTGCTCAAAATATGATGAATTAGAAGAAGTTAACAGTTACAAATACCTTGGTCAGATTATTAATACAGATGGAAACATAATGGATGAAATTAATCATAGAATTAAACTTGGTGGGAGTGCTTTTGGTAGAAATAACTTGATACTAAAAGGAAATATGCCTATGTGTTTGAAAAGGAAGGTTTTTAACTAATGTGTTTTACCAGTTCTTATTGATCTGAGACTTGGACACTTAATAGAAGAGCAATACAGAGACTCCAGACCACTCAAAAAAGTATGGAGAGATGCATGTTGGGAGTAACAAGAAGAGATCGAAAACACAATGTATGGGTAAGAGAACAAACCGGTGTTACTGACCTCATTGAAAAAATTAAAAGATTAAACTGGAGTTGGGCTGGACATATTGCTAGAAAGAGATGATAATAGATGGACAATTGAAATCTTAAACTGGATTCCAAGAGATTGTAAAAGACCCAGAAAGAAACCACAGGTGAGATGGATGGATGAAATAAGTAAGTATGCAGGGGTGATGTGGAGAAGAGAAGCTAAAGATCGGAGGTGGATTAAACTTGGAGAGACCTTCATCCTGCAGTGGATTGATAATGGTTGATGATGATGACTTATGTGTGTAATGCCATATAAACTAAATAATTATTATTTGAAAGAATAATTTGAAAATATACATAAAATATCGGAATTGATAAAATGCACTGAATATATACATAAAATATCGGAATTGATAAAATGCACTTCCAAGTGTTCACAAATATATCTTCTCTGAAGTAAGGATCAACTATTGGTTTTTAGTTTGAAATAAATACCATAACTGTGATGTCATTCTGGAAATAATATTTAAAGACTCTCATTCAGGTCGTTTACGTTTACCATTGGTATTGATATATATATATATTGTAATATAGCATTTATTGTTAACATATAACTAAGTTAATTAGTAATCTAATCACATACCAAAATATAAGAGAATTATGTTTTCCTAAGCTTAACCTATTCGTTATTATGGCCGCATAATGTGGGCAAGCATTTTCAAAATGTAAACATCCATTTTCAACGTAATATTAACGGAAACCTATGCAGTCTACATATGCGCTTTTTACACTTTCGTTTCCATCTTTTTTTTTTAGCTTTCCATAAAGGTAAGTTTTATTTTTCTACAAAAAATAAAAATTTTATGATAATTTTTGTGATCAAGTAAATTGAATTTTTTTATCTTTCATTTTTTTTGATAGTTACTGAAAAAGATTTCATCCTGAAAAATACATCGGTAAAAAGTTTTACTTTTTCCAATGTATTTTGAAGACAACCTAATGGTAAATATTTATTTTTCTATATTTTTTAATTATAATTTTTATTGATTTTTTAATTATTACTGACATCAACATAAAAAAAAAAAAAAGATTGTGATTATCTGCATTTTTTGCTATGATATGAGCTTGGCTCCAGTATTTGAATTAGATGATACAAGACAAAGATAAACATATTTTGCAAATATTATGATCTGATTTAGATTTTTCTTTAATCTCTTGTCAGCATTTTATTAATAATAAAAATATGTAAATGCTAAAAGTAACGATTTTGACAGTACATAAACTTAGGCCGATTATATACTATTTTATTCATATATATATATATTTTTGATAAAAAAATATACAAAAAATTATTATTGAAACTAACATAAAACAAAATAGCTCGTGATTGTTTACATTTATATCGCGAACTATCTGCTTTTTTTGATATGATGTGGAGGAACGTTAGGTCCAGTATTTGAATTAGATGATACGAGATAAACATATTTTGAAAATATTATGACCTGATTTAGATTTTTCTATAATGTCGTCTGCATTTTAATAATAATAAAAAAAACGCAAATGCTAAAAGTAAAGATTTTGACAGTATATATATATAAACTATTAACTTATGTACCTTAAGCATAACTCTATAATGAATTTAGTATTTCATTCACTTTTTATTTTATTTTGTATATGGTGACTATTTTAGTAGTACCTTTTAACAAATTACAAACTGTATTGAAGTTCTTTATTATAATATTCAAATTATACTAATTATTGATCAATATTAAGTATTTGTTATAAGGGATGTTATTAGCGATGACATATTCATTGCAAACCCCTGTATGAAAATACATTTTGAAGGGCTACTGAGAATAATGAAAAGTACTAATGTTTTTATTATATGGAGTTTTCAAGTGATGGATTACCTTATGTATTACTATATAGTAATTTTTAAACAATTTTATGATGAATCAAACTAACCTACTAACAAAAATATAATTTTTAATTTTAAGTTGTATGCATGATAATTTAAAATTTATGAAATAATATCAAAATAATTATTATAAATATTAACTTTTTTTTTTTTTTTATTACTTTGAATATCAATGACTATATTTTTTTTCAGCTTAATTACATTCTTTGGTATTTGATCTTTAAAATAATATATATTATGTCATTTTTGAGTAATACAAATTATTATGATAAAATTTGTGGTTTAACAAAATTTTTTAAATATTCAATATGGCTGCTTCATCAGTGCATCAGTTAAACATATCATGCGACATAGTAATCATTATTTTAGTATTTAAAAATATTCATTTTTTTAATTTAATAATTTTAAATTAACTTCAGGTATGGCACTTATATTAGAAGTTCAAAAAAAGATTTTATCGCAATAAGTATTTAGTTTTATTTTGCTTCCTTAAATTCATATTAACAAATAACTAGATTCGTCTTTATATATATTACTTAATTATATAAGATATATATATTAAACTCTTTTATACCTTCAGAAGAATGAATATCCTGCAACATATTTGCGTTACATAGACATATGTGTTTTGTATTTGGTCTTAAATAAGTAGGGATTTATTATACATTCAATTAAATCATAGAGGTACATATTGATGATCTATTCATAATATATATATAATTGATTATATAATCGATATTCATTTATTAATAAATTTTAATTTAACTTAAAACAAATGAACTTATCTGATTATACAATGCGGATTCATTGATTAATAACATTTAAGTGAGACAAGATAAACTGACTATATAGTATAATTTATTTGAAATAACTATATCACATAATCCAAAAATCAAATCCCAGAATGATAAGTGAGTATGGTTATATTTTATTTTATTGTATTAAATTCAAAAGTTATTATCTGAATGGATATCAACTTTATATAGCAATCATAATCAAATATTTGCATGTTTTATATAATTTATTATTGATTGGAGAGGTACTATATTGAGTTCATGGTTGGTCAATAAGATTTTAATCTTATCCAATTACAAAACTGATAGTAATATTGTTATGAGACAGAACGCTTTAATTATATTTAAAATTTAGTTGATGTGGATAGTAAATCCAATTAACTATAAAACTGTAATATTCATACTTAATTATACTAAATGCTAATAATTCTTTTTATATGTTTCAAATGTTATAGTTTTAATAAGTAAATATCCAATAGAAATCTAATGTTTCTTTTATATACTGGCATGATTGAAGAATAGTTTCAAGATTATCTGATGGATTAATTGATATTACATCACTTATTAAAGATTTTATCTTGTTATAATAGTAATTAGTAATATAAAATTAATATATGAATATAGCATAGCTGAATTAGTATAATTTATTTTATAAAACTAGGATTTAAAAGTAATTATTGGGTCGGATATTTATTTAGATATTGTAAACTTATAGGACACACTAAACCTGTTATCTCATTCATAAATCATTTTATTTAGATATGAACATCGTTAAACTTAGCATAAATTTATATTATTACAAGCGATGTTTGATTCGTTAGGTATACTAGAATTTGATAGTTGAATGATTTATCATTATTTTCATTTTGATTATAAGTTAAATCTAAGCATATATCATGGTTTTGAGACTGATATTTGATGTAATAAGAGCACGGGATGAGATTCGCTATGGTTTCTCCTTTCGCCAGGAATCTCTGACACTATGCCCAGAGAAACTTGTTAGCCATCATGCTTTCCCTTTCCATTCTCCATCCTGTTTTTCCCATATTCTTCTTTATCCTGCTCTCCATCCCATTTTCACATTATCTTGGTCTACTGTATAGCCTTTATATCTCAATCCTCCCCTTTTCCAAACCCAGCATAAAAACAGAACCCACTAATTGTACAATCATTGTTTATACTACTTCTCTCCCAACATCATTATTTGTACCCTTTCAGCTTGTAAGATCCGCACTTTTCCAAACCCAGCATAAAAAACCAAGAACCCACTAGCTGTATATAATCACTTTGTTTATATTTATTCTCCCACATCATCATTATTGTACACCTTCTACTTGTAAGCATTGGATCTGAGAGCACTGCACCTAGATCTTAGGAGGGATTTTATGCACAAGCCTTCTGGCATCCACTGATTACTCTGGCTTGCACTAAGTGGCACTACTGTATGGAGAGCTTTGCCTGTTTTAATAAGTTATGAGCATGCATAAGAAATGGTGATCATGTGATGTATGGTGGTTTAATCCTTATCTTTCCTTTCATTAATAGCCTTACTCTTGTATTATTCCAGCTATCTGGAAATTCACTCTTCTGGCATATTAAAACATGATAATTTAATTTTGTCCTATTTCCTAAATTCATGACCATCTGTAGTCCAACCATCTAAATCTCTTGCGTTTCCACTTATCAATTTCTTCTCTGCCATATTCATTTTTTGTAAACCTAATATTTCCATTACTATATTTAGGCCACCAACGCATTAAAAACTCAATTTTATATTTTAAATAATTTCATTTATATTATGTTTTTTCTACAACTTATTTTTCATTTTTTGTAATTTCATTGTTTAAAATTATTTTTATTATGTTTATATTAAGATAGTTTTTAAACCTAAAAATGTTTCAAAATTTATAAAATATATACAAAATTTTTTACATTTTTAATAAGACACAGAAACAAAGTTTTTTTTTCTTCTATGTTTGTTATCACTCTGTTCTTCATATCGAACATCTTTTCTATATCTATTACAAACTTATTTAAGATCACCTCTAATTCTTCTCTAGAGCTACACTTTTTTCATCATTTAGTAATACTATTTCTCTCCTACAATTCTTCTTTTAATGTATTTCCAAAATTTTTTACTCCCAACTCTTGGACTTTTATTAATATCCTCCAATAATTTACTATTTAATTTTGTTCTCTTTCTATAATTATCTATTTTAGCCAACTTCTTTTTTAAATATTTTCCTCATTTAATATAAACATCTTTTTCACTTTCTTTGTTTTAATAGTACATTTATATTCTCTGCATGCTTTTTTCTCCTCTTTTACACTTTTACTAATTCTCACTTTTCTATTACTTTTATTCTTCTGAATATTCTCACCTAAAACCCTATTTTGCCACTTTTTCTACTTCACCACACCAGGCCTTATATTCATACTCAACAAACTCTTCCGTGATTTCTTCTTTTATTTTATATACTTCTAACGTATTCTTATCATTCATTTTCCATTCACATCTGTCACTATTCTTTCTACTTTTATTACCATTTTCCATCACATTACTAACCATTTCTATTACAAAAAAAATGATTATCACTATTACATTCTCTCTCTTAATTATCCAACACTTTAATGTTCTATACTTTATTCATTCCTTCTTTCTCTACTAATACATAGTCTATTGTGTGAAATATAATATTTCTACATCATGTGTATTGTCCCTCATAAATATTTGATAAATTTTCAATGCTCATATTCCCTCTTTGACAAAATTTTTTCAAAAGCTGTCCATCCTTATCACGTCATCGATTTCTTCAATATGCCCATTCATATCCCCTATAACCATTATTTCCTTCTTTTTTTTTTTTTTTTTGAAACTCTGTATATCCTTATTTAGGCATTTATATATGCTACTGTTCCACTCCATTATAGTTTGACTATCTCTAGTGGCAATATACACTATCCATTTCTTGTCTTCGTAACCTTATTTCAAACCACACATGTTCTTGACACTTAATACTATTTAAATATTTTTTTGACATAACTCCTCTACCACCATCCCTTTGTTCTTTTCTATTTATACCCTGCCATACCAAATCCTTTAATGAAGGTTTTCCTTTTCCTCTTAGTTGTGTTTCCACAAATAATATCTCAAGCTCTTCATTTTTAACTGCTTTGTTTAATTCCAGCCACGTTTCTGGTCTTCTACCATCTTGTATATTCAAGTATCAAATTTTAATAATTTCTTGTTTTCTTACTATCCTTTTAGAAGTTTTTTTGTCTCCTTCTTCTCTATTATATTTGTTATTAATTTGTTTATAAGTTCTATAGACCCATTCCTTCTCCACATCTACATTTATATATAAATCAATGACCCTTTGTTTACTTCTTACATCCAGTCCATTCTTTACTTCTTTTTGATAATGCTGCAATTTAAAACCCTACTCCATTTGTAAGTTTCCCGAATTACATTTTTTATAAATCAAACCCCTTAGTGCTTCACGTCCTTGTATTGTTAAGTGCAATCCATCTTTACTGTACAATGCCCTCTTACTAATAAAAAAATCCCATACATCCACAAACATAACATTATTTCTCTTGCATATCTTTTTCAATCTCTCATTTATAGAACATGCCCTATCTAACATATACCTATTGTCAAATCTTGATAATAATCCAACTATTCCCACTCTTCCTTTAGTCTTATTTCAAATTACTAATCAATTCTTTGTACTCATCCATTACTCTCTCCAAGGGCTACAACAAATTATTTGTCCTATCATAACATAAACATCTCTACTCCCTTGTTTCTTTATCTTATCTGTAACATCCCTAATTGTAGCTCCAGGCAAACATACTCATATACCTATTTCTATTTTCCCTTGCACTACTTATTTTGTCATACTCTATCTTCCTTAACTACATTTTCCTCCAATTCTTCCGACTTTTTCTTTAATCTATCTACACATAGAAACCATTTTTTCACCTCTCTTTTCACATTTATGCATGATCTACATAACCATACACCTGTTAAATCCTTCCTATTCATATTTAAGCATTTCAAATGAAAAACCTTATCACAAATGGTACACCCTATCAAAGCACAGCTAATTTCCTTCTGACCATTATATATACACTGTGGAATACAAATCCTATCCATATTTCATTCTTTTTCAATTCCCCTACTCTATATATAAATTTATGATTTTTCTTCTATTCTTCAAATCTCTTTATACAAAAGGCAAAAAAAAATTTTAAAATGGCAATTGAAAAACATGCTCCACTAAGCTTACACTTCAAATATAACCCTCTTTCTGAAATAAATCAATCTGTTTATTAAATTGAAAAATTCTTTAATAGCAAACCTACTAGAAACCAAATCTTACGTATGACTTAGTTTTTAAGCCTCCTTGCAGTAAATACACGCACAAAACTCTCCATACAATAGTGCCACAAAGTGCAAGCCTTTGCAATAAATGGATGGAGGAAGGTTTGTGCATAAAATTCCTATCTATTGCTTACTCATCTAACATCCCCAGACCAGTTTCTAGCTTGTGGCTGTGAGGAGCCTTGGATTTGAGAATGCAACCCTTCAACAGGCATATTTTACCTATATGGGTAACTATAAAGGTAGCAACCCAAGGTGAAAATACCATAATGTTTCCAACTCAAGTTCATTCACTTGTATAGTCATATACATTTGAATTCAGTTCAGCATTAGAATATTTTGGTGTCTTTACTTTTTCAAAAACCAGTCACTATTATCCTAAGGGCAGGATAGGTATAAAGCCATGAAAACTTCACGATTATCATTTTATATGCTTACACATGCTATTAATAAGAAAATCAAACTATCAATACAATAATGTCACTAAATGCAAGCCTTCATAATCAATGCCCTTAGGATAATGGAGATTGTGGTTTTGCAAAAACCAAAGACCCCAAAATGTATAGATGCTGAGTTCAGATCTACATGACTATACGAATTAATGAACTTGGGTTGGAAACATTATGTATGTTTTCATCTTGGACTACTAGCTTTATAGTTAACCAGTGGCTGTTGGGTGGATTACATTAGATCCTAAGATCTAGGTGCAGTGCTCTTAAATCCAAGGCTCGTCACTGATGAAAGCCACAAGCTAGAAACTAGACAGAATGTTGCATGAGTAGGCAATAGATAGATTTTATGCATAAACCTTCCTGCATCCATTAATAAAGGTTTGCACTTGGAGGTCCTACTGTATGGAGTTTGGTACTCATTAACAGCATGAGTAAGCATATGAAATAGTGATCATGTTATATTTGATTTAATTGCTTTATTTTAATTTATTTTAAGTACGGTTTATATTTAGGGTATTTGAAACAATAATTTTGTGCTGTTTGAACTCGTGATGTTATAATAAAAATTATTATCACTGTTTTATTTTAGTATAATTAACAGTCAGATATGTGATTAGATAAATGATTATTTTAAATATTGAATGATCATTTATTGATTGGCATTCGTTTAGTTTGGTATATTATATTAATTCTGTTATGAACAATACTATTATTCACAGGGCATTACAAAATTAGTATTATTTTTCTTTGATTTCTATTTTATTCAGTTACAAATAATGTCCAACATCAGGACTCATTTTCATTCTGTTACGTAGGGTAATCAACAACTGGGCTATATTTTATTCAGACTATATTAGTTAATTATTTTCCATTGCACATTTTTGATCTGTTACAAATGCCACCCAAAACACTGGGACTATAACAGAGTTTAGCATACACACATATTTATCATTATAGATGGCTTTACAATTTGAAGGCGATAATTAAAAAGGATCACTCTATCATGGCCTTGTCATATCCGATCTGTTATAAATGCCATCATAACTTTAAGGGTGATAGTAAAGGTTATTTCATCATCTTTTCATGTCAGTTATAAAATGCTGTCCAAACGGTAGGCCAACTTTTTTATTCTGTTACAGTATATATACAAACCATAGTAAAATGACGACAGTATTACATAATTTTATATATAAGCACAATATATATATATATACTGTAACCATATGTTTTGGCTCTATCACATTAAGCTTTATTCAATTGATCCAGTATGTAAAATTTTAAATTTTAATTAGTAATAATTTATTAATATATTGAAAAATCAGTGTGTAAAAATCAGTTATAGATTGAAATGCTTGTTGGATTATAATTTTCCAATTAAGGAAAAGCTCATCCATAAATATCCTGAAAGTGATGATGACTTGGACTGTTCGAGACACTGGAAAATCTGATAGAGAGGATATTTATTTCATAAACATTTTATCCCATGTTCCAGTGGCAGCTCTATTTCAAATAATATTTTAATAGTATTAAAGTATGAAAATATTTAGCACTTTATTATTATTATTAAACAGGAATTAAGAGAAAAGAAAATCATAAAGCTTGTAGAGGAATTGGCAATCCTCACTGTTTATAATTCTTCTAAATTTTGTAAACAATCTTTAAATATATTGTATTGTAATTTAAAATAATATAAAATAGTCCGGGTGGTTACCACTAGATGGAGAAATATTAATTTATTCACACTGTTTAGTTATTGGCCCATTTAGCACCATAATACAAGGCATAAATAATATAACAAAGTTTGTAGGAGGAAGTACTAAGAAAAGAAAATCGGAATAAGAAGACTTCAATTCTTACACTTATAAAATAAAGTAAAAAGAAAAAGCTGAAAAGTAACAACCTTGTGGATTAAATTGAACAAAATTACAGGATAATGTGGAGTTAAAAATGGAATAGGAAATTTTAAGAAAACCTTGTATTATTTCATCACTATTTTTCCATCGATGTTATAATTCCTAATATGCATACTGGAGAAGATAGAGTAACACAGCCTTATGGATAATTATTGGCCTCAACAAATACTACTTCAAACGAAAAACAATTCCAAAAAATGTAAGCAATTACTTTTATTTGTTATATTAGTCAATTTTCAGATTTTAAAATGACCTGTAAATTATTTAGATTAAAAAAAAAGACTAAAATGTGTTGGTTTTCGCGCTCTTATTATAAAGTAGAAAAAGACATTTGCTTATAAATTATAATCTCAATAAAAATAATTCGAAATAATTTCGAAGAAAAGTGTCAGGAGATATAGTAAACAAACCAAAAAGTCATTTTTAAATTGTATAAAGTTTAATAAAATTAAAGGAAGAATGCGTGAATTTATTCCTTATTCTCATTAAAGAAGAAAACTCGTCTGCAAATGATGGTTTAGTGCGAATTTGCTTAGTTATTGAAAATGGAAAAATGACAGATTATTAATGCTAAGGGTATCATATTGATAATTGCTCACAATTGAATAATTCTTCTTAATATTGTTAAACACATATTAATATTTGCTAATAGAAACGAAATAAAATAAATATTTACTTTTTTATCTTGATTGTGCAACATGCATATTAATAATATTTTAAATGTTTTAAAAATGCCCAGATTATTTAAAATTATTACAGATATCACCGCGGAGGGAAGAACAAAATCAATAAATGGTTTTAAAAAGTTTGTTTTAAAGATCGTAATAAACCTACAAGTTCATTTAAGGAAAATTATCTATAAAAAAAAATAAAATGTGGATAAACCTATTTTTAATTGTGCTACACTCGGAAAAGCATTGGAAGATTGTCTCACTATGGTAGCATCTAACATAATAATCAATATATATATATACGTTACTTAGGAATGTTTGCTCATGATATCAGTTTTCTTATCATTTTTGCTCATAAGGATGGAACAAACTTTGACTAATAGGATAAAATCTAATGGAGAAAATGTTCGTTTATTTTTTTGTTATTGCGATGTTTAGTATTATAATACGTTTTTGTCATGTATTATTCAGATTTTTTTTTTTATATATATTTATTATGGTATAAAATATATTTAGGAAGGATGAAGAAATGTATAAAGATATATACATTAATTACACATATTTTTATTTTCCCAGTTAAGGAAAAACATAATATTACATATCATTTATCTAGACAGAGAGATATTCACCTCTCGCATTTTTAAAACAGATTTTAATATTTTATTGAAGGGTAAACAGACAGACCCAAATTTGTCGAAGTTATACACATAATGACCCAATTGTTTTATTATATGAAATAATTAATATAAGCATTTTTCATTTCTTAATCTTGCCTATGAATGAACATGTCCACTTTAAACATAAAATGTAGGCTGATCTTCATTGTTTACGTGTATATGGCTTGCTATAACAAAAGTATAATTATTATTTTAAAATAATTAATGGGCATTTGACTTTTATGTTGGTAGTTTGTTTATTAATACATTAATAGTTTCTGCATTGTGAAATGGAATATTTATGCTTCCACTTTTATTGTTAGTGTTATTTTATCTTGCTATTGTATTGATAAGGATTTGGGACAACTTTCAGTTGATAAGTATGTGCCACATATAATGGCATCTAATAGAGTAATATTAAAATTGCACATGGGTTGATGGAGAATTTCCCATTGCTGATTACGAGAGGATGATATTGTCGAGGCTGATTAATAGTTAGTGCTTAGTTAGCATAGTTAATAACAAGAGAGGATGATATCCATGGTCTGAATTCTATTTCCCTGTGATGAGGTCATGCCCACACTTTTATACCTATGGAAAGGTATTAGAATTGCCCATATTATTGTACAACTATCATGTTTTGTAGAGCCCCCCTTTATTGTTTGATCCCTCATGAGGTTATATATTTAGTTTCCCACCGTGTATGGTGAAGTTTAGTATTTCAAAATCAAATAGCAAGGATAAGATAAAGTTAGATTAAGGATCCTGGTTTATCTATAGTGTTTGCCTAATTGGAATAGTGTCTTTATGATGTAGGATCTTCATCAGTTTATAAACAAGCCAACCAAAACTTACTAGTGATTGTAGAACGTCTATATGAAAGAGCAAAAGATACACATGGACAATGTTGATTTATCTTCATCAAGCAGTGATTCGCCGATGGATCGGTAAGATAGGTTAACTATTAAAATGATTAGTTGTGGACATAGGCAATGTTTTGGTGTCATGTGTGCATTTGACTTCTGATATCTGTCCCCACATTAATACAATGAATCTTTTTATAGTAAATAATAATTGTTAATTGTACTGAATATGATAATTGTCCTTATATTCTGATAAATAAAATAGCTACAGTTTAATACACTAAATTATAACTTTGAGTTTTACATTTAAAAAGTTGCGTATATCCCAAAGACCTAAATACATTTTGTTTTATAATTTAAATGCTAATTTAGCTTAAATAAAGTTTAACTATCTTATTCTATAAGATAGAATAATAATAGAAACATAGCCAATAACGATAGTGATACTATGAATATCACTGTATTAATTTGTCTTATTTATTATGTGTGTAGGCAATGGGATACCAATTATTTTCCATCCCTAATTTTATTTAATGAATTTGTCTTATTTCATGCAATGTGTCTGAAATAAATTTGTAAATAATGTAAATAAATCTTATTGTGTTGAAATTTATTTAGTTGTCTGTATTCTTATTGCTAATCACTACACACATTATTATTGTTACTGCTATAGACATATCATCTGATCATATGGAAATCATCATCGATCAATATAGTATAAGTAACTATATGCTGGTATACCATAATAATTTTGGTAAGCTCTGTGATTTAGGAGTACATCTAAGGCATCATCACTTAGTAATCAAAATATTATTAACCTAGAATGCATATTGCTTTAAATGGTATACTATAAGATTAAACACTTAATATTGGTTAAATCAGTTTATTTGAACCGCAGATCATCATTCACTGATCTTGATCACATTGTTAATATTTATTTGAGAAAAGGAAGTTGGTAAGTTATTGTGTTTGGCTATTGAAGAATTATTCCTATTTGTTGAATCTTAAAGTTATAAGAGTTAAGGAGTTTATAAAGTTTCTTTGAAATTACTAAATATTGTTTGTTAATTCGATTTTGTATAAAGAGCTGTTTTGTGCATTATATTTGGGTAATGGCAAAATCCCTCTCACTGACCCAAGTATATCTCGTATAACAATCTTTAAGATGTTTGACCCCTGAGAAGAATAAGTTAGTAATTTGCAATGTAGAATTTGAATTTATGGTAAATTTTATATCTAGTTATTTATTGCAGTTGGATTTGAGTTATGTTATACTCACTGTTTTATAAAAGTCAGCCAAACTTTGAGGTGTAAATTGCTTCTCTTGTCTTAAATGTATAGCTTGTTTTGACTTTATGGTGAATTCTGGTTTTGTCAAGCTTGGAATCCGTATTTTATTTAGTTATCTTATTATCATTTAATTCAATATCAGTTTAGAGTTCTAGACATCATCTTCCATCATCCTCATTCTTCTCATCTGTCATTTCAATCTTTCTTTATTTCTTTATTATTCTTTCATCCTAATTCATTATCCTAATTAACTCACCAATCACTAGCTCTTATTCCATTATCATCTTAATCATCCATTAACTCTTATTCTATCATCATCCTAATCATTCATTATTCTGATACATCTTCATTCTCAGACTCATTTCTTTTTATTATTTAATTATGACTTACTTTCATCATCCATTTAGTCATCTACATCCTAATTTACCTATTGCTTAATTTATAATTTTAATTTCATATTCATTCCATCGATCTAATTATTATTTATTTATTGGTTTGATGAATATTAAATTTATTTCATCTCATTTCATTTGTTTGTCTGTTTGTGGATTTTAAAGCAAGTTTGACCAGAAGTTATTATCTTCATTAATCACCTTGTAATCTTCATTAAGTTTATAGTTTCATGCGAGCTTAGTCAATAAAGGAATCATCTTTTTAGTTAACATTTATTTTTAAGCGTATATTCTAGATTAGTTGTAGTTAAGAAGGTTACATAAGAGGATTTAGTCGCCCTAATACGAGAGGCTAGATTAGATTGATTGTTAACTATAGAAGGTTACATAAGAGGATATGGTTCACAAACGTGTAGGCTGACTAGCTAGATTAGCATAGAAGGTTACAGATGAGGATATGGCTCCCAAACGTGTAGGCTGACTAGCTAGATTAACTATAGGAAGGTTACAATACAAACCATAGTAAAATAACATAACAGCATGTACATAATTTTATATATAAGCACAAAATATATAAAGATATAAATATATATGTGTGTGTGTGTAAATATAAGTATACATTGCTAGCAAAAAAATTTAGTATTATGTATTAAATTGTAATTAAGCAATAATGATAATCATAATAAAGATATATATACCTTCCAGAAGATTCTTTTTCAAAAACTGATTTTCTTTTTTTAATAGGTGGTTTTAAAGAAGCATCCACATTTTCAGAAGATTCTGAAGATTTGTTGTTCTGTCCTTTATCAATTGCTAATGTATTTACTAATGGCTCTAGAAAAAAAAAAAACCCTCACTGTTTACATTATTTTAGAAAATAGTTAAGACTTTTTGCACAGTAAAAGAAAAGCAAAAGATTTTAATTGTGAGTAGTGAACCAAGAGTATAATTACAAATAGATGAAGCTAACATTATTCAAAAATTAAATGGCTAGACTAATTTTTCTAGAAATAAATGAGGTATGACTAAATTATTCCTCAATTTTATATATGTATTAAAATTCTTAGTTTGAAAGCAAATTGCATTATTAGGCAAGTGAATGTAACATAAAGGAATAATAGTCCATAATCACTGATGGTAATTTATTATTTGCCATATTCTTAATACAATTTATTTTAGCATATACTATATGATTGTCTGAAGGTTTGAACTGATGGTATTTTACTTGAGTTATAGGTTGGATTATTTCCATTCAATTGTTTCAATAATACACAGGTTAACAAAGTTTAAAATATTGTAAATTTTTCTATCATCTTCAAGTATTGTTAGCCTGATCAGTGTCAGATAATATAGGAATTGAATTCGTGAAATCACAAATACTGAATTTTTAAAATAATGCTCTAACCATTTAAGCTAATCTATCAAAAGCAACAGTTAGCAGAAAACTCATACATTTATCAGTGAGATCATCCTGATTTCTCCATTTTTTTTTTTACTTTTAAGGATAAGATTAATAACTGGTTTTCAAATATTATAATATCACACTGAGGTTATTTGCCATTTTCACATACTTTCTTTATGATTTTACTTTTCTATCTCTCCCCAATATTCTTGTGTTATCTCAATTGAACACTCGCATGGTATGTTATTTTAAACTATTGTTTATCTTCTTTTAATCATTTTTCAATGAGTCAGCTAGTTTCACTGACTTCTTTCCAAATTCACAATCATAACTGAATGAGAACAAGAACAAAAATTTGTATTGTTAGATGTGTCTGTCGTAAGACTATCTCATGGCAAAATCAAAACTACTATACACAGAAAACCCATACATACAGATAAATACTTAGCATAAACATCTAATTATGTGAGAAATACAATAAGAGAAATTATACCATCATTATGGAAAGGAGTAAAAGAAGTTTGTTCAGAAGTCAGTGACTTCGGGGGGGGGGGGGGGCAATATAAATCAATCTCACATAAAACTGATACCCACCAGCTTTCATTAAGAAAACCTTAAATAGGCAACAAGATAAAAACAATTAGGGGAAAAAACCCCAATAATATTGTAGTGTATCTATACCAACCATAAAGCGATCAATCGAAAAAAAATCTGCAATTAATATATCAGAACAGTATTCCAAAGCCATAATACACTGTGAGGAATTCAAATCTCTACAAAACCTAAATTTGAAATGCTGTAAAACGTAATTGTATTTATAAAAATCATGTGATTGTGAAAGGGTATATATTGATCAATCCAGTCACCATATTGAAAAATGATTAAAAGAACATAAAATAATAATTAGAGAAAAATATATTTGTTTAAAAGAGGTCATCCATATACCAATGAACAGTATATTATACTTGAAAAACAAAGAATATTGCAAAATAATAATAAAATTTTTTTAATAAGCTGCTCACACAACAATGGCAAATAATTCTATAAATCCATCTACTGTGATAGTTCATAATGTTTAGAATTTAATCATTAACCTTGTCTTTTTTAAAAAAAAAAAAATGGGAGGTGGAGGGAGCCAGAATTAGAACTCTCATATTTACCTTCGAAAATATACTCTAATTCACTAAAGTGTCACTTTAAAAATTGAATATTCACAAATTGAATACTCACAAATCTAAAAAGTCAGTTCAATTCTTCTTATACTGACAGTCAATGGTAGTGTAGAAAAATGTCAAGAAGAGAATACTGTGTTCCATATTAACCAGCATATTATTATTAACAAATGCATATATTTAGAAAAGTATAAATAATAGTTGAATTTTTTTAACAATAAATAAATTAACAATTCATTAGATGATAGAAATAGTTCAATACATAACTACTGTATATGTAGAAGAAAAAAACCCTAGAAATAAATTTAAATAACAGAGAAATGTTAGCCATCAGCATTATTAGGTAACTATCAATTACTACTAACAACCCCTAAGCTAAACTATTTGCTTTAATAACACACAATAGTTTTTTATCCTGAGTTTACTTAGAAACAAAAGCAAGTATTTCTAATCCAAGGTCTTATATAGATTTAATCCCAGACATATATTTTTTATAAATACGAGTATTTAGAAGAATCTTTATATTATATATACTGGTATTATTAAGTTTGATATTAATAATTAATGGCGTTCATGTCATGTCATGATTATTTTTATTTTGGAATCAGTATCGGGAACATATCATAGAATAACTTTCTATATGTGTAAATACAGAATGTTAATATGATTTGATTAAAAAATACAAACTATATTTCCATCTACAATAATAAACACATTATGGGGGGGGTAACATCAAATGTTTAGATGGTCTTTTCACTATTTTTTTTAAACAACAACAACAAAAATGTATTGTATTTAAATGTTCTCAATATGTAAAAATATGATGATATGGCATTGCATTTATATTTCATCATGATGATATATGTGCTAACAAATATACAATGTGCATGTCTGGCAATATATTCATTTTAGTCTTCCAACTTTATAATAAGAGTCTACAAAACTAGATTAATTGATTCCAAAAGATCATTCATTATATCATACAATATGTTGTTTACACTGAATTAAGTCTATTTAGGACAATTTATTCCATGTACAGAGTCTAGTTACCACCCACAACAACCATTTGAGCAATAAAATAATAATACAACATCACAAATAACGTATACATAATAAATTAATTGCTATCTATATAATTAGATTTTAAAAAAACTAAAATTCAACTTTTAAAAACATAAAATAAAAATATAAATGTTTATATTTTCCAATAAAAATGCACAGATCATTTATTTCAATATTTATGTCTATTTGTATAGAAAATATTTGGTTTCATAAATTAATCAAAATGATATTCAATAGTACCCTTATTAGCAGTACCAACTTCTCCATTTCTTATAGCGCATTGAGCAATATAGCAAACCATAATTTGTTGGCAAAAAACTCTGCAGAAGTCGCACTTAAGTCTTATTAAAAATTTCAACACAATCACTTAGCCTATTAAAATGACTGTCACAGTGATACTATAATTTGTCATTTGCTTTTGATTAATCCACATTAACAAAAGAGTTTCTCTTTGCGCCATGAAATTAAATTTTCAATTTAAAAATATTTTCACTATCTGTACACATGGTCTAAAATCAATGATTTAATGATATTGTAGTCAGAATTAAAGTTGCTGATCAATAATCTTTTTTCCTCACTTCCATAATTTTCCAGTTCATGATTAAAATTAATATTTATATGCATATGAAAAGAATTTTTTAAAAAATCTAGTAAAGATGAAAAAATTGCTAAAAAAACATTAAATGTAAAAAGCTTGCAAAATAAAGGAAGACCATCTATGTTTTACTCAAGTTGAAACACTCTGAAAAAAATCAAACATATAGTGGCTATATTAATCTGTAACATTCATATTTTAACCCAAGATATTAGATGACTTAGCAATTCCATGTTGTTAACATTTTGATTTTCACGATATTTTAATACAAATAGGCTTTATTTTTTTCTGACAACTTTTAATAAGCTTTCAAATTCAGAGTTCATAGCTCATGACTAATATTATTATAGTATACACATGGAAGAACACTTTAACATTTCTATTATTGAAAATTTAGCAATTCCATATTTAATAGTTAAATTTAAACCACTTATAAACCTAATTTGGCCTTCAAATCTTTTTTTTTTTTGTTTGATGTCAAAATTTATCAGCTTTCAAATTCTGTATCTATGGCTCATGATCAAAACTCTTACAGTATACATACATAGAAGACTTTTAAAAATATATGCACAATATTTTCTCTACAAAAGACAGAAAAAGATAAGCAAACTAAATTGATAACAGCCATAAGTAATAATAATATGTATATGCAATCATTTTATAAATCTTAATTTAATGAGAAAATAATTATTCATTCTATAAGCCTTCACTATGCCAGATCTCATTGTATGCACAATGAAATTTGTGTTTACTTTGATAAAAAGATATGGTTATGGTAATATATATTTTGAAAAAAATAATTCATAAAGATAAAGTCCTCTTTAAGAGTTGCCCTAGTAAATTTATATGTAGAAAAAGGTGAGTAATCCTACCATAAACATTTCTAATAGTCATGAGGGAATTATCCCAACACATGCGCTGTATGAATTTATAAAGCAGAGGAATACTTTCACTTTCTAAACACAAGATAGTCTTTGAAAAAATAACAATTAATCCACCTTATCTTTTTTACCTATATATATATATAGGTTAATCTTAAGCATTTAGAAATGAAAGCGTGATCTTAATCAATCATTTTTAATGCGATTCACTATATATTAATAAATGATGTTTGCAAAATTATTATAATTTACTGCGTGTCAGGGCAATTCCTTTATGACTATTGCAAATAAAAACATCACTCTAGACAAATTATCAGTTACATCAACATTTCTTTAACAATTTTGCTTATAAATAAGTTAGATATTTTAGTAGAAATCCATCATCTACATGATTTTTTTGTTATTGTTGAAATAATTAAGATCAGTTCTAAGTGATTCTTTTTTCTTTTCATTATAATTATTTATTAAAATGTAATTTTGTTTTTAAAAAAGATGTTTAGCAAATACAAAATTTTTTTTTTACTGAATTAGTTTGGAAAATCAAATAGAAAATTATCCACATAAAAGTATTAATTTTCTAAGATTATTCACATAAATGCATTTACTATTATATAGTCATTGAAATTAAAAATATATAAAGCAGAATAGCAAACATACATACAATAAAATATGGGTGAGGTGATGAAAATTAAAAACTGTTATTTCTTTATTATTTAGAAATACAATGCTAACTGGTGATCATGATAAAAAAACAACAGAAATATTGTAGGAAAATACATGAATATATATATATTGAGAGATTTCAAACTCATCCTACAATTAATAATACACACACATGTGAGCATTTTTCTTGAATATTTTCTTTAATTAAATACAGTAACTTTGAATCTAATCATTGTTTTATGTTCTTTGATGAGGTTAAATGTTCTTTCACATGATATTTCATGAATGCAATGCTTGTTTTTCAGCATTTGAAGTTTAAGTTTTGCAAAGGTTAGGATTGCTTGCAGTTTACTGTGGCTTCAGAACACAAAAATATTGAGAAGAAAAAAATAAAAAGAAGAAAATTTATCCATATGATAATGTCAAATAATCTTGTAATTCAAACTAATATGATAATTCAAAATATTTAGAAAGTAATCATTAGTTTTGCTTTGCAAAAATCAAGAGGACCTTTAATAAACAGATATATAAAATTTCTACTGACTATTTCCTTTGAGAGAATAGCCTAATTGGTTAAAGCTTCACCTTAAATTCAATATTCATGAATCTAAAAGTTGTTGAATCAATTTCCATGCCAACGATCATTGGCAGATCAGCCATGCTTATAAAAGAAGAAGAATAACTGAAACATTGCATTCTATATTTACTAATCTTCATTTTATTGCTAACAGTTGAATGTATTTAGAAAAGTGTAAATAAACTTTTAATTCTTTTAAAAAAAAAAAGTTTAATAATTTCAACCAGATTATGAGAATACTCCAATATATAACTACAAGTAAAATGCCATTACTACAAACTTCAGACAATCACTATGGGTTTATTTTTCAAAATACCTAAAAAATTTTCTTTTACTGACACACCAATTAGATTTTCTTAATGGAAAAATAAATTTATGGTTGTGAATATTTATTTTTTTTTAGCTTATACTAAATATAAAAAACAAATTATATCTCTCATTCTCTGATTGAAAATTGTTAGCTAAGGCAGTAATTATGAATGAAGGCAAAGAATGCTTGGAACATAAGAGTTTCAAAATAGCTATCACTCAATGATGATTTTTATATTTACTATATACATCTAAAAAAAAACACCTCCAAATGAAAAAGACTGCATACATTGGAAAAAAAAAAAACCCACAACAAGTCAAATATAAAGCTAAAAACAAAAAGGGGATATGAAAAGTAAATTAAGTATTTTACTAAATATATGGCTGGAATGGAATTTTATTATAAATAAAAGAATAAACAACTTTAGTAAAAATGTGTGGCATATTGGACAAGGTAGCAAAATTAGTTATGAAAACTTAATGAAATACCAAATGCAAATAATTTAGACTTATGGTCCAATAAGTTTTCATTTTTGTAAAGAAATGGAGAACTTTTATATAAATTTACATTTTTTTTAAAAAAAAAAATTCAATAACATTTTTAACTATTATTATGGGAGATTTTAACCTTAGAAATGAAAAATATTTATCAGATAAAAAGTATAGTCCATAGAGAAATGGAGAATTTTTAAATAAATGTACAAATTGTTTTTGAATATATCAAATAGCACTTTAAACTATTATAGATTATAATATTAAAATTGAAAAATATTTACAAGATAAAAGTATAATTTATCAGGAAAGCAAAATCAGAGGAAATATTTAAACTTGTGAAATTTATCAAGAAAAATAAACCCAACGATCTTATGAATATTGGCTTTTGAGAAAATTCCAAAAAAAAAAATGATAATATAGTGTAATGTGACCCGGACCCCTTTTGCTACTGTTGACACTTCTCTTTTACGAACCTGCTGTGTTCTATCGTCCGAGGTTACATAATGTTTTGTGAAAATAATTTCAAACACATATACACGTACGCTTTTATTTGTTTCATACGTAGATTCAGATTGAACCCGAGTAATAGGCGCCAGGAGAACCTTTACAAGCTCGCCACGCACGTGCACATGCTCACTCAACTATATCACAGAACATGCCCAAGCATAACTCCAGCGGACAGCAAGAAACGAACACAGCAACACTATTTCCGAACTAGATCGCACATTACCGTTAAAACAATATTAAAACACCTTTATCACTGTTGGGCCCGCCCTATATCCCCCAGAATAAATTAATCATAACTTAACATTAACATAAGAATTGTATGACAAATATAAACGCTATAAATATACTTAAATCTTAACTAAAATATTAAATGTACCCGTTCAAATTACACAACATAGATCACTCTCGCACTCATTCAACATTATTGAAATAAATTTGAAATTCCAAGCGATCAATAAAAGAATTATTAATTAAATGAATGATTTATTTAGAAAAACTGGGTAAATAAAATTATCATGCAGATATATGATTTAGTAAGTCTAGATAACATAATTACGGAATTAGGTATGAATTTGTACAGATATTTGCTGAATCTTAATTGTACATATTATTCTGGTTGAGTTCTTTAGTGATTCAATTTGGTCATTAGTAATTTTATTATTTTACACTTAATGTCTGTAAATCGTTCTCCACTTTAAAGTTATTTTAGCTGGTGCATAAATGTGTGAGCAAATGTTAAAATATAACTACCTGTGGAACGAGAAGACTGTAATGGGATCCTGAGCGATGTTTTCTTTAATTCAGCATGTCGGCTCGGGGTGAGGCTTCCAGGGTGTGTGTGGTCCTTGAGTTCATTTTCTCCGAGGTTGAGAGCATTCTAGGATCGATCAGCGGTGCCAGGTGCGAAGGTTCGGCGGCCAAGCCGCGAATTTTGGATTCAGCAACGCATTTCGTCTACGGTATCACACAAAGTTTAGGTTAAGAAGTCCAAGTACTTAATCAGAAGTTCTGCCAAAAAATAATAATACTTTCTGCTAAATTCAAATTAATTTCGCCTTCCACAACTCTTAATCAATAATTAATTGTCAATTTTAAAAACTCCAGTTCTGTCTTGCCTTTTTCTTCTCTTCTTTCCCGCCACGACACCTTGAATTTTTCCTCCAATCTCTGTCATGCACTCATGAGTCATTAGTTCTTATTTGCTAATTAAGGGTCCTCTTTATTTAATAGTTTCTGTGACATTTGCACCACGTGGGAATTTAATTTAGCTTTTCCATTTTTCTTACATATTGTTTTAGCTGGAGCCAGAAGTCCAAGTAGTACAATAGCAGCGTACACTTTTTTATCACCTCTGTTTCTAAATTTGGATTGTTATCTAGACTTTACCAACATACATCCTGCTTATTGTTTCAAATTCTCTAAATTTTAATCTACTAATTGCCCCCCCATTCAAAATATCTTAGATCGCTTGGAATCTTTTAACCTATTGCAGATTAATTAATTTACTTATCTTTTTTCTTTCTTTTTTTGTTTAAAAATGATTTAATAAAAATTTCTAATTTGTTCTCGATCATTCTTTTTTTTAAAACGAAATAACAAAAAAAAGCAAACTTACAAATAATGATTATAATAATTCCTCAAAAAAATAAAAACTCTTTTAATTTTTAGTTCAATAAATCTGACAGGTACTCATATATAGCTGCGATCTGCTTTAGAAACGGCTGTTTCTCGTTTATTCTTAAAACAAGATCGTTTTTTAAAAAATTTTGTACCTGTCATTTATTTCGTCATTAATATATATCTTTAACTTTCCTAGGTTCAAACCCCATGTAACGCTATTCCGTTACATATCTCCCCGCCTGGTGTAGAGTAAAATCCGAGGATTGCGGATTTTAGCTCTGACAAGGAGCCAAGTTATTCGGCCCTCTTCAGTGCCCTCGCATTAAATGTCCCCTTTCCTTGGGCCAGTACAAAGGCATTATTCCCATATGCCCTGACGATCTCATATGGGCCCTCATAGATGTCGAGGAATTTTTTATATACGTTCTGTTCCGGTCGACTGACCGGATTTGATCTGACCATCACTCGGTCTCCCACAGTGAACGTGTTTCGGATTGGCCTATTGGTCTGCCTTCGCATTTCCCCCATATGTTCCAATCTCCGTAATGCTATCTGGTTGTCATGTTTCGATCAACTCTTCCTGTTCGGATCGAGGGTCTATCATCGTAAGGATATGGTATAGGTCGTCCATAATGGAGTGACTGGGTTCAAGTCCAGTGGACTCATTTTTTGAGGTATTGATCATTTCAGTAATCCGGGGAATCTCCCGAACCCATTTCCGATGATCTCCTGCAGTGTACACGCGAATAGCCGCCTCAACTGCATCACCCGCTCGCATGGGTTGCTCTGCGGGTTCCGGATAGACGTCATATGATGTTTGATCCCAGTTTGGTTCACCCATCGCCTCCATACCTTTGATACAAATGGTGTGCCATGATCCGATAAAAGGCACTTAGGTTTCCCGATGATGGGAAACTGTTTGGTTTCCAACAGTTTGATGGTCTGGTTTGCATTAGCCCGGGCCATGGGGTACGCAGCGACCATTTTGGAGCACAAATCATATGTGACCAGTAAATACCTCTTCCCCCCAAACATCGGCAACGGCCCGTAATAATCAATAGCCAGGGTGTGGTTTGGTTCTCGGACGATGATCGGTATCTGAGGTCCTTCATTCGACCGATTTAGCGGTTTTGTCCTGCACAAATCTCACACTTCCGTATTCTTCTGGCAATGTGTGGTGCATCCCTGGCCAGTAAAACCAATTACTAAGGTACCCTTCAGTCTTGCTTGTTCCGTAATGGCCACGTTCCTGATGGGTCTCATCAACCATTCGATCCCGCATTCCCTTCGGTATTACAATACGGGTTTGTTTCCCATTCCCTGTTTTCCTTTGGACTATTCCCTCCAGAATAATGCACCGGTCCCGATATTTCCATAACAGACCCCCCCAGTCTCTTCCTTTTTCTGGTCGGGCCCCGCCTTTGGCCTCCTCTCACGTAGGTATCGTATTATTTGTTGGCATTCTTCATCCTCTTTCTGGCCCCTCCGAATGTTGTTTGCACCAAACTCACTTTCCCTGCTTCGCCTGGTAGTAGCGGCTATGTACGCGAATTCCTCAGCTTCGGCATTTGGCTGTGGTCCCACTGGGTAACGGCTCAGTGCGTCTGCGATCACGTTATCCTTCCCTTTACAATATTCCACTTCATATTGGAACTCCTGCAGGGCTAAGCTCCACCTCACTAATCTATTATTTGTCAAAAAACTTTTATTCAGAAATTCCAGACTCCGATGGTCGGTAATTACTTTCACTTTGGATCCGACCAGGTTTCTTGCTGTCCGCTGGAGCGATGCTTGGGCATGTTCTGTGATATAGTTGAGTGAGCGTGTACGTTACAATAGAAATATCCAATGAAGAATCAGCGAAGTTGGATTATATTTTATCTAATAGAAAATATAAATTTCAAGAATGCGATCCATCAATTTAATAAATTCACCATAAGACACCATCATTGATAAGTGAAATATAAAATAAATGTTAATGTAAAGCTAGAATGCCAAAACTCATTGTATTTTCAAAAAGTAATTAGAAATAAAGAAATGCTTAATTAAGAGTTTACATGATAAGAAAAAAGAGGAAGCATGTTAAGTTACAATCAATCATTATAATATTAGATGGACTGAAATCATCAGAGTACAATAGTTTTTTTAAAGGAAAAGATTCTAATCACAGAAAGGCTTTTAAGTGAAAAATTTATATTAAAACAAATTAAAAAGCTAGTTTAGAGAAAGAAAAAAAACACTTCTGGTATTGCTTCCAGCTATCCTTGCACATTATAGTTAGAGTAAATAATGTAGTGCTTGAATATGAATTGACATTAATAGTAAGAAAAAAAAACTAAACAAAATAAGCACAATTTTGATCTTTCTTTTTTACATAAAAATCAATATTTAAATGTTTCATGGCAAATGACATATCAACATTCAAATTATAGGTAACATGATGAATAAAAAAAATATTAGCCAGGTGTCATAATCGGTACATCGTGTAGGACAAACCCAAAAATCACATCAACTATAATTCAAGCAAGTAGGATGCAAAAAAAATAACTAAAAATATTTTAGACCATGTTTATTGATAACCTAATTAAAAAAAAAAAAGCTATAACTAAATAAAAATAGATATGATGTCCTAGCAAAATTAACATTAACTTAACCCATGGAGAGTTTTGCTCTGTTTATTAACATTAACTTAATGTGTTATCATAAAAGACATTTAATTTAATATGATTTATTACAAAAAGGCGATGTTACATTCAAGTAAATAATGCTCAGACATGATACTTGGCATGTACTTTGGTTCTAATTGAACTATTCACTTTTGATTTCCGAATATTGGATTATTTTCCCCATAGCCAATATATCATTTCATATTGTATTGTTTGGCAATCATGTGATAATCTACTTTTCATAGCGTTTTGTTATCATGTTTGATTTTCCTAGCATAAACCACATTCATGGGGAACAAAATCTCATAAGTGAAAAGTTTATAGGCTTAAATTGGCCCTGGTTTATATCCAGATTTCTCTAATTAAACTATAAAGTTTATTAGTAAAAAAAACCATGTGATTTATCCCCCCCCCCCAACTTATATATACACACACACACAAATAATATTTATGTTTTTAATATAAGCAATTATTAGTTTTCCTGTTTCTCAATGACAATTAAAGAATCAATATTTATAGGTTTAATAATATTTCTTCAAACAAAGGAGAAAATTATATTAAAATGTTTTATGATCACACATCAATATTAATCTAATCAATCATTTGGTACTTTCTTCTCTCTTTAACTGAAAATATCTATTGAAAGAATTTTTGAGCTTATTTCAAAATTATTCAGCAAAAAAAAAAAAAAAAGAGCTCCATTTAATCTTTAGCTAATTTAGCGAATATGCTTTTTACTTTTTATCTATTAAAAGATTAGCACACTATACTTTAGTAAAATTAAATATTTTCATTTTTTTTCTTTTAAAACTTGCACTAACACAAAGTGGATATAAAAAATTACAATCTACTGAATTATATATATAACAATTAAACTGATTGTAAACATAATGATACTTCAACCAATGTTGCAAAATTTCTAACTAGACTATTGCAGTAACTCACTCTGGAGATTAAAAGTTGGAAAAGTATCTTCAAATGATTGGGAACTTATGCTTTCTATATGTAATGAAGAAACTGTAGAAGCTTCTGTGGGAAGAGACTGATAATGATTTTGATCACCTGAATCAACACTGCCATCACTAGTGCTTTTTAATGCTGTCTTTTCAAGTGGAGGTGAGACAATTAAGATTGGATGAACCTGCTTTTTAGGAACATTCAACTGAAAAGCTGCAACAAAAAAAAAAAAAAAAAGAAGGGAAGAAGGGAGAGAAGGGACAATAAAGGATCCTTTACACACATACATACACAATTTAAATTGACATTTAATAATCATAAAATAAAATAAATTTTTAAAAAATAATTTAAAAACTATAAAAAATATATATAATTTAAAAAATGAAAGTGAAAAAAGGGTGCTAAATTTTACAAATTAGATCTGGGTTCAGCAGATGATAAGAGTAGTGTAATCAAGTGATAATAAATCATCATTGAGGGTAGTTAATGTTGCTTGCTTTCCTTAACATAATTTGTTAGAGCATCTTGCTTACAACTTCACCATAAAATAAAATCCTTGCACATTAACTGTTTGGATGTATGTTAGAAACAAATTATAAAAAAACAAACCCCAAAAAACAAGAATACACGTAACCAAAGGAAGTAAATGCTTCCAAATACTATGAGGCTCAGCATTTAGGCATTAGGTAGTTTTGGAATTTACTGATATATATATACAATTAAGAGTCGTGCCGAAAAATACGGGTTCCTGAAGAAAACCAAAGTAATGGGGATCACTTTATGGAAAGATCTTAAAAAATACTATAGACTAAAAAAAATACCTTGAGTATTAATAAAAATGTACCTATCATATTAATTGTAAATAATATTTATTTACAACAAATAAATTAAAACAAATATTACCATCACAGATTTTATGTTTAGAAAAGAAGTAAAACAAATCTAAATATAGTATTGCATTCAGAAAAATATAAATTTAAAATATCCTGATGAACTTTTTAATGTAGAAACATATCTACCAGTCTTGAAAATTATTTTAATACAAATTTTTGGGTAATTGTCTTTTGTATATACTGTAATTATTTACTTATTCTGGAATGTATTACTATAATATCAGTCTTCACTTTAAAAAAATTTAGAAATAAATAGTATACAAAGTGCCTGAGTGATGTACCAACAATAATAATTTTTACCGTTTAATAAAATTCTAAGAATCATTCATCTTATCATTTCTGAAAATGGGTATATGAAGACATTGTATTTTTCTTTTATGATATATTATTCAGTGCTGAAAAAACATATAATATTAAATCTTAAAACTATTTTATAAATTAATTTGATAATAAAATCACATAAAGGTTTAAAGAAAATAATCAATATGTACAGTTTATATTTTATATTACGTAATTTCAGTAATCTATATAATTCTAAAAAAATTCAGAAATCAATAATTTTAATAGCAAAATTGTAAAAAAAAATCTAAATGCACATCAATAATTATCATGAACAAATCTTAACTAATTTTATATGCAGTTAAATTGTGCTCGGAAATCTTACCAAAACAATTTTATAATTGTTTTTTTTTTTTTAATAAATATATATTATAAAAGAAGTAAATAATATTAAAAAAAAAAAAAGCATAAACATTTATAAACGAACTAAGAATAATATTTATTTCTTATAATTAATTCTTGTTGCGTTCTTCTATGTTGATTCAATATGAAAATTTAAATTTATAATAATTAATTCTTTTTTAACTTTCTGAGCATGGTTTTATCAAAGATGTTTTATTAAAATTGCCAAATCTTTGTTGATATATATATGTAATACTCAAATATTTTACACTAATATATTTTATTTGGGAATTATTGGCGTGTTATAACTAAGAGTGTGAAATATTAGCGTAAAATATTTGAGTATTACAAAGATGTTTTATATAACTTCATGCGTAATTTTAGATATGTACATACATGCTATACATATATTTATATCTAAAAATAAGAGGAAAAAATTAATTGCAAACAGTATTCCATAAAAATATACAAATTAAGGGGGGGGGAGTTGAATTTTTTAACTCTGAAATGCTATAATTTTGAATATAAAATGGTTTAATGAAAAATTATAAATATAAATTTTTTTTATACAATATGCTGAAAAATACACACCACATGTTAACATAAACAATAAGAAAAATGTGAATTTATCATCTTATATAGTAAACTATATAAAAAAAAAAAAACCTCTTATAAAATTGATACAAGATTGATAATTACTTAAAAATTAAGAGTAAAAAAAAAATTGCTGGAGACAACTGCTTTAAAATAAAATGAGAAAATAAAAATGCCATTTCTTTTTTGGTATTTACAAATTTGTATAGACTATTTTGAACTTGTTTTAAAAATTTAATGTAATTATTTGTTTTCTCTTGGTATGTTTTATATTTAAAATCGAAATATTATAAATAATGTACACCGTCTTATTTTAACATAAATGTAGAGCATATACATACATATATAAAACTATATATAAAATGAACCTAAAATTTGGATATAGATTGTAACAAGAACCGATCAAGAAACAATTAAATTAATATAAGTTTAAATGATTTTAGAAAAATAAATATCCAGGAGTAAAAAGCAAAAAAAAAGTTAAATTAGATTTATATTTATTTATTTCACATATCTTGAAAAGCATCTAAAAAGAGACGACTAAAAATAAAGTTGTTATTGTAGAATTTGTATTTTGAATAGAAACTGTAAAAAGTGGCATTCTAGAAATAAGCTTATAAAAACAAAATTAATTTCTAAGCTAACATTAAATATAATAATAACCAAACTAGTGCAGTACTCAATGACATGAGTTTTCTTTTCAATAAAAGAATTATTCTCCTGATCTCAAAAGTAGTCCTTTAAAAATGATTTTGAAATAAAAACTCATTAAAAAAAAAGTGCATTACAAGAGTCACAATTTAAAATATTTTTTTTTTTTTGTCAAATTTATGGAAAACAATATGGGCAATGCAAATTAAATCATTTCCCCCCACTTTTTTGCCATGGTTCAGATGATATATGCCATGTTTTTTATGACAAAATTTAAATTTTCTATGAATTTTTATTTAAATAGCTTCATTTAATTTTTTTCTTTATTCAACTTTATGAAAAGAAGACCACATAATTTTTAGGCAGAAAAAAAATAGATTCTAACACAAATTTGAGCATCAACAATTCTCTCAAAACAACACTCTCCATATAGTAGTGCCATCTTGTGCTAACAAGAGCAATAATGGATGAGAAGGCTTGTGCATAAAATCCCTATCTAGTGCCTACTCATCCAATATCCCCAGACTAGTTTCTGGCTTGTGGCCTTCATCAGTGAGGAGCATTGGATCTGAGAGCACTGCACCTAGATCTTAGGATCTAATGCAACCCTCCAGCACCCACCTTTTAACTCTATTTAATTACAAAACTATGATCATGTGATGTTTAGTGGTTTAACAATTCTCTCCTAACTTCTGGAAGATATATCAGCAAAAAAAAAATAAAAAAAGAATAAGCAATCTGTACTTAACAAAAACTAGCAAAATACCAGGCTCTTTTCATCACAACTTCTGAAAATGCCACAGAACATAATAAAAGAATGAGTACAAGCCTTTTCACAAAATTTCCAGATCCAGTTTCTTATTATGCATACATAGTAAATTTTATATTTATTATTCAATTTTCATTTATAAAATTGGTAATAAAATTATTAGCAAAAATAATAAATATTAATTAAAGATAATGTGGAATTGAAAAAAATGTATCAAATTATAATTTGTCATTTTTTTTTTTTTGCTATGATAATAATAAAGTTCTTCTAAAACACATGCAGTTTAGCTGAGCGTATTTCGGGTTCATATTCAATTATAAGTCTGAGATAGCCATGTTTTGCAAATAATAACCTGCAACAGGTTTCATAATTTATTATCATGTCTGCATTTCAACAATAATGAAAAAATGCCAGATAACAAAAGTAAAAACTTTAACCCAATATACAAATTAGGCCTAAACATATTGACCAGCACAACATAAAATTCAAAGCTGCATATCAGATGCACAGAGTAGTAGTAGTTAATTGAGTAATCACTAAATTTATTTGATGTAATACAATATGACAATATGTTCACCCAAAACTAATCAAGTCATGGTTCAAATGATAGGATTGGTGTAGAGAGCCATAATGGGTATGTGCATCATAAGAAGTTGTATATACATAAAAATATAACTTCTTATGTTAGCCAGTATCTGGGTATTCAAGCTATATTTTCAATAGTTTTACATTTTCAACAAAAAAGTATTGTGTTGCCAGCCTAAAAAAAACCCAAAAGGATTATAAAAGTTTTTGATTGTGTGAAGATCAGATAGCAAAAGTCCACAAAGAGAGTGTTTTATTTCTTATCAACTAAAATTAAGATAGCCAAAACATCTCATTTAACTTCTTTAGAAATGATGACTAATGTGCCAACTCTATCAAACATTTTTCTGTATAGATTGACTTTGTCATCAGAAGATAAGTCATGAATAGTTCTGTAATTATATTTACATTTTTAAAATTCATATGTTTATTTTTTTGCTGCATGGTTACTGTAACATTTTATTATTTGTAAGCAATCATTTTGTAGTAATCACTGAATTTTACACTTTATGTAGATTCTGTTTAACAAAATGAAATCTTTTTCAATGTGAAAGACTAATAAAAAAGAGTATTATTATTATTAATATTCTACATTGCATTAAATTTAAACCCTTTCTTTTTTGTTTAGCTACATCATATTTTGACTCAGTTATTTATCATCTGAAGAGTATTTAGATTTATAATCATTTATTACTTTCTCTTCATTCATTATATGCAACTCCTGGGAAAAAAAAATTCCTTATAGAGTTTCTTGGAAAAATAAAAGATATCAATGATTTCTGCTGATTTAGTTCTCATGGCTAAGTTATGTTATATATTATTTTATTAGAAATTTTATAAGGAATATAATGATTGGGTTAATTAAAAAATAAATAAATTAACATTTAGAAATTCTGAAGAAACATAAATAATAATCTTAAAAAATGTTAAAATCTTTTTTTAAATTTTGAATGTTTAATATTTTTTCAGTTTTATTCAATTTCTTAATATTTTATCTTTGCGATAATATAAATTACATGATTTTTGAATGCTAGTGTTAACTGAAGTTATCTTAAAAATTGTGTTTTATTCCAAATCTCCAAAAGTCTAATATGGCTGCCATGAAGGTGAAATAGTTAAGACAGGTCCATATATGGGTAAATGGCTTTAATAAAGAAGCTACCATTGCTTTTCGAACAAAAAGATTTTTTATAAATTAGTCACATGAAACAAAGTAAGACAAAACAAGTTAATATCTGTTAATTTTCTATAAATGTTTACCATTTATATACATACACATAAGACTACGTATTATATTACTAATATAGAATGAAAGAGATTTCAGTTATGTGAATACATTGTGTTATAATGCTCATAATACACCAAATTATAAAATAATATTAATGCAGCAACAGCAAAAAAAAAAAAAAAAGAATGAATGAAAATAAATACAACAAAACTAATAGGACAGTAATTGATTAAAAAAAAAAAAGTTCTGTTTTAAATACATTTTAGTGATGGTAATTGCAGTAAGGGATTAAAAAATAAAAATTCTAATGTGTAAATAGGCTTTCATAATATGGGAAAAAAATATATTCTAGTTCAATGATAATGAAATTCAAAATTTGATATAAATTTATATAAAAATTGGGGGTGGGGCCAATAAAGAATTTAAACTTTTTAGCTATGAAAGAAAATGTAAAATTAGGTTGGTAAAGGTTACACTATTTGAATGAAATGGAAAGTGACAAATAGAAAAGGAAATGTTTTCAATAAT
This sequence comes from Epiperipatus broadwayi, assembly GCA_028023455.1. Taxonomy (NCBI): domain Eukaryota; kingdom Metazoa; phylum Onychophora; class Udeonychophora; order Euonychophora; family Peripatidae; genus Epiperipatus; species Epiperipatus broadwayi. Next base: position 1,449,140 of record JAQFVV010012409.1, read on the forward strand.
AGCAAATTTTTCTACACAATAGTTTCATTTACTGCAAGTTCTAGTAATCAATAGACACTAGAAAGTTGTGCATTTTAATTTTCCCAATCCAGTGCCTTCTCATTCAATATTGCCAGAATAGCTTCTATTTATGGCTTTCATCAGTGAGAAATCTTGAATCTGGGAGCAGTGCACCTGAATCTTTGAATCTAATGCATCTCCCCAACACCCACCATTTAGCTTTATAGATAGCCACCATTATCCTTTGACTAGTATTGGTATTAAATCATTAAAACAGCACAGCTATCTTTTCTTATGCTTACACAAGTTGTCAAAACAGTAGCAAATATTTCTACACAACAGTCACCTAGTGCAAACTCCAGTAAACAAGAGAAAGTAAATACTGAATTGAATTATGAACTGTATGGCTATACAAGAAAATCAATCTTGGACTGAAAACATTACTGTTTTCATTTTGGGCTGATAGTTTTATATTTAACAAGAAATAAAAAAGGTGAATATTAGAGGGTGCATTAGATTAAAGATCCAGATGTATTGCTTTCAGATCAAAGACTTCTCACCGAGAGTATAGAATGAGAAGGCATTGGACAGATTAAAATGCACTATCTTTTAGAATCTATTGATTACTAGAAATTGCACTATTGTACAGAAAAAAGTATAAGAAAAAATGGTCATAAGATGTTTTAACAATTTAATGCCAATCATAGCCATGGTGACCATGGTTATTAAAAAAACAAAACACTAAAATATATAGCTACTGAACATACCAAATTAGCTTGGATTGAAAATAATATTTTTTCATTTTGGATTGTTGGCTTTACTTTTAACCAAAAAGGTAAAAGGTGGATGCACATCTCCCAACTCCTTGCCAACGAAAGCCATAAGATAGAACTATTCTGAGGATATTGGATGAGAAGAAAGCTTGTACTAGATGGCACTATCGTGTAGAAAAATTTGATATTTTAAAGAAAATGTGATTATAAAATGTATTCAACATATAGTAAGATAAGAAAATGATGAAAAATAATATCTTTAAGTGTCTGGAAATAAATCTCTATGTATGACTGTGATCCAATACAGGACACAAGCAGAATACCTACTACTAAATATTGTAACTATATTAATGTACCACATTCTCTCACCCAAATAAATGAATAATTAAAAAAATAGATGTCATAAAAAGTTTGAAAGATTGCAGTTAGAGAATTAGACATTTTTTAATATTATAAATCAAAAATAATGTTAGTTATCAAAAGAAAAAAAAAGGGAGTCCATTTCAAAATAGTTATCACAGCATATGAGAAACGGTTATAAGAAGCTGCATCAAAAACAGTAGACTAGGAACAAGATAAGAATTAGCTTCTGTGTCTAGCAAGATATTAGAAACAGTCAATGAACGAATAAAAAAAGTAAAAACACTTAGAAAAATAAATGGATGTTCATTAGATTTCATTAAAAAAAAAAAAAAAAATGAATGAAGTGCTCCAAAGCTAGACAAAAATAATTTGAGGGAACTATATAAAACTAAAAAAACATTGTTTATGAATGATTATACAGAACAGTAAATAGTTTAGCAGGGAAAGGGGCCTAATGAGGAATTCAGGCAACACATTCATAATATCAAGCTTACCAGAAGTTGCAATGGAAATAGTGTACCATTCTCTCCTCTCTCTTCAAAAATTGAAAAAAGCATTAGAAAGTTATAAATGAAATAAAATTAAAAAAAAAAAAAGCCAAATGAATGAACAATATTCAATCATAAACTAGCAAATCAAAATTAAGTTTTCTGACTGTGGGGAAACAGTTCTACAACCTACAAAATCTTTGCAATATATACATATTTTTTGGTTCTCCTATTGGATACAAAAATATGAATTTTGCATGGATATTGTTCATTTTAATTTATTATAAAATATTTTTATTATTGGAATTATTAAAATGTGAATGTTTTGCTTACAAATTTTCATTTGTAAAAAAATGGTTTCAGGTTAGTGATAAAGTTAGACTCACAAAATATTTTTAATATATGAAGCTTGTTTAAATTTTTTAAAAGATATCTGCAAAAAAAAATTGAAACTATTTTTCATATTTATTAATTACGTTAAACTGAGCTTCATCCATTACATTATTAATTTTGACATTTTATTTTATCCATAGATTGATTCATTTTAATAATTAACTATTGAATTTGGTAGCTGAGGCTTCTTAATTTTTTTGCATATTTACAGCATATATAAATACTCATAGACAAAGTTTATAAATGCAATCATAGCCAAAATCTAAATGATAAGATTTTTTTCTACCTGTATTAGATTTCTGATTCTTGGAGGAAAAATTATCCAAGTGACCATCTGAAACCTTCTGAATTTCATCTAAGTCACCTTAAAAATATTGGAAAATATATGTATATGTAGACTATATATTTTACACATAAAAACATTAGTACACATATGAATCTAACTTGTGTGATTAAGATTTGATAGACATGAAAGTTTTATAAATAATGAAAAATATTTAAGCAAATATATATATAATAGGTTCTTCATGATTGTTTTTATATACCTTCACTACTGAAGTAATTGAAATATATAATTAATCAATATTTGGTTGAAAATATTTGAAAAACATAATTTTTTTAAATGGTTGCAAATATTATTTAAAGTCAATGTACATTTAACATAGAAAGAACATATTCACAAACTATCTAAATTCGTATATTATTAAACAAAGATTATAAATTTAGTTTTTATGTGAACAATTAAATTTCAAAATATATCCAATGCATTGTTTTACATTATAATATATCTAAAGAAGAACATCCATTTCAAAACTATCATTAAGTTATGAAGTTATATACCTTTAAATATGCATATGAAAAAAATTATTTCCTGGTTTCAATCAAAAAAAAAAATTAAAATATTACATCAAAGCAAGAAATAATCAAGTTGTACATATTAAAATTAATTGAATTTTGTATCAAGTGTTGAAAATGTATAAAAATAAAAATGCTATTATTTTAAATTTAAAATATTGTTCCAAAATATATTTTATCAAGTGATATTGCTTCCAAGACAAATAATAATAAAATCAATAAGTTAATTATATATAATATAAATTTTGTATATACACTTTATAAAAAATTAATTATAAAGTAAGAGATAATAATATGTTGATATTAATACAAGTATTGTTTGGGACAAAAGAGGAATTTAATAAGTGATGTTTATGTGTAAAATATACTTTTGCTAGTTTAGGTCAATGAAAACATTGTCTTAGAAAAAAAAAAAAAGCTAAACTTATAGTAGAACTAAGCTCTTAAAATGAGACCTCATAATTCATTTGGTAGCTAATTTAAATTATCAGTAATTAACTAATTTGCATAGTTTTCATATTATACATACAGAATGATTCCAATGAATCATAACAGGCTATGAGTATGAAAAATACAGTTTCTTGAAAGCGTTAAGCCATTTTAATTGATTAATTTATATAGCTTTACATTACAAGTGTGATAGCACTATTTAATATTATTATAATTTAGACAAGCATAAATCTATAATTTATTATTTAAATTAATAGTTGTTCATAAATATGTAAACAGTCATGAATACACATGTATAATTTATATTTATTTTATATATTTTATTTTACATTAACTGTATTATTTTATTTGGGTTTGATTATATTTATTTCAGTTTTATTCTGTTTTGTTATACTTTGTTTTTATTAATTTTATTGTTTACATTTTTTGTATTATTTATAGTTATATATTTTATTTTATGTTGTTCATTATATTATAGCTAGATTGTGCATACATATAGGTCAATAAAAGGTTTTTGCTGAAAAGTGTTCATGGTTTCTCTAGATATCAATACAAGTCTCTTGTTCCACATCGCTACAGGTTTAAACATCTTAGACAAATATTCATATAAAAATTTATTTTACTCTATTTGAAAATATTATGTTTATAGACTATTTATTAATAATAAACTATTGTTATCATATTATGATATTGATTTGAGATCTTACTTGTTCAATTTACCAATATAATCATTATAAACAATATTGAAAGAAATAAGTTATGTACCGGACTATACTTCCCTGCGAAATTACGCTCCTAATCTTGCACTGAGAATGAAGTGACCAAGATTGAACGGGGTAAAAAATGGACATCAATTTAACCGATTGTCTGTCCTACAATATATTTATTGGTACTTCCAGCTAAACTGAAAGAAAGAGTGAATTGACAGGACTCTGCCAATAAAAAACCCCTTTAGTTAATATCCTTCTTGAATGCCTGAATGTTTAGGACCTATGGTATGTACATATCTTTAAAAAGTCTATTTACAAATAGCTTTTGCGCACTACTGCTAGAAAAAAATAAAAATGAATTCCCCCCCCTCTCCTAAAAGGATATGTAATACCATATAAACAGCAGAGCACGAGAATAAGATTGAACACCCGGTAGAGGGTACACCCTATATACAGGGTCTTCAATGGGTAAGTTAAATAGTTATAATAGGTACGTGATTGATAAGGAAGAATACATTTTATCAAATAAATAATAATACAAAAACGAAACAAATTTAATGTTACGATCAAGTATTTATTTAATCCCAGATACCCACCACAGTTTCGTACTTAAAATGATATAATAAAAAATAAATAAATGAATTATCATCACAAACCCGTATATATATTTGATGCTTTGAAATAGATAAAATATAAATACAATTTTAAATGAATAAGAAAAATATTAAACAATATTTCATAATGAATGGAAGTGGTCTGAGCTTTTTTTACCCTGTAGAAATAAGTTATACTTTGTGTGATTTGATATATATTTCTCAGATAAAAGAATGTCGGTTATACAGGCATACACTTCTACTTAGGACTTTAAAAACCTTTTTATTGATAGCAAATATAATAAAAAAAACTATGCATACATATATTTGCATTATAAAATATTTCACTAATTTCGTATTTTTCAACATGTCAATAAGGCTGCATTAGTTCAGATACCATAGAGCATTCAACATGAGGTGCCGTATCTATTTGCCTTTTACGATAGACAAATTCTTATGTGTATACATGCAGCACAATTATCCATTCACTACTATTCTAAATGTAAAGTTATTAGTGGACTTGCTTACGGGAAATTTATAGTGAATAAACCCTGGTACACTCATCATAAGGTGTCACAGTGACAAAAATAACTTAAAGATATAAGGATAAATACATTTCAGACACTCAACATGAGGTGTCGTATTTACCGAATATTACCAGTGTATGTGGGCATATATACACATGTGACAATTTTCAAAAAGAAAAACAAGCAGCAACAAAAAAAAAAAAGGTAATTGCAACCTTTGCTGAAAATACTAGAATTTGGGTTAGAAAAATGAATTAAAAGATTTAAGTAAAAGCTGTATCATTATACCTGTAATAACCATAAATTCAATATATATTTGTGAGACAACTCTCTCTCTCTTTTTTTAAATGATTAATAATAATAATAATAAGAAAATATATTTCTAATTTTCGAAAATATCAGAATGAATTAATTCAATATTAATAAAATATTTTTAAAAGAAACTTATGTAGGTGTCTTCATCTTCACCTGACTAAGCTTTTGAGTGAGCTTCAAGTCAAACAGTTGTGAGGTGAGAATTTCATCTCATTCAGGCATAGGCAAGGCGGCTTTTGTCATTATCGTGGCCGGCTGGAACTGGCGTGATCACATCTTGGTGATTTGGACAGAGAAAGGATGGGTGCACCGGCTGGTTTTCTATCCCATGGTCATTTTAGTGAAAGCTTTTCTATCTGGTATAATGCCAATAATTATTATAATGTTCATCCGCTATCTTGAATGGTTCATTAAATCCTTAAGAAAACAAAAGTTCTTAAAAGAACTGTGTAATGGATTTTTTCTTAGAAAATATCAGCAATAGTCTAGTCCATAAGTGGCTAGATGATTGAAGAATTCCGGAGCCAAAGTAGTGAACGACTTGGCCAGAATGAATGCCAAAAAAAGAATGAACTGAATTCACAAAACCTATCAACCCCAATCATACAGAACCAATTCAGGCACCCCCCTGAGAAGTATGAATCAGCCAACCCTTTTAATTTAGCTTATCATTCAGATTATAAACATTCCTTTCTATTTTTCCGATTAAATTCTACATAGCAGGGTTTGATATAATGTTTGGGTTTCCATCTTAAATACTCAGACCACTTGATTACAGATATCAATTCAAAAGAATTTCTACTTTATCTAAAAAAAAAAATAATATTTTAATTACAACACTACATTTTGCTTTTGGTAAGATTTTTGCCAAAGCAATTAACATTCTTTGATTAAATTAAAATTACAGTTTTTAAAATAGTAATTAAAAAAATAAAATATATACAAGTATGTTGAAACAATTACTTTAATGATTTATTTTAATAATTTGTTCCAATATGTGATCCATTTGTTCAATAAAGTTTGCTTTTCTCTATTTGAATTTTTCAGAGAAAAGCAAAATACATAAAATGACATATACTGAAAATATACAAAAAATTAAAAATAAATAAATAAATAAGTTTATTATATGTGTATTTGTTTGGTTACAATATTTCTGTGTCAATTGAATGTTTGCTTTAGATTGGTGTGCGTGGGTATTCTAATGTTCAGACCCAACTTCCATTATTAATATACCACATTTATATATTTGTTGTGCTTAATATATATAAATTTACATGTGTATCTGCTGTAATTTGCTTTACAGCAGACTTTGTGCATGGACATTTGATAATATCTGGCACAGTTAAGTTGATTAGTGTACAGATCACTATCTCATATTATCTTATAGGAGCTAGCAGTTTTTAATAACCAAGTTCTTATAATATTGTATGGGTATAAACTGAGAAGATCAATTAAACATATAAGTTATCTTTAATATTACATAAGTTAATCAAATTTATTATAAATTTAAGATTAAGTCTCTATCTCTTGGATAATCTCGTCACATTCGCCCCATTTATACTGGTACAGTTTTGTGATGTTCTTGCCAGGGTACAATTTGGATGTCAAATTAAAAGATTCTGAAGAGAAATCCAGTGCGAGGTTTGGAGAATTAAGAGAAGAAACAAAGAGGTTGAAGGATAAATTGGATTTAGCTAGAGAATTTCGAAAAAGTTAATAAAGATTTGAACAAAATGATCAGTATAACTCAGAAAGAATGTAGAGAAATAGACAAAACAGTCAATAAAATTAAAAAAATGGAAGACAATTTTAAGATTAGAATTAGTAGTCAAGTGGTTTGCCTTCAAGAAGAATTTGAAGATATTAAAATGAGACTGAATATCAAACATAGAAAAATGATAGACAAGATAAATCTGAAAAAGAAATAAAAGGCTTGCAGAAAGAATTGGTAATGTTCTGTTCTATCATGTCAGCCGCTTGACAGTGCTATTGCTAGCCAAATTGCTAGAAATATACTGTTTTCGCGGCCGCAGCCAAGCCAATAGCCTTCTTTCTATGATAAAGCACGGAAAAAGACAGTTTCCTAGGCTGCTGCTATGGCTTCTTTCTATGCTAAAACCACAGAAAAATGCCTTCTTTGGCTGCCGTAGTTGCTTGTGTTATACACTTTATCGTAACGCTCTGTTGTCTATTTTTGCTACAGTATCGTGTGAGGGTGTGTTCACTGCATTGTGTCAAAGTAATTGAACTTTTCGGTCCAACGTCTTTTTTTTTCATGTGAAGTGACCTACTGGTACCTTCTAACAGTTTTACCAGTGCCGTCACTGTTCCATCAGGACTGTGTAACCCTCACAAATTGGATTTTAGAGTGTGGCACAGCACTATTTTGAAGATCCTGATGAAAGTAATGTATCTGCGAGAACTCGTCCGAAACAAGTAAGATGGCTGCTTCGAACTCTGAAAATTGGCAATTGCCAGACACCGGAGTCAGTTATCATTTTAATAGTTTGTTATAATAATTAACATTAGTGGATAAATTGCAATCGAATTTCCTTTCCCCCCCAAAATGCAGTGTCTGATTAATTACTGTCCAAAAAGGGTAAAATTTACTTTTATTTCTTATTAGAAAATACTATAACTTTTCCGCTATATTTATTATTATTTGTTATTAAAAAAGTAATGTAACTTTTTATATAAACACACACACAAAAAAGGACAGTCTCTGATTAATTATTGTCCCAAAAAGTCAAAGTCGGCTTTCATTTGAAAATTTTGTTTGAATTTTTAAATTTTGTGGAAATTGTAATATAATTAGAAAGTAACATAAGTTTTTATTGACACACACATACAAAAAGCCAGTCTCTGATTAATTACTGTCGTTAAAACAGGCAAAACTCACTATATATATATTGCCACACACAGCAAGCAAGAGTAATCAATGGATGCCAAAAGGCTTATGCATAAAATACCCATCTAATGCCTACTCATCCAATAGCCTTGGATCTGAGAGCACTGCATCTAGATCTTAGGTTCTAATGCAACCCTCTTTTATCTCCATTTAACTACAAAACTATGAATCTTAAACTGAAAACACCTTAATGTTTTCAATCTTAAGCCCATTAGCTTATATAGTCATGTGATGTTTATTGATTAATTGCTGTCCCTAAAAGTTGGCTTTCATTTTTATATTTTGTTTGAATTGCTCGCTCGGGAACATTATATCTATGTGTTTTTCCTTAGCATCAACACCATCAAGCTGCTGACATGATAGAACAGAACACTACCAAAGAATTTAAAAAAAACACAAAGCCATATAATTCATGTGAAAAGCCAAATAACTAATAGTGAGTGTATAAACTAGGATGAAATAGAAACTATTGTAAAAAGGCAGAAAAAAATTACCCAGAATAAGCCAAAGGATAAATAATAGGGCAATAATTCAAGATATGCAAAATTATTTAAGGATATAGGAAGGTTTTCACAGTCAGTAGTTATAATTTTGAAAGTACCCGTAAGTGTTTATTGTATAAAGAAGAGATTGATATAAAAGGTGATCAGAAGGTTTTCAGTCAGTAGATAAATTTTGAAAGTACCCATAAGTGTTTATTGTATAAAGAAGAGATTGATATAAAAGGTGATCAGATGGTGGATGATCACAAGGGAACATTGACCTCATTGTTAGATAACCCTACTAAATGCGAGTGACCTAGATGATAAATAGCAAGGATCGAATTAGAGTATTTTACAGGACTGAAGGAATTATTCCTGGTCATTGCAGGAAACCAACTATACATTGTCTGCGCATTAGTGGAAATCCCTTGGTCATAGGTCCAAAACATATAAAAATTTCAGGTACATCCTCCTAAACAATTTTGGGAATGAGGTCAAACAAAACATAAGTTAGTCAGAATAAATATGCCCCGAATAAAAGGAATATATCCAATTTTTCTTGAAGCAGGAGACTAAGTTGAAAATGCTGACAGCATTCCCATTAACAGAAAAACAAATCAACTGGATAATAAGATGAAACTTGCCATGGCATATTTCATTCGGTTGAGGTGTTGGAAGAATTAGGCACTCTTGAAGCGAATGAGGGATCTTTATTCGCAATTATAGAACTAAGTGGAATGTATCACACATACTGATAGATCAGAATCAAAGAGATAGGAGTAGGAAAGAGTATAGGTCACACCGCTAGAGTACCAATTCACTCAAACAATAAGGGTCTCTATAATGACACAATTACTACATCTATTAGGAGTATTGGTTCCACAGGCAATTATCCTGTCAGTATGCAAGAGACAAGACTGAATTCTCAGTTCATAAATAGAGCAAGAACCTGTTGGGACACTCCTCACTGCGGAGGCCTGACATCACTACTAATTTGGAACAATAATATAATGAATTACATACATTCATTAAACTTTGAGGTTGGCAACAATGAACTAAATCATCTCCAACTTGAGAATTGCGTATGATATTTGCTCAGAAGTTAATATAATCATCCAAAGGATAGCTGTAAAAGCTTTGCTAGACTCAGGGAGTCAGAATCTCCATCATCTCAGAAGATGAATCTACTGGTTAAAATTACTGAAACAGAACCTCAAATCCTTATACTATCATTGAAACAGTCACAGATTATTTTAACCAATGGTTGCAAAGCCAAATTATCCACTAAACAAGTTTGAACATATTTTCCTAATTATGGCCAGATTTATTCGAGATTATAGTTCATGAATAAGCATGATTATGTAATTGATTATTAAATCAACAACTGATATATAGTCAAGAAAATTTCAGTTTCAATAGGGCAATACCCAATAAAAATTTCAACTTTTTAGTCATGCAGGATGCATCAACAGAATCAGATTTAAAAGCCAAAATGTTAAGACTCCTATGAACTAAATAATGATCATAGAGAAAAAAATTTCAATTGTTGTGCAAATCTTGTGTTCTTGAAGAAACCAAGTATAATTGAAGAGTATGTATACAGAATACAAATCCAGGAAAGGATATGTTGCGCGCAAACTGTTCTACCAGCCTGGTATGTATGCCTCCATACTAGACAGGCCTAAATACTGAGAAATTTGTTTTAAGATTTAAATATGCCAATTGCTCCAATGTTACCTAACATGACTTTTATGATCCATTGCCATCCTTTAAAAGATACAAAGTTCTTATAACATATGCTGTTTTTTTCCAAGCTCATTAGTGCATATGCTGTGATGAAAGTTAATAGTAAGAGTGTAACTAAGTGCCTACAAAAATTTCAATTTAAAGAGTTGTTGGAAAGCCTAAGCTATCCTAACAGATCATGCTATGTCATTCTTGTCCAAAAAATAAAATGCCTGGATAAAAAGTCAAGAAATCCACAATTTGTTATGCTCCTTTAGAAACCCATAATCTAACCTGTATGAAAGTTATGTGTAAGTTAGGCAGACTATTTAGGGTGTATTTAAAAGATAATCACCAAAATTGGGTAAGTAAGTTGTGAATCAACCAAATTTGCCCAGTCCATCTTCACTTTGGATATAGGGAACCTATATTAATTAGGACTCCACTACCTACTATATACGAAAAAGAGACTGATCATAACAGAGATATCTTGGAAACTCAAAATCATCTAAGAAGGGATGGAGTAAAATCAGCTTCTAATAAACCCTCAATGTTCAATGTTGGTGATTATGTTTTAGGAAGACTTTCCAAGTCAGTAATCTGCAAAAGAACAGGTTAATTTCTGAATGTGTACAATGAACTATTCAAAATAAAAAGTGGGGGAAAATGCTTTTCTCTTAATGACCTAAGGATGAAAAAGGTACCTTCATTACCTGCAGCCTGAAACCAATGGCACCAACAAACCCAGAATGTAAAAATCAATGGTAGACTTATTAATGTTAGATCATAGACATTCTACTTAGGTCAAAATTTTGTTACATTAACTTTTGTTTTAATTTATTAAAATAAATTGGCCAAATGTTCTTCCACCCATGTGTTTTAGAGATGTACCATACAACTCACCGAATGATAGTTATTATTGGCAGAAATACACTAATAGTATTTTTTAGATACAAAAGGAAAGTTGTAATGGATAACATCTGTCTAATCAATTTGGGTTATTTACTTGTAAATAAAATGTGTGTATGCAGTCTAAACCAAAATTTTTTTTATGTTGTTAAGGTATTAGAGTTAAAAAAAATCTGTCATTCTAGGATTCTCAAAATTAGACGGAAGTTAGAATATCTAGTTGTTTTAGTCTTGTATTATTATCAAAAAAATGTATTTTTTTCTTTAATAATGTATCATTTGACAATATCCTGAGTCACACCAGTAAAAAAATATATATATTTTTTAATATTAAAGTTAGCTCATTATTTTATTCAAAAATTATATTATTCCTTGTTTTTGTAAGATGGTATACATAGGTCAAAGTAGTTTGAATTTAGATGAAAGAATAAACGTACATAAAAGTAGGGTTAGAAATATTTAAGTGAAAGAATAAAGGTACATAAAAGTAGGGTTACAAATAAATATCTTAGTTCTGCCTTATATATTTATGTAAAAGATACAGGCCATATTATTAATTTTGATGAAGCTAAGGTGTGTTCTTTGAGAAAAATGAAATTAAAAAAATTAAAGTATATTTATTACTAAAAATTTATGATTCTGAGGCAGTTAACTTATTTAAAAGTTCTTTTAATATTAAGTGTGGATGGGAGATAAGTAGAATTGTGGATAAGGTTTTAATTTAAATATGTTATTTTTTTGTAGTTCTTTATTTAAGTAGTCTGCTTGTAGCAGTGAAACCATTGGTAGTGTTTTAGAGTACTTTCTTGGTTAGTCTGGTTGAGTTGTGAACAATTAGCTTACATAAAACAAAATATGACATTAATTTTATGTAATCTCCCCATTAAAAATTCTGTCATAATAAATATTCATATGTAATATATGCGCATATATATATATATTGAAACCTAATAAAGATGATGAAATAATGATGCTAATCACATCTATCATATGTCATTCTCCTAATTTGAGGCACTATTTCTAACCTATAGAAATATGTTAAATAAAACTTTAACAAGTTCTAACTGTTTAGATAAGACATCTTTTACACAATAATAGGGTTGAGTTGAGAGTCTTACAGATAACAATAAGGACTATAAAGTGGACTAAGCTCAGTGGTCGGTTACATATAAAAGAATTAACTGTAGAGATACAATTAAGATAAAGGAAGTACATAATTCTGATAAAATAAATTATTCCAAATAAAACATATAACTTCGAAAGAGATTAAACTCTAATCATTCCTTAATTAATAATTTAGAACAAAGTAAATCTCTCCCTTCATCCCAATCACATTCTCTGAGCTATAAATATTTGCATATTCAAAAATATATTCTCTAATAGATTTTTATGATTAACAAAATCTATTATATAGCTTAATATTATCCACTGATATGATCTGACAACAATGAATTTTTTTATGCTAACACTAAAATAATCAATTAAATAAGTAAATGTTATTTAAATAAAGCAAAATAAGATCTCAGGGTTTTTCTTTAATATTCTATCAAATAAACAATGATAGTGTTGCAAGGCAAATGATTGACATCCTAGCAGGCTTTAGGAAATACACTTTCTAATAAACTAATGTATTCTATTAAGATCATAATAATAATAATCACTTAGATTACCAAAAGAAATGCTTACTTTAGTCAACAAATGTCTAAAAATAATAAAAAATTTAAAATACTTATAGCCTGTTACATAGAATGGCATTCAAATAACAGAAGGAAAAGGATACATTTCATTTCTCTCTCTTATCCTAAAACAACACAGATAAAATACTTAATTTACGTTTGAATTCTGATAATAGCTCAATAATGTGCAGTCTGACTTATGTATTGAAGCTGTGCATATATATATATGCTGGCTTCACCATTCACTGTGGACTAACTAAGACCCTAATATGTTTCTTTTTCAAACTAAATTTATCATTTTCTCAAATAGTTGCCTCAATTAAAAGATTTAATAAAATAAAATATAGAAAGTTAAAATTATAATTGCAATTATTTTTAAAATATATTTGGTAGAATTCGATGAATTTCTTAATTAAATAGAATCCATTAAGAAAAGGAATTTAATTAGTAAAACATTTTTCTGAATTAGGTAAAAATAGATATCAGGAAAAATTTGAAACAACGGGCATGATTCGCTACTAATTAGCAGATTAAAAATATAATGGAAAAAGGGTATAAATAAAGAACTTTTCTTTTGTTCTTGGTCTGATGCTTGCTGGTAACCTGTGCTGAAGGTCAGAGAGAAATCTTAAGAATTTTGTTGGAAGAAATTTTGCTGAAAGATTGGACAATATAGTGAACTCTTGCTTGCTGTACTTACTTCAAGCTGGACTCTATTCTTTCAGCATATAAATAAAAGAATCCAGAAATGTGTTGCTCTGCAAAAACGCAGGGGTAACTTCTTTGCCTTCGCTCTCCTGAGCTGTTCCTGATGCAGGAGTCGTAATCATGTAAGCCAACCAGAGAACAAAAGTATCTGCCCTGTATCCGTGAAAATCTGCCCTCAAAAACATGGAAAAACAAATTTGAAAAACCGAGAAGACCTGCGGGGAAACATCAAATGAACTCATTTTGACCCACCCATCTAGTTACCGGTAACGTTCCCATAAATTATTAAAATATCTTTGTAATTTGCAAATTCAATGTATATTTATGCTTTTCTATATATATATGTTTTTTTAAATCTATGTATTAGAGTCTTGTGAAATTATATTTCATTAATTGCTTTCTTTTTTCTTTAAATACTTTAATGGGTGGTAGGGTTATTACATATAATGGCGGCGGTAATTCTTATTAATTTAATTAAAAAATGCTTCGTTAACTTTCCGCCATTATACTCCCGTAATTAAGTTATTTATTTTATATAACTATTTATTTAGAAAGAAAAGGAAGCAAATCATAGAAAGTGCAAAACTCTAATTTAAAATCAAGATTTAAATTGCTAAATATGCTATTATAAAACTTTCCAAACTTTAACTTAGTTTTTTGTATATATTTAAAAGAAAGATCCTTATCAAATGCCATTATATTTTAGTCAATGAAGGGTTACAAATTTAAAGTTATATTTTAAAGAACGTGAAATAAAACGTTCGCATTTATATTTTAGTAATAAGAGAGAGTACGTTTTAACAATATAATATGTATTAAGAATTATTAAATCGCATTGGCCCTGTGGTGTTGGTTAAACTTCAACTAAATCAATAAAATATCCGCCCTCTTGTTTAGTGATCTGAATTTTATAAAAAGGGAAGTTACTATTTTCTGCGGATTTTCGGTGATAGTTGAGCATTCGTAATATATATATATATGTTTTGCAGAGGGTTTCTTTTTAAATTTAAAGGTCATTGACCGTATTTATATATCGTGCCTCGGGGGGATCTACTGGGCCGCTCCGCATAAATTACAGTGCTTTTTTTTGCCAAGTTCGCTTAGGTTAACATACCTACATTTGGATCTTCCTAAAATAAATAAAATGTTCTGATCTCATGTTGATTTCAGTCCCTTCAATGTACGTAACTGGATATAAGCAATAAAACTCCGATCCTGAATCCGGGTCACGCGTTTAGTGAACGGGTTCCATTTTTCTCTCTAACCTAGCTTAGAGACGGAGAGCTATCCGGACTAGTGTTAACCTCTTGGTAACTGTTATGCCTAGAGCCTCACAGCCCACTATATGCTATTGCCTTTGTGCATGGTCTTGTATATTTATATTTATTAGGAAATCTTTCTCAAAATAGCATCGAAATGTTTCAATTATAGCTGGAAATTCCTGCTGGGGTCACTTTATCATTCTTCTTAAATCATAAGTAGGGCGGTGATTTAAACCTTCCAAAGTGTTAGTTGAGTTTGACCACCTATTTATTTCTATGTTCTCCAACCACAGAGTTAATGAATCATCTCTCTTTCTCTCTCTTGATTTATTATACGTAACACTTCCATTGGCGGGAATATTTTAAAGTAGAAATTATAATGTAAAATTTTGTCTGTTATTATCATTACGATCAATGGATCTTTCATATATGTCTATCCAGTTGCCGTGAAAATAGCCTGTGACACTATTAATAGAACATTGTATGAATTCTTTTAATGTAAATAATAAAAGTTTTTGTTATCTTTCATTCACTATAAATAAAACCACTTAGTATTATTTTCTTTTGTAATACATACGTATGTACATCTGATCATTATATATGTAAAAATTCCTTTTTCGTTGTCTCCTCTCCCTGACCACCGGGCATACATTAAGATTAAATTCTAGTGAGGTTTGAGGAGTAAGTCGCTTAGTAGCAATCTAGAGGAGTAGGTGAGGTTCGAACCCCCTCTATCTGCATCTCTAGGTTAGGTTAAAGCAGCTCTACTTTTCTTACCGTTACAGTATGGACACATCCATTGCAATGCTTAAGTGAACAATTATTAATTTAAAAATTAACAATTGGAAAGAAATATTTATAGCACATTTCTTATCAAATATTAGTGATTTTTGGATCATAAGAATAATTATCCGATTTGAAAATATACATTTTATTTTATTTTGTGGATTTGTGGAACCAAAGAAAATAATTTCATACAGAAAAAATATTCAAAAACCAAATTTTAATAATTTCCAAAAAAT
The DNA here is from genome assembly GCA_028023455.1 of Epiperipatus broadwayi. Taxonomy (NCBI): domain Eukaryota; kingdom Metazoa; phylum Onychophora; class Udeonychophora; order Euonychophora; family Peripatidae; genus Epiperipatus; species Epiperipatus broadwayi. The sequence continues at coordinate 1,465,299 of JAQFVV010012409.1, forward strand.
ACATTTATTAAAGTTAAATATTAAAAAACAATTATTTACACATCACACTAATACAATGACAGTTTGGACATCATAGCTACTGAATATATTTTTTTATTTAATTCTGAGGAGTTACTAATTATAAATCAACTTTATGTCAAGACTATTCCTTCTTGGTTGCCTAGTTTTAAAATTGCCAAATAAAATTTAGAACCATAAACCATTAAGATTTATCTATTATCAAAATTTATTCTAACTAAAACAGAGCATTAAACAAACATTTAATGCAACTAAAGATAATAACTATAATGGTTGGCTAGCTTGCACCATAAGTTGATTAACATTTCCTTATAACTTATAGCCAGGCACTTACTTATCATATCTTACTGTAAATAAAGTAATAATAACAAAGAGAGAAGATTAATTTCAATATAATCTATTGCTGCTTCTAAATTAGATGGCTAATATGATGATGATAATTATTATCATTACATCATAACTGATTATTACCTAGCATTATGTTAATCATGAAAAACCAAATGGTAAATAAAAAGCATTCATTAGAAGTCATACAGACCTTAATATTTAATGTCCACCAAGTAATATTAAATTAATAATTTTTTTAAGAGACTTACAAATCCCTCAGCGAATTTCTCCATATGATGCATATAAAATAGCATTGTGTCTGTATATTTCCATCATGCTATGCTTTAATCTGAGCAATTAATCTATTAAATTTTTGTGCATTTACTTGTATATTACTGGCAAAGCACAGTAGGACAATACGGATATTATAATCAACCAAACCACTGGAAATTACTAAATGTTACCTAAAGAGATGACTACCTCAACAACTAGCTATCATTGCCATAACTTTTATAAATACCATATTTTACATCTTTTATGGCAGAAAACTTACATCACGAAATCAGCTCCTCAGAGCAAGACAACATGACTATAATAATGGCGGCTCCTAAGCCTCATCTCTCAGGCATAAGTGTAATGGATGCAGTTTCACCACCTAATGAAAAGGAAAACACACCAAGGATAAATGATCCTCTCCATGGGATCTAACTATCTAAGCTATACATGAAAATATTTTGAAAAATATTGTCCTCTCATGGCAAATTCATATAACAATGGGAGAGCATCTCCAACCCACAAACATAATAAATAGTATACCATCTGATAAGTCTAGAGCTATAAAGCATATTAATTCTAATAATGGCAAGACACAAATTTATTACTAATAATAAAACTAATATCTTAGATCAATACTATACTCCACACATTAAACAATATCCAAAACCCACATGAAAATACTAGTCAAAACGACTATAAACACCTTAAAATAGCATAGCAAATATTTGTATAGGATAAGGAATTGCACACGAACAATGAGCAATTATTAAAATATTTATGAAATTAAGTGGACAGACTGACGCAATAAATATTATTAATTAAATGGCTAATGAAATAAATTTGTTCTAAGACAAATTCCAAATCTAATTTCTGTTATGAATGATATTAAGAAAAATATTAAACTTGTGATAAACACATATGTAATGATTATTTGTCATAAATTACAAAAGAATAGGCAACTTTAAATTAAACACTTCACTAATATATTTAAATTTACCTGTATGTAATAAATATATCTACACACTTAATTATAAACTCTTTGAATTAGCTTCAAATAATAAAGTAAGATACCATGACATATAAAATAAATCATAAAAATATATATAACTATTATGTTACCATTTTTTTAAAATATAAATTAAAAAAAAAACAAATAGGCAAACTAGGTGCGAGGTCCCACGTCATTAGCGGTATGCATAATATCAACGTGTTCATATTTTTCAAACTAATTTTTTTTTCTTAAATACAACAAAGCAGCTACAACTTTTATTCCAGTAGAAAACAAGCACATAAGTAAGATATATTATTTTAAACACGAACATGTATAGATCCATTGTATAGAAACACAATATAAACATGAACTAGCTAGTTTTAAAATATGACAACTAATTGTGTACAATTATTAGTAAATGTAGACTTCTAATAAATATCAGAGGTTTCAATAAATGTCTATTATTATTATTTACCAACTCTACTTTCATTTTACTCTGGCTTATTCAATTTAATTTCTTAACAATAATTTTTTTATTTAAAGTTTTCCATTCTCTCTGCAAAACGCAGACAATAAATGAACATTTCCACCACAAAAAAAAAAAAAAAAAAAATTTATTTTGTTAATATAATTTAAAATTCAAGAGGCAGTATTCTATTTGCAGAATTTTTTCTTTTTTTTTTTTAAAAAAAAAAATCATTTAGGCATTTCTTTGTTTTAAAAGCTAATAGTTAATAACAAAGCATTTATTTATGTCAGTTTAATTTTGAACAGTTCTTAATTTTTTTTTTTTTTGAAACTTGGCTTTAAATTTGCAACTTCCCAAGAAAATAATATTTATTATCACAAAATAATTTAATATACTGATCCATATGACTTTATTAATTAATGAAAACATTTTTTGAACTCATTATTAGTTCTACTTTTTGAAAATTCAGTAATAAATAACATGTATTAACTTGGCACATAATATTACAATGAAATTTAGACAGTTTTAGTTCAAAGAAAGCATAAAACTTGAGATACCTTAATTTGGCTTTCAACAGTCCATTCTGTATTAAGACTTTCAAGAAAAAATATGTTACACTTGTTTCAAAAAAATGAAAATTAAAAAAAATTACACTGTTTTCAACTTTTTTTAGAACAGTGTCCGTAATAAAGGATAAAAAATCAGTTCTCCACCCTTTTTTCTTAGTTTCTTCTATATATAAAAAAAAAAAAAATCACGTGTCAGCGTTCTGCGTTCCAATTTCAAAGTTAATAACAAATCAACCAATTAACATGAATAAAGTTTTTTTTTTAAAATAATAAACAGAAAATAAATGTAATAAGTTAATGATTCTCATATTTTAAATCCAATAACAATTTTGTTTCATTTGATTTATTTGTACCAGAAGTTTAAAATAATAAATTTAATTATTTTATTTGCCAAGTTTTGTTACATAATTTACTTTTAAAGTTTAATAAACAAATTAAATATTTTAATGAATAGAATCAAAGGTTTAAAAGTCAATAAGTAAATCCATGCATGCACACACACATAAGAGTATGAAACTAATTTTATTTAAGACAAGCCTATTTTAAGAATAAGCCTAAACTTTGAATAACTAAATACTATATTTTGATAATTAACTGAAGTATAAATTATAAATCTAAATATATGAAATATTGCCTACTAGATGATACCATTTTATCTACAGATTAAATAATATAGTTTTATGTCTCTAGTTATTAGTTTTATTTTATCTTTTATTTTTTTAAATGGCTAATTATCATATAATGTACTGTTAAAATGTTTAACAAAAGCACGTGACAGATCACATGGTTACAATATATTGTAACGATATATAAATATGTCGTTACATTAATTTAAAATAAAAACTTAAAAGTTCGCAAATAAAAGGAAAAAACTAAACGCTAAAATTAAAATGTTTGTTAAACATATATATATATATATATTCGCACAGATGCTAAACTTTAAAAATATTTTTTTCATAAACAAAAAAAAAAAAAAGTATTTGAACGTATATTTTTTAATAAAAAAATACAAGATTGAAATATAAAAATATTTTAATAAAAAAATAATGTAAGTTAAAATAAAAACAGGTATTAATTAATTCCTGTAATCTATAAATGGAGATGATTGTTTATTAATTATCTAAAAGCTGTTTACTGTTTAATTAAAAAGTCAGATGAAAAGTTAGATAAGAGAAGAGATTTTAGCTTGACCAATGGAAACAAATAAAGGCCCGGACCATAACGAAAAACAGAACAGTGACGTTTTTGTTCATGGAATCCATAGGAGGACTATAAAAAAAAAATGTTGGGTTCCAGTCAGTTTTTTTCAACTTCATTTTGGTGAGACGAGCGACAAGACGCACTTGTCGTCCTCACTCACTTATTTTAAAAATGCAAAGACTGTGATACCAGAACAGAACCAGCTAATGCTACCTCCAAAATATCAGACCGGTCTTCCAGGAAAGTCTCCGTGGGAATTGCCAACGGGAACAGGGACTCTTCTACCGTAAGCAATAGAACTGAACAATTGTTAAAATCATAATATTAATTAAGAACTTTAAAGATTGATAAGTTAATTTAAATTTTATAAAAAGAACTTTTCTCTGACTTATGTGTTAACTCAATTGATAATGTGTAATTTTATATATGTTTGCATTTGATAAAAAAATCATTTCCATTTATTATTTATTTGTATTAATATTTATTGCTTAAATTTTAAATGAGGAAATTTAAGGTTGGGTATAAACGTTGCATAGATTCGTTAGCGGTTGATAATGTTGTGGTTTTCACATTCGATTAGAATATATGTCAACGATATCACTGCAAGCATCTTATGATGAATGCTAATGGGATTTGTATATTCCCTATGCAAGTGACGTTTATCGATGACTTTGAATTTTGATCGGTTGTCCGTGGAATCTGTGTAGCTGATCTGTACTCAACATTTTAAAACAAATTTTATAAAATTCATTTGTGCGAACGTATTTAAATGTTAAATTTAAGTCAGGCGTGAATGGCTATATAGATTTGTAAAGTTATATTAGGGCAGGGTAACCGTTTGCCTATGGATGGGATTGTAAGTCGGCAAAAAGGATCGCGGTCCCTTCCTATGGAGTTTTTATTTTATTGTTCTTCTTGCTATACAGACGTCATATTCCTGTATTGGACAAGAGTCAATGTTTTCTCTAACTATCCTGTTCAGATGTCAATTCCTGACAGTATAGTATATTTGTGCTATTGTATTTTCATGCTACATTGAATACATAAATGTATCAGATGGATTGATGCCAGTTTGACTGCGAATTTTAGCCTAAGGTTAAATAGGGATAGAATGTTTATTTTCAAATGCAAATCTATGTAGTCTATTCATACTTGACCATCTAAATAAAATATTAAACTCATTGAAATTTATGTAAATGTACAATTAGAGTAATATGAAAATCTAAAAAATGTTAAACCTATTCCTCGAATTTAGAATGATTTTATATGTGCGTAAATAAATATTTTTATGTGTTAATTTCAGGCAGTGGCTTTTAGTCTTTTATATTTCAGATATAGATTTTTATCTCTGCGTCTCCGCTGAGCTAGTGACTTGGGCTAACGGTCGAAATATTTAAATAAAGTGGAATCTTAACAGCGCGTATCTGCCTACTTTATAAATTTTTCTAGGTTTAAATGCCTAGATGGTGCCTTGTAGAGCAGATATCGTAGTTTGCGGTTAGATTTGATCTTCACTTTCATTTGGATCGTTATAATTGGCGCCCAACGTGTGCTGACTATGATTATGTCGTTATAACTAGCTATATTGCAGATTTTCACGATGTGGAAGTCTGCAATAAAATTAGATTTTCCAGACAACCAGCTGAGACCTCCCTATGCCAGTTAGGGACCAAAAAGGAAGGGCAAGTGGCGGCTTCGTTTTTAAAAAGGAAGAACAAACAATCTATATAAGTGATCACGAAGATGGACCTCAGAATCTGTAAAGTATAAACTTTTGCCAATTGAACTTTCTTTTAAATAATTACCGTATAACATCAATAAGTAATCAATCCAAAAAAAAAAGTAATATAAATGAATGTACTCTTATCTGACCAAGAATAGAACTCTAAAGAAATTATAAATATTTGTTTTTATATACGTTTGCTATTTCAATGATTTCCATTTTTTTAATTTAATTATTTATGTTTGTGTTTAACTAGGTTATTTATTTCTATCTGTTAAATAAAATGTATTAAATTAAAGTTGGGTGTAGATAGCTGCATGGATAAAGAGTAATAACTGTTTAAATTTGTTTATGTTTAATTTAAAGGATTTTAGTGTCAGGCTATTTGTTTCGTAGTTAGGGCAATGCTTGTGGAAGGATATATGGGTGTTTATATTAATGTAATGTGAAGCGTGTTTAGCATACAGGGCAACGTGCCCAACTGAATGCATGACCCCAAAGAGGCAGTCATATCGTTGAAATGGTGGCAGATGTATTTCCTGCGCCATTGACCCCTTCTAGCTCTATGGACAGGGATTTATAAGACTGCAGAAAGACTGCTTTCCCCCATACGTAGCACTCTTTAAAATAAAAAAAAATTATATACATGATTCCTTAGTCTAGCAGATGCCCTTTCCTGATTTAGACACGAATCATTTCCTTCAAATAATATCACGCCGTCAGATGCCCATTCCTGTCGGCCTGGTTTTATGCTAGCATCTTCATATTGCATTGGTTGCAAATATATATCTGGAAGCTGACATTGGGTTGGCTACGAACTTTTAGTCTGAGACTGAATGAATGTTTTGATAAGTTTTAAGTGAAAAAAAAATCTATGTAGACTATCTATGCTCGTCATGCTAAAGTAAAATATAATTTACATATCCATCTGTGCGATTATAACCATCCGGAGCAGGTAGACTTACGTAAACTGCACTACAGGGCGCCATCTAGGCATTTGAACCTAGAAAATTTATAAAGTAGGCAGATACGTAAGTAAAAAAAAAAAATTATTATTTTTTTTTCTTGATTCCGGTCGTTAGCCCAAGTCACTAGCTCAGTGAGTAGCAGAGATAATAAAATATGAATTTTATATCTTAAATATAAGAGAATAAAAGCCACTGCCAGAAATTAACACATAAAAAATATTTATTTACGCACATATAAAATCATTCTAAATTCGAGGAATAGGTTTAACATTTTTTTAGATTTTTAGATTACTCTTTAATTGTACATTTACATAAATTTCAATGAGTTTAATATTTTATTTAGATGGTCAAGTATGAATAGACTACATAGAGTTGCATCTGAAAAATAAAACATTCTATCTCTATTTAACCTTAGGCTAAAATTCGCAGTCAAACTGGCATCAATCCATCTGATAGATTTATGTATTCGATGTAGCATGAAAATACAACAGCACAAATATACTATACTGTCAGGAATGGACATCTGAACAGTATAGTTAGAGAAAACATTGACTCTTGTCCAATACAGGAATATGACGTCTGTATAGCAAGAAGAACAATAAAATAAAAACTCCATAGGAAGGGACCGCGATCCTTTTTGCCGACTTACAATCCCATCCATAGGCAAAGGGTTGGTGCGGTGTATACAGCGATTCTGCACGTAGCGAAACTCATACTACATCTACTAATTACACAAATATATCCAATCCATTGACCCAATTCAACAACGACACAAATAACCTAAGATTACCCTCCCCTAATATAACTTTACAAATCTATATAGCCATTCATGCCCGACTTAAATTTAACATTTAAATACGTTCGCACAAATGAATTTTATAAAATTTGTTTTAAAATGTTGAGTACAGATCAGCTGCATAGATTCCAGGTCAAAAACATTCCAAATTAAACACAACCGATCAAAATAAAAAGTCATCGATAAACGTCACTTGCATAGGGAATATACAAATCCCATTAGCATTCATCGTAAGATGCTTGCAGTGATATCGTTGACATATATTCTAATCGAATGGGAAAACCACAACATTTTCAACCGCTAACGAATCTATGCAACGTCTATACCCAACCTTAAATTTCCTCATTTAAACAATAAATATTAATACAAATAAATAATAAATGGAAATGATTTTTTTATCAAACGCAAACATATATAAAATTACACATTATCAATTGAGTTGACACATAAATCAGAGAAAAGTTCTTTTTATAAAATTTAAATTAACTTATCAATCTTTAAAGTTCTTAATTAATATTATGATTTTAACAATTGTTCAGTTCTATTGCTTACGGTAGAAGAGTCCCTGTTCCCGTTGGCAATTCCCACGGAGACTTTCCTGGAAGACCGGTCTGATATTTTGGAGGTAGCATTAGCTGGTTCTGTTCTGGTATCACAGTCTTTGCATTTTTAAAATAAGTGAGTGAGGATGACAAGTGTGTCTTGTCGCTCGACTCACCAAAATCAAGTTGGAAACATTTAAATACGTTCGCACAAATGAATTTTATAAAATTTGTTTTAAAATGTTGAGTACAGATCAGCTGCACAGATTCCACGGTCAAAAACATTCCAAATTAAACACAACCGAGCAAATTACAAAGTCATCGATAAACGTCACTTGTATAGGGAATATACAAATCCCATTAGCATTCATCGTAAGATGCTTGCAGTGATATCGTTGACATATATTCTAATCGAATGTGAAAACCACAACATTATCAACCGCTAACGAATCTATGCAACGTCTATACCCAACCTTAAATTTAATACATTTTATTTAACAGATAGAAATAAATAACCTAGTTAAACACAAACATAAATAAATTTATAAAGTAGGCAGATACGCGCTGTTAAGATTCCACTTTATTTAAATATTCCGACCGTTAGCCCAAGTCACTAGCTCAGCGGAGACGCAGAGATAAAAATCTATATCTTAAATATAAAAGACTAAAAGCCACTGCCAGAAATTAACACATAAAAATATTTATTTACGCACATATAAAATCATTCTAAATTCGAGGAATAGGTTTAACATTTTTTAGATTTTTATATTACTCTTTAATTGTACATTTACATAAATTTCAATGAGTTTAATATTTTATTTAGATGGTCAAGTATGAATAGACTACATAGATTTGCATTTGAAAATAAACATTCTATCCCTATTTAACCTTAGGCTAAAATTCGCAGTCAAACTGGCATCAATCCATCTGTCGACTTTATAAATTTTCTAGGTTCAAAGTAGCCTAGTCGCGCTCTGTCGGCAGATGCGGTAAGACTGGAAATGTCATCATCATCCCCGACCGTTACAACTGGCGAACCAACTCGGGCCGATCTTTAATAAACCACAAATACCCTGAGGAAATTTTGTCAAAATGAAATATTTATATCTGTTTACATATAGTCGTATACTTTAAATCTTATAAAAGCACTGCCAGAAAGAAATAGCACATATATTAAACACGAGAAAGTATAAATATTTTTAAACTGTATTTTGTTAAAAAGAAAGTCAAAAGGTTGCATTTAATATGTTTTTTTTGTTAATATATATTTATGCTTTAACGTGTATAGGCGCGCACAGCCACGGAAGTTTATGATCGAAATGTGGTACCTTACGATGAGTACCGTTGGGAATTTACTTCAGTGTAATCCTATTTAAAGCATTTTAATCAGTCATAAATAAGTTGGTGGTATTTATAATTGTGCTGCAAATATACACGTATAAATCCATTATCTTTCAAAACGTATTGAGTTCAATGCAACCTTCTTAAATAAATAATTTAAATAACTTGCTTGTCATGCCGTGAGTAAAAATAAAATGTATAAAATAAAATAGAATTCTCGGGGGGAGGAGGTGTAAACGTGGATGGTCCTTAGGAAGGCGATAGTCAACATTTTTTTTTTTTGTATATAGTCTTTTTGTAAAATTATTAACCGGATGTTTTGTAAATGTCTTCGTCAATCGTGTACCGTAATTACTAACCCTAAGTAAAATTTTTTTTATTTTTGATCATTTTTTTTTTTTAAGCAACTTTACTGATATGTAACGAGCACAGACGTTCGTTACATTGTTTTTTTTTTATATTTATTAAACATGAAAGTAAATTAAAAAGTTCGCATTTAAAAATTTTCTTTAAGAATTAAAAATTGAAATTAAATATCATCTTAAACTCGTATATATTAAATCGCACAGATAATGAAAAATTATTAAAATAAAACTTTATTAAAGAAAAAGTATTTTAAAACTAAATTTTAAAGAGATTTGGAGATAAAATTATATCTTTAAATATATCTTTGATTTGGAAAACAGGTTAATTAATCAGAAATGGAAATGATAAATTTAATTAGTCAAATGTAAACCAGCCTTGGGCATCTAAATGTAAAAACATCGGTCAGATAGGAAAACAATAGAAACAAATAGCCAATGAAAGAAATCCATCGGGAAATCGGACCTCAGCGAAAGGATCATCACAACAATGACATAATGCCAAGTCAATCCTTCGAATACGTATAAAAGGAAAATTTGGAATTAATTATTATTGATTATTTTACGATGTGACAGATATGTGTTAGTGCGGAAGTGAAGGAGAAGGGATTGAAAAAAGACGCACGTTCAATCCCTTCAGTTGTTATAAAAGGGAAAAATGAAACATCGCTTTTCTTATATTCAGAGGACCACAGGATCATCGGGAAATTTAACGCTGGATTTCAAACGGCAAGCAACTGTAAAAGATGAACATTTTTAAATCGTAAGAACTTTATAAATAATGAACATTAAATTAAAACTTTCCAGATTTAAATGATTGCAATATTATCCTATCTGACCAACTTAATTTATTAATAATGTTACTTGATGTATTTCTTTTTTTATATATATATTTAAAATCATTTCCATTTATTTATTTATTTTTTGTTCTTTAAGTTTTATCATGATTTTTGTTTTCGTTAAATTAATTATATAAATGTTAAACTTAAGTCGGGCGTGAATGGCTGTATAGATTTGTAAAGTTATATTAGGGGAGGGTAATCTTAGGTTATTTGTGTCATTGTTAAATTGGGTCAATGGATTGGATATATTGATGTAGTTAGTAGATGTAGTCGGAGATTCGCTACTGGCAGAATCGTTTATATATACGCCGCACTCACCCGTTTGCCTATGGAAGGAATTATAAGACGCAGAGCGCAGTTCCTTTCTATGGAGTTTTTTTTTATTGCTCTTCTTGTCTGATAGATGTCACAATCCTATTTGACGAGAGGCAATTTCTTCTCTTAACTTTTGGTGCAGCCGTATTACATTGAATACATCGATATATCAGATGGATTGATGCCAGTTTGACTGCGAATTTTAGCCTAAGGTTAAATAGGGATAGAATGTTTATTTTCAAAAGCAAATTTATGTAGTCTATTCATACTCGACCCTAAATAAAAATGCATTAAATTTAAGTTGTTTATGGACGCTTGCATGGATTGGTTATCGGTTAAGTATGTTTTGGGTTTTCATATTTGATCAAAATATATAGACATTCGATAAATAATGATACCTTATGGTGAGTATCTAAAATGTATTTATTTGGATGTCTTTTAAGTCATTGGTGACAATGCAAGTATCTTATGGTGAATACTACTGGGTTACTTATAAATTTCCCTCTGCAATTGCCAGTATCAATGATTTTATATTTTGATCGTTTATGTTTACTTTGAGATGTTTTTAACCGTGTAATCTATGTAACCGATCTATAGCAACATATTAAAACAAACTTTTAGAATCCCATCTGTGTGAACTTAATTAAAATGTAAACTTATAATATAATAGAAATTAAAATGTAAATTAAAAATCTAAAGTAAAGTTAAAAAAAATAATGTTAAATGTAAAGTGTAAACTGATACTAAAACAATTTTCAATCTTATATATATATGTGTATAAATAAATGTTTGTATGTTAATTACTGGCAGTGGCTTATTTTATTCTTTTTTATATATACTCTTATATTATATTATTAAATCTCTGCTATTCCACTGAGCTAGTGACATGGGCTAGCGACCGGAATCAAAATTTAAAAAAAAAAAAATAAAAAAATTTTTTTTTTTGACTTACGTATCTGCCTACTTTATAAATTTTTCTAGGTTCAAATGCCTAGATGGCCCTGTAGTGCAGTTTACGTAAGTCGCATTCTCCGAATCGTTACAACTGGCGCCCAACATGGGGCCTTACCTCAGAGATTGACCCTGAGAAGGGGAATTGGTGATGATGAAATTTTCTATCTTTAATAAATCACGAGTGCCCTGAGAATTTTAAAAAAATAAATCATGCCAGTAAGATTTTTTTTTAAAAATGAGTATATATATTTGTGTATTAACGCAATGTTATAGTCCGATATTAATAAACCACTAGTACTTTTGAAAATAAATCATGCCCGTAATATTTTTTCTAAAATTAGTATAAATATATTTGTTGTATTGACGTGGAGTTACAGTTTGAAGTTTTGTTTAAAAAGTGCTGCCAGTAAGAAAAATTGCGCATATGTAAATATAAATGCGAGGAATAAAACGTAATAATAAATATAAATCATAATTTTTTTTTAAAAAAAAGTCTTGTTAAATTAACATCTAATCGTTCAACTTGCCTAAGTAATAGTTAAAGGTAGGAGAAATGAAACTTGGAAGGGAGGGGCAGAAATTTAGCTGATAGTAAGGAATCATCAGTCAACTTTTTTTTTAATCATTATATTTGTAATTATTGTTTTGTCTTTTAAAAAAAAAGTTTTGTCCTTTTGAAATTTCATATATAACAAATTTGTGTAACGTAATTACTAACACTAAGTAAATTCTTTTTTTTTTTTTTTTTTAAATGTTTTTATTTTTTTGAGGAAGTTTTTTTTTTTTAATGTTTTGTTTTTTTGAGGAAGTTTACTGATATGTAATGGAATATAATATGCCGTCACATTATTTTACAATTAAAATGAAAGATCACAAATAAAAATTGATTTATTAAAAAGAAAGAAAACTTAACTTAAAAACTGAAATTTAAAAACTGTTTAACGTATATATAGATCGCATGATGGACAACTTTAAAAACTGTTTTAAAAAATAGTTTTATTTGAAAGTAATTTTTTTTGTGAAAAAGTAAAAGATATAAAGATTTGATATTCTTGGAAATAGAAATAATGTTGATTTCTATAATCTTAGAAAATGGAAATGATTGTCTCATTAATTAAATGATTGTTCAAAAGCAAACTATCTCGTGAGGGATGTAAAATAAATTAAATGGTCAGATAAGAGAATACAACGGAATTAAATGACCAATCCAAACACGAAAATGACAGCACGGACCATAACTGAAACACGAATGGGTTAGTGACGTCTTTCTCATTGAATCTCAAGATCTAATGATAAGAGACTAATAAAAATATAAAAGCCAAATTATTATTATAATTGTTATCTGAGAGCTGACTATGAATATGTCGTTATAACTAGCTATATTGCAGATTTTCACGATGTGGAAGTTTGCAATAAAATTAGATTTTCCGGACAACCAGCTGAGACCTCCCTATGCCAGTTAGGGACCAAAAAGGAATGGCAAGTGGCGGCTTCGTTTTTAAAAAGGAAGAACAAACAATCTATATAAGTGATCACGAAGATGGACCTCAGAATCTGTAAAGTATAAACTTTTGCCAATTGAACTTTCTTTTAAATAATTACCGTATAACGTCAATAAGTAATCAATCAAAAAAAAAAAAGTAATATAAATGAATGTACTCTGACCAAGAATAGAACTCTAAATCAATTATAAATATTTGTTTTTATATATGTTTGCTATTTCAATCATTTCCATTTTTTTAATTTAATTATTTATGTTTGTGTTTAACTAGGTAATTTATTTCTATCTGTTAAATAAAATGTATTAAATTAAAGTTGGGTGTAGATAGCTGCATGGATAAAGAGTAATAACTTTAAATTCGTTTATGTTTAATTTAAAGGATTTTAGTGTCAGGCTATTTGTTTCGTAGTTAGGGCAATGCTTGTGGAAGGATATATGGGTGTTTATATTAATGTAATGTGTAGCGTGTTTAGCATACAGGGCAACGTGCCCAACTGAATGCATGATCCCAAAGAGGCAGTCATATCGTTGAAATGGTGGCAGATGTATTTCCTGTGCCATTGACCCCTTCTAGCTCTATGGACAGGGATTTATAAGACGGCAGAAAGACCGCTTTCCCCCATACGTAGCACTCTTTAAAATAAAAAAAATTATATACATGATTCCTTAGTCTAACAGATGCCCTTTCCTGATCTACACACGGATCATTTCCTTCAAATAATATCACGCCGTCAGATGCCAATTCCTGTTGGCGTGGTTTTATGCTAGCATCTTCATATTGCATTAGTTGCAAATATATATCTGGATGCTGACATTGGGTTGGCTACGAACTTTTAGTCTGAGACTGAATGAATGTTTTGATAAGTTTAAAGTGAAAAAAAATCTATGTAGACTATCTATGCTCGTCATGCTAAAGTAAAATATAATTTAAATATCCATCTGTGCGATCTATTGAAAATAGTAATTTAAATTTTAAAAAAAAATATTAACGTTAAAACCTAAAAATAAATTTATTCCTCAATTTTAAATGTGCGTTAATAAAAATCTATTTTTATGTGTTAAAAAAAAAAAATTATAACGATCGAAATGAAAGTGAAGATCGAATCTAACCGCAAACTACGATATCTGCTCTACAAGGCGCCATCTAGGCATTTAAACCTAGAAAAATTTATAAAGTAGGCAGATACGCGCTGTTAAGATTCCACTTTATTTAAATATTCCGACCGTTAGCCCAAGTCACTAGCTCAGCGGAGACGCAGAGATAAAAATCTATATCTTAAATATAAAAGACTAAAACCCACTGCCAGAAATTAACACATAAAAATATTTATTTACGCACATATACAATCATTCTAAATTCGAGGAATAGGTTTAACATTTTTTAGATTTTTATATTACTCTTTAATTGTACATTTACATAAATTTCAACGAGTTTAATATTTTATTTAGATGGTCAAGTATGAATAGACTACATAGATTTGCATTTGAAAATAAACATTCTATCCCTATTTAACCTTAGGCTAAAATTCGCAGTTTGGCATCAATCCATCTGATACATTTATGTATTCAATGTAGCATGAAAATACAACAGCACAAATATACTATACTGTCAGGAATTGACACCTGAACAGGATAGTTAGAGAAAACATTGACTCTTGTCCAATACAGGAATATGACGTCTGTATAGCAAGAAGAACAATAAAATAAAAACTCCATAGGAAGGGACCGCGATCCTTTTTGCCGACTTACAATCCCATCCATAGGCAAAGGGTTGGTGCGGTGTATACAGCGATTCTGCACGTAGCGAAACTCATACTACATCTACTAATTACACAAATATATCAATCCATTGACCCAATTCAACAACGACACAAATAACCTAAGATTACCCTCCCCTAATATAACTTTACAAATCTATATAGCCATTCACGCCCGACTTAAATTTAACATTTAAATACGTTCGCACAAATGAATTTTATAAAATTTGTTTTAAAATGTTGAGTACAGATCAGCTGCACAAATTCCACGGTCAAAAACATTCCAAATTAAACACAACCGATCAAAATACAAAGTCATCGATAAACGTCACTTGCATAGGGAATATACAAATTCCATTAGCATTCATCGTAAGATGCTTGCAGTGATATCGTTGACATATATTCTAATCGAATGTGAAAACCACAACATTATCAACCGCTAACGAATCTATGCAACGTCTATACCCAACCTCAAATTTCCTCATTTAAAATTTAAACAATAAATATTAATACAAATAAATAATAAATGGAAATGATTTTTTTATCAAACGCAAACATATATAAAATTACACATTATCAATTGAGTTGACACATAAGTCAGAGAAAAGTTCTTTTTATAAAATTTAAATTAACTTATCAATCTTTAAAGTTCTTAATTAATATTATGATTTTAACAATTGTTCAGTTCTATTGCTTACGGTAGAAGAGTCCCTGTTCCCGTTGGCAATTCCCACGGAGACTTTCCTGGAAGACCGGTCTGATATTTTGGAGGTAGCATTAGCTGGTTCTGTTCTGGTATTACAGTCTTTGCATTTTTAAAATAAGTGAGTGAGGACGACAAGTGCGTCTTGTCGCTCGACTCACCAAAATCAAGTTGGAAAAAACTGACTGGAACTCAACATTTTTTCTTTTTATAGTCCTCCTAAGGATTCCATGAACAAAAACGTCACTGTTCTGTTTTTCGTTATGGTCCGGGCCTTTATTTGCTTCCATTGGTCAAGCTAAAATCTCTTTCTTCTCTTATCTAACTTTTCATCTGACTTTTTAATTAAACAGCTTTTAGATAATTAATAAACAATCATCTCCATTTATAGATTACAGGAATTAATTAATACCTGTTTTTATTTTAACTTACGTTATTTTTTTATTAAAATATTTTTATATTTCAATCTTCTATTTTTTTATTAAAAAATATACGTTCAAATACTTTTTTTTTTTTTTTTGTTTATGAAAAAAATATTTTTAAAGTTTAGCATCTGTGCGAATATATATATATGTTTAACAAACATTTTAATTTTAGCGTTTAGTTTTTTCCTTTTATTTGCGAACTTTTAAGTTTTTATTTTAAATTAATGTAACGACATATTTATATATCGTTATAATATATATGACATTAAAATTTAGGATATAATAAATTTAAGTAATATGATATATAAGATGACGATATATATATATAAATGTAAATATAATTAATAATATTAACATTGTTAGTGAAATATAAGCAATATAACAATTATTCTTATTTTTAAATTTCTCTAATGAAGATTGCACATCAATCAAAATATTAGCATATATTAGAATAAAAATATTCTCAGAAAAAATGCATTATATTGTTGAATTAATTTTAAATCTGTAAAACAATAAAAAAGGCATAAAGAGAAATTGACACTTTAAAATAGTGCATTTTCATTACTATCAGCAAAAGAAATTAATAGAATGAAGAATTTTCACTATTATTCAGAATTTCAAAGGGATTATATATGTAAAAGGATCTTGAAATCTGTTTAAATTCAAGTAAATTTGAGTACCTTTTCTCCCTTCAGATTTAGGATTTTCATTAAAATAGTTAGTACATAATTGAAACTGGTCAGTAAATGCATATCTAGCTAAAAACAACACCACCACCACTCAATGCCTAGGAAGTGCCAGGAACTAGTGCAATGAACTACTAATAGCAGTTTTACAATTACAGATATACACAATAATAATAATAATAATAGATACCAGAAATTTAAACTTACTTTTATTTATCTGCACTGCATCATCATTAGTGAAAGTATATTGTGTATCAGAATGTTGAGATGGTGACAAATGCAAAACCCATTTATCATTTTGAGAATTTGATGATGTTGCTGAAGATAATTTTGGTTTATTTTCATGTGAGCCCTTGTCTACATTAATCCTCATAACAGACTCCCTCTGTGATTGCGATTCAAATCTTCTTTGCGACAAAACAGGTGTATGATGAAGCGAGGAATCAGAATTTAATGATTTTTCAATTTCTTTTTTACAATCTTGAGAATTTTTTTTTTGAAGAGAAAATTGTATATCCTCATCAATTTCATACTTATTATCATTTTCAATTCCCATTGGATTTGAAATTTTTTTTGTCAAGTTCATTTGCGAAAATGATTTTTTTGAAATACTTGCAGCAGAAATATTATGCAAATTATTTTTAGATTTATTGCTTAGGGAAGATTCTGATGAGGAAGAATCTCCTTTAGGTGATTTTTTCCTGTCAAAATCTTGAGTAGGAAATTGAAAACCATATCCCTGAGAGAGTGATAATTGCATTTCTTTTTCTTTTTCAAGAGCTCTTTGTGAAGCTAATTCTCCAGAGAGCCTAAGAAATGCCAACTCATCTTTTGTAGACAAAATATGAGAATAAAATGGAGATTCTAAAGCGCTTTTATTTATTTCATTTCTAAATGCTGAATCTTTCTGAATTAATTTTTGTGATAATGCAGAACTAATACGTGCTAATTTTTCACCTGGTCTTACTTCTTGATTTTTCTTAAGTTTGCTAGATTTATGAGATGATAATCTTGTTTCAGAAAGTGATTCTTTATCTTTTTCTCCTATTAACTGAGATTTATTATTTATAAATATATGTTTGTCTTGAGATTGCAATGCTGGAGAAGCAACCATTTTTAACTGTAAAGCAGATTGATTTTCAAGATCTTTTATTATTTCCCAATTTTGAGATTGTGAAAATCTATGTGAGTCACCAGATTCTACTGCATGCGCTGAATGCTGAGAATCTTCATGACTTTTTAGATTAAATTTCTGGATTGGTTCATTCTTAGACCTTTTTGACGCAAGTTGACTACATGACTGAGAAAAATGTTCAGATAAATTGTTACTAGGTTTATGAAGCAAATGTTGTGAAGGTGATCTAATTCTACTTGGTGGTAACTGCAAACTTACATTTAGTTGAGGACTGCTATTGTCTGGAGAAGGAAGAGGGGATCTAATAACAGGATGATCTTTATTTCGATGATCTACAGAAAATAAATTTGTGGGTAAAGATGGATTCAAAAGTTGCTGGTTAAATTTCTGATTTAAGAAAGAGTTATCCTTAATATATTCCCGTTTTTCATGCACAAACTGATCATGAAAGCTCTGCTGAAGGGATTCCTGTAATAATAATTCTCTCTGAAAGTCAATTTCACCTCTAGAGGAAGAAGATGGACTCTCTAAAAGTCTAGTTAGTGTTTCATGAGCTTTTTGCAAAGATGTCCGAGACAAATCTGTTGGCAGTTCACGATGAACTGGATTAATTTTCCAAGGCGAATGGGAACTAGAACGTTTTTGACTATCATGACTTTTATGTACTTCTTGAGATTTTGCTAAATCTTGGCTTTTCTGAAATTCCTGAAACCTTTGTACTTCTTGAGATTTAATTAAAGCAAGAAGTTTATGATGTTCTTGTGAGCTAAGTAAGTCTTGAGTTCTTTTAATTTCATGCAATCTTTTAAAACTGTGACCTCTAGGCATTTCTAAAGATTTTTCTAATGACTGATGTAATTCTTGAGATCTTTGAAATTCAAGAAGTCTTTCAGAATTTTTTTCTTGAGGAGAAATTATTTTATTTACAAAAGTTTCAGATATATGTGGAGATGAATTTCTACTGATTCTGTCTTGTGATAAACCTGATAATTTTATAGGACTTTCTTTACTGAATCCTACATGTACCTGTGAAGCTGTTGGTGACATCTGAAAATGTTCTACAGTAGATGGATTTCTCTGAGGAGAACAAATTATCTGTCTATGAAAACTAGATCGTGATAAATCAATAGCTTCATCCTGTTCTGTAACTTCCTTTTGTTTAATGACAGGGCTGCCTTCATAGGATCGTTGCATTTGTTCTTTGATTAAAATGTTTTGGGCTTTATCTTGAGAAGATTTGTAAGATTTGCTACTTCTGTGATGAAATCCACTTTTAATCACATTTTTATCTGTTTTTTTGGACTCCTTCTTCTATAAAAAATAAAAAAAGTATATACATTATATAAAAATGGAAAAAAAAAAAAATGCAAATAGCACATTTTTCAAATCATTAATCATATTTTTAAATATACTATCACATAGAAAATGTAATTAATAAAATTTTAAATTTTATAATTTACACATTAAATTAAACTAAAATTTATTAATTTTTTCAAAATTATTAAGTAAAAATACTAAGTTTTATATTAATATTTAAAATTAATCACTATCTTTATTAAGATTCCGAGGCTTTAGTATATAAATATAAAACTTTACTTAACCTTCATTAAAAAAATGAAAACATTTTAATATGTCAATTTCTTATTTTGACAACTCTTTTGTAATTTATAGTAGTTAACTAAATATCCACAGGATCTTTAAATACTAAAAATAACCATAGTATTATTATGATTTTCTATCATGTATCATGACATATGGTTTTTAGTTTGTGCATGTTTTAAACATCCATTACTGATGACAAAAAACAAAAAAATCTGCATTGTTAAAGTGATTATCCTATCAACGAAAAAGTTTTAATAATTCTTTGTTTGTCATATATAGACATACACACTAACTTATTGAACATGTTTGCATTTATAATAAATGGTATATAATATATCTGAATAAAAATCTATTAAACATAGAACTGGTAAGAAAAAATGGAAGAGCGCAACTAAGTATGTTCTTTATTATACAAATATAATATTTTAATCTTAATGGTTTTATCAAGGTGAAATGGCCCATTATCTGATAATATTCTTAGTTTAATATATAATGAAAAATGTAATATACATATAAAATAAGATACCTAATTAAAAAATAAATAAGAATAAATTTACTAACATGAATGAAATTATCTAGTCAAATGTTACAGAAAATATATAAGATATTAAGTAGATCAAACTTGCCAATAACACATGATATAACTTCACCACCTAATACTCAAATCAAGATCCTCTTTTGAATGTTCTATCAAATATCTATAATCGAAGAATTATGACATAAAAAAATGTAATTCTTATGATATTTCAAACAAATTTCTTTTTCCAGATCTAACATCAGAGCCAATTGAATTTGATCTTCCTGAACACAACTAGAATCTCATCAACAGATTAAGGACAACTGATAGCTGTTATGCTCATCTGTATCATTAATCGAATTTAACAGCCATTGATGTAAGTAAATGTAGGCAAACACAAACTACGAACCATATAGTTAGTGATTGCTAAACATATGGCTATAGTGGTAGAAATGAAGGACTTAATAAAGCCACTGATAAACCTATCTTCTGATTCCTTTATGACATTTTGTTAATAATTAACTGTTAAAAAAATGCATATAGTAAATAAATAAATAAATATAAAAACTATTAAACCAACTTCAAATTCCATAACAATTTCTCATTATTACACTAAAACGTTAACTGATATTTCAATACATAAATAATCTTAAACCTACAAATGACTTTTTTGAAAAAAATTTCTTTTTATCCAATTATCAATTTTGATTTTACTAATCTAAAATATGCAAATGTAAAAACAATTAAAACACCAATTATTCTGACATTTATAATTTAGTAAAAAAAAAAAAAAGAATTATATTTGAGCTAAAATTAGTGTAGTTTCGAAATAATTCTGATTTAAATCCACATTCAGTGAATCAATTTTAAGCTAATAGTCTGAAAAATAATTTGCTTCTCTAATTTTTTTTTTTAGATTGCTTTGAATTTTCCTTAAAACAACTTACCATAGTTGTAAACAATTCATGTCTTCTTAATGTATATTACACTCTGACTATATTTCTCAACTCCAATTTTATATCTTGCTAGCAAAAATAAAAAGATTTCCGAGTATGTGGAAATTCTTCTAAAGATTAAAATCTGAGCTAATTTCAATCTGCTTGAAAAATTAAACAGCAAATTAATATTGATAGCACATTAATGGTATAATAAAGAAAAATGTCACAGAACAATATTTCTTTATTTTGTATGCACAGTACAGAAAAATCTACTGAAAACTACTTGCCTTAAGGCTTTGTAAATGGAAAAATTACTGCAGAATTAACATATAGAAAGCATTTAAAAATATTTTCAGATTTTATTTTTAAAAGAAAGATTTTTATAAATTAAAGTATATAGATTTTTTTTGATAAGATAGAAATAGATTATATAAGATTAATCAATGAATTAACATTTCAGTTAGATTATAGTTATACTCAACTTAAAATTTAAAAGATTATTGGATTTATTTATTCAATTTTGCAATTGTGATTCCACAAGTTCACGAAATAGTATTGAGGTATTAATCATTTTATTCTATAATGTAGACACTTGCTTCTTCACAGAGTCTCTTTAGAATAGAAAAAAAATATTTATTCTTGTCAACAATTATAATGCATGATGACACTAAAGTTACATTAACATTTGTGAATTTTTTGACAAATACAAATTCCTTAACCAATATTTATAACAATGATTTAATGATGAAATTTATCTGTTTTGAAGAATGAATGCATATATTCATTGTTATATGAATCTTAAGAGAGACAATGCAGTTATTATCTCACCTTTTTTTATTATAATCAAAAATCTTGATATTCTGATCTAACTAGAGCAGTTAATGATTTCCAAAACTACGTGCAACCTCAGACATTTTATTTGTCTTGTAATTTACATGGCTATTCACATGAGTTCTGGGAAAAGATGCTTGACCGTAGCTTTTGCAATTTTCCCCACCATCCAAAATTTGCACGGAAGCACGGCGACGGTCTTATAATTATTAGTATCAAATAATATGTCAGGTACGGGGTAAGATCTTTAATTAGAATGCATATTACAACAGTTATGGCCACTTGAATTCCCTCCACCCTCACACCATACAATAGCGATCTGTTAAGTTTTCGTATTTGCATAGTATTGCAAAGCACATTAGTGGGGCCCATAATATTGGTGTGCAATGCCATAAACGCCTGCAGCGGCTAATATGAACAGTACTGTTCTATAGGCCGCAAGTTTCTCTGCAAAAGCAAAAATATTGGGCCGTGGAAACGGCATATTTCTGTGTTTTTACCAGAGAAACAACGCCACCAGCCGTCTGGCCTAGGGTACCGATTAGTACCGAAACAATTAAACATAAAATATAATGTGATGTTTGAGTACATCGGTACAGATTTTTTACATTTTTTTTTATTCTTTGGACTACTTTATTTTATCTGAAATGAAGTTTTCAATGAAAGGTAAATTATCCTTTCCTTTAAGTGATGATAATCCATTGTGCCAACGAGCAAAACTGTTGATTTTTAAAATTCAGACTGCCCTAAGAAAGCAGCTGAATAATAAAATCAGATATTTCAATTATTTTTCTCTAGCATATATGGATTAACATGATAGAGATATGTTACAAGCTATCAGTTTCCACATGTGGAATGATTATTCATTTAACAATTATTATCTATATGATTTAATCTGCAATATTTGAAATATCTAGATAATATTCGTATTTATATGTTGGATTATTTTTATCATCTAAATGACTTAGAAAATTTCAAACTTTATTTAAACTTTTCAAATACATTCAATTTTTAATAATAGCATATAGATATGTAAATAATAGTTTTGAATGATATTATTCATTCTCTTCTCTTCTTTAGTAGTTGCTAGCTTGATCAGTAATAGCACTAGCATGAGAACCAGGACCCTTACATTCATAAATATTGAATTTAAGATAAAGCTTTAACCAACGAAGTTATTCTGTCAAAGGCAACAGTTAGTAGAAATTTTATATATTTATCTGTGAGGATTCCGATTTCTTCATTATTTCTTACAGGCAACATTAATGAATAGTTTCCAAACATTATGAATTATCACACCCGATTGATATATAGGATTTTTTTTTCCCCCATGTTAGCAAT
This sequence comes from Epiperipatus broadwayi, assembly GCA_028023455.1. Taxonomy (NCBI): domain Eukaryota; kingdom Metazoa; phylum Onychophora; class Udeonychophora; order Euonychophora; family Peripatidae; genus Epiperipatus; species Epiperipatus broadwayi. The sequence continues at coordinate 1,488,428 of JAQFVV010012409.1, forward strand.
GTATTAAAATTTTCTTTTTTTTTACTTTTTTTCTCTCTGAGCAATATTTTTATTATTATTAATGAACCTATATTCATTAGTGCATGCATAATCTGCACTTTAGATATATCTGTTTTATCTCTTCAATCATCAGTTTATGTCTCCTGTTTTTCAATGAAGAGGCTGGTTTCATTAGCATAGGTCTTCATATAATTATATGGTATTTTATAGATGCAGTTAATTTCCAGCATTTCAAGGTTACGTTCTGTAGAAATTGAGACTCCTCATAATGTGCTAGGACTTTGGAAAGCTGTTCTGGTGTTATATTAACTACAGACTTTCTTTAATTGCTTTGCTATATCCTGGTATGTACAAATAAAGTACAGTACTTATAAGTGTCTTTTCTTTTGTTGTTTGTTTTAGTTATCTATTTAAAGTTTTCTTAATGATATCTAATAAATAACAATTCTTCATAAGAATTTCTATAAAGATCTTTTCTTTTTCCAAATTATTCGTCTCTGATAAATTTCTTTTGCTCTAATCCATAGTGAAAATATAACTCTATGCTTCGCATGTTTCCCATGTTATTGTCTGCATGTATGCTTTCTATAAACTATAGTTTTGATTTCGCCATGAGAGTGACTTATCACAACATCAAAGAATGGCAATTTTTGTTCTTGTTCTATTGTGAATTTAATTGAAGATATGTTAGTGATATGTGTTCAGAATCTTTGTAATAGGGCTTCACCATGTGATTCTATAACAAACCTATACCAACGATATAACTAAACCAGATTACATGAAGGAGTATTTATGGCTGTGATTTCACATTCTTCCAAGTAAATATTGCTGATCAGGGATAAAAATGATGAACCCATGAATTCATAGCTATCTTTTGAGTTTGTTTGAAGAGTTCATTATACTACCAATTGGAAAAGTTGATCAGGTTGGTAAGATATTATCCTGCCATGCTTGGTTTAGTGCAATGATAGCATGTCAAACTCTGAAAGCTAATATTCTCAGATCAATTCTAATTACGGCACTTGAACTTCTTTTGCATTCTAAGCAATAAAGCCATTTGATTATTTATTTATTTAGCTACTGTCACCATTTAAGTTTTTTCTTACAATAGATAATACTTCAACACAGGTACATTTGTGAATAACCTTTCCATATCTTAATTCTACAAAGTGCTTAGAATTCCTGACAAAGGACTATGTCTTATACACCAAAGAATTAAAAATCTTATCTTGACAAAATTGAACATGTCTGAATTTCTAGAAATCTAACTACAGATCTTAGTAGAAATATGGTTTTAATGAATTTTAAGTAGACTAGAAAGATCAGGATTTTATTGAAATATATTTATTTTTTTCTGCATCAGTGAAATATTTAACTTACTTTCTGAATCTTCCAGACAAAAAAAATATAGGTAATTCGTTGCTTAAATATAGTGAGAGATTAACAGACAAATACAAGAATGAATAAAATACCTAATCCCTTATTTGAACCTGAATCTTTTTCCTATTTTAAATTGCTGAAAATTTTATTCCTAATACAGTAGATATTTTGCTATGCTTATATAAAACATTTACAAATCCAATGGTATAGAATATTTTCCAGATATCATGACATTTAGAATTCTTGATCAAATAATAAATTATGTTTTATAGTTTAAAGCAAACTTTCAACTTTTTTTAAATTCTCAATCATCAGAATATATCACTGGGAGAAAACCTTTGAGAATAAAAAATATATAATTTAATCTCACTATAAGGCTGACACTATTCAAAGTTTCTGGATATTGCATATATGAAGACTTCATTAAAAAAGACTTTTCCAGTGTATAGAATGAAGAATTGAAATGATTACTAGATATAATTTATTGCAAAAAAAATAATTTTCTCTAATGGAAAATGATTTATTGTGTTTAATGATTATTTTAGAAATATTGTTAGCATTCAATTTAATAAATAATTTTTTAATTGTTAGAAATTATTATAGTCCTTTAACTTTAGATGTAGATTTTAAACTTAATAAAGTTCAAATATTTTTATATTACAAGCCATTTTACATACATAATATCTCCATTTCTTCATCTCTCATCTATTTTCTAAACACAATCTTATTTACAATTAGCAGTCAATCTTTTCATTTCTAATATATAAATGCAAACATGGGATAGGAAGGATATAAATGATACTCAAGATACATTTTACTCAATCAATTTTTTAAATTAGGTTAAGACTCACATAGCTCTTTAAACACAATACATAATTTTGTATTTATTGCCATATATTAAAATAAGTTTACCTTTTAATATATTTTTTTAATCAGACTATTCTTTATAATAACAATCTTTCAAAAATGTTTAATTTATCTACGGACATAAATATGTTTAAAATATCCCCCCCCCCCCAATATCTTTAGCTGAATATTTCAAATAATCTCTAAGATCTAATAAAATACATTATAGTTTATAACCTAATAAAGAATGATTAATATTCATTTACAAATTTATTGAATAACAATTACTATAAATGGGCGTTAAGATAACATCTATGCACTTATAGATTATATCAAATAAACAACATGTAGCATTTGAAAAGCTATGTGAGATTTGATATAATTGATGAGACGTGATTAGCTTAAATGGAATTTAGACGACAAAAGCACAGACTTTATCTCAATATCTGCAGCTATATGTTTGAATGTGTATTTGAATAAAATAAAATAAAAGGTTAAAAAATGGAGGCTATGATACACCTATATAAATATATATATTTTTAAATTTTAAAGATATATTTAAGATTAAATAAATGTAGTAATTTCTAACAAATAAAAAAGGAATAATCACCATTTATATATTTTTTGAAAAAGAATGAAATGAAAAAGATTTGTTAAAAATATGCACTTCTTAAATATTCTTATCAATAAATTTAAAAATAATTATTATCATTTATATATAATCATTTAGAATACACACACACATACATAAAGAAAATAAATATATTCAAACCTGCAAATTAATGCCATCATGTGATTTCATTGAATTTTTGGTTTCACTATAAACAGTAGAAGAAATGGCTTGTGAAATACCATTATCAGAAGTAGCCATGGATAATGGAGATGATTGCCACTGCAGAAATAAATGAAATATACAAGTGTGTTGGGTACACACACACATTACATATACAAATCAAAATATTAAACATTTTGTGAATTTAGACATAAATAAATTTAACTTAGACAATAATTTTTGATATTCTATCTGAGAACTGTTAAAGATTAAAGAAAACAATTTTGAAACAGGAAAAAAATATGTATAAAAAAGATTGGTAATGAAGCATTTAATTCAATGAAAGAGCAGAGAAAAAAAACTAAAATGCATTAAGAAATAATGTTAAAATATACATGAAATATTTGCATTAGCTCTGGATGGATTTTTTTTTTCTTTCTAAAAAAACGTAATTGTGTTTCTAATTGCATCTGCAGGCACTAAAACTACAAGGTGAATCAAAAATTAAATGAAAAATGGATTCAAATATCAATTTTCTACTTGAATATTTCAGCAATAAAATACAATCTATTATAGATATTAGTCTATAATATACTAGTTACCTAACAAATCATGATAAAAATTTGTGTGAATCTAATAAAAACATTTTCAAGTTTGAATACATCCTCTACAGAAAACTTTTCAACAAAAAAATAAAATAATTTCATCTAAACATTAGTCTTATCAAAAAAAAAAAATAAATAAATAAAAAAATTCCATGCAAAATAAATCACAAAATTGAAGAAATGGTAATACTACAGGAAATTCACCATTCAAAATGTTCAAGTATTCAAAATTCATGGTCATTGGTAAATGAACTAACACTTTTGCTTTAGAGTATCTAACAACATAAATCACTTTCTTTAATGAGAATTCAACCAATAAACCAAGAACAAAAAAAATATATATATATTTCTTTGGTAAGCAATATTTCAAATGGGCCTATCAGATATTTCAAAATATACATTAATAGTGATTACAATAGAAATAATTGAAGGTATACAATAAAGATAAAACACCACAACTTCTTCAATGAGGCGAAGCGTTCTGTTAAGGAAGATGATAAGCAGACAACAAATTTGAGTTGTTTTATTTCAATAATGTATCACTTCTTAACTGCTATTTTCTAATATTGATCAAATGTTCACCATACACAATCCTTTGTATTATTATTTTCATAAAACATTTTAGAAGTCATAATAACAACTGTGAAATTATATCATACCTATGCAACATTAGCAATTCATTACAAGTTCAAGAAAGTGATAACTTTTTTTTAAAAGCAATTTTCATTAACTATCAAACTGTATTACATGGAACAAAAAAAAAAAATTGGATGGACTAGATCTAGTCAAAAAACTAATCACTCCTATGCAAACTAAAACATCTGCCATGTCACTAAAAAAAAATTGTCGATTAAACATCAGAATCCTATACTTAAAATAGTTAGATCTAAATAAAGACTAAACTGAGCTTCTCAAGAACTTTCTTATTAATGATCAATCTATTTCATTCACATCTTAATTGAAACAGATGATGTTTGGTTTTTATAACATAAATAACTTATATAATCTTCCAATCTTTTCAAAACATCCAATTCCTTTCTTGAAAACTTGTCATTTCTAGCTTCAATTAATTCATTCCTATAATCTTGCTTTTCCTACTGACTACTATTTTTTTTATAGTTCTATTTGTAAACTGAATCAATATAATTATCATTAGAAAAATAGAAAATAATACAACATTGGGATATATATGATGACTTGAAACTTCATTTTTTCTTTTTCCTACAGTTATATGTTTAAAAAGGTAACATAAATGTATGTTGTGCAATTTAATAAAGTATAACATCGATCACATAAGTAAAAAATGGATAAAACACAGATTAAGAGACTGTCATATATTAAAAAATATTAATAAATACATTTAATATATCTGAATTAAAAATATAATACATTCAAATCTTAAAAATAAACAATACATTTAATCGTTAATATATCTGAGAAAGAAATAAAATTCTTAAACTAATTTAAAATATGAAAGTTTATATGTATATTAAGTTCTCTGTTTGCTGAAAGATGGAAATAATTAAATAAGAGATAAACTCTTGATTATTATTGATCATATATTTGTTTCTTGTTATCTCCATACTAATTTATTTGAGCATCTCAAATATTAATGACTACATATTATCGTAAAACTATCTAACAATATATATAAAGATCTTTTTGGAATCAGAAAATATTTTTTCTGTTTGATTTGCTCGAATTTAAACCTTGGATTGTGGGCATGAACTTTCCTTTTATAAAGATTGAACATTATAAAATTTGTAAAGCAAATATAATTGGAATCTTTACCAAAAGAAAAAAATATACACTAATATAGTCAAAAGATTTTAACAAGATGCTATTTATAATACATCAACATAAGTATTGATTCTTTATTTGTCAAGGAATAAACATTTTTTGGAAATGAAAGGGTTACTTTGTGTTGATACATATACATAACTTTGTTGTGAATAAATTTTTCTAGGAGTTGCATTAATTTATAGATAGTCACCCCACAAATCCTATTAATTTATGTTCAATACTCTTTTTTCTCACATTGCTTACATACAATACTTTAAATGATCAAATTTCAAAGATAAAATTTGTCCATAAAACATTAAACAATCTCTAAAAAAATTTCATTCCTTTGCACTTTTTATAATGTATTAAGAAAATCAATTATCTTATAATTTCAAGTATCTGATAGTTTTCTTGAAGCTGCTAAATAGTGCAAACTTTCAGATAATTGAATTGAATAAGTTATTATACAATTTTTTAAAGATTTATATGTATTGGTTTATATTAAATTATACTATAGATCTGTTTTTTTAAGTCACACCTAGACAATGGAACTAATTCATACATGCTTGTAATATTAAAAAGACAGATTAATTTGAAGTACATTTCTTAATTTTTATTTTTCCATATTTATAATAAATTTTTTTCTAAAATCCATCTTATTTATATATTGAATATAAAAATGTTCAAGATGTTTGATAATTCTAGACATTTTCCTGCATTCAAGAAATATGAAATCACAAGCATTATCAAAAACAAAAAATTAAGATGTGAATACAATTATCTAGATTCTATTACTAATTACGTATCAAAACAATCATTTACTGATTCAAATTTTAACCAGTATTCATCAAAATAAAATCTATTAGAAATTATTTTGATTCTTCTATTATTATTTATTACTATGCTCTATTTTTCTTTTCAAATTAAAACATATTGACATTAAACTGAATCTCATTTATAGAGCTTTTAAAAAAAAGATCAATAGGACAATTGGGTACTGATTGATTACACACGCACGCCACTTGATGGCATTGTTTATGTGCTAAAACACATAAAAATGCCGTTAATGCGGCCCTAAGTTTACAGCCTACAAAAGAGTGATGTTCATATTAGCCATTGTAGGTCTATATTATATTGCATACAAATATTACGGCCCACTGATGTGCTTCGCAACACTATGCAAATGCATACATCTACTGTATCATGTGAGGTGTAAGGAATTCAACTGACCACAACTCTTGTAATCTGCCTTCAAAGTAATGACTTTACACCCTACCTGACGTAGTATTACATACTAATAATTGTAAGCCCATTGCCGTGCTTCCCTACACAGCTTGGAAGGTTAAAAAAATTGCAAAAATGTAGTGACAAGCACAATTTCACAGAATTCATGCAAAAAGGAACGTTTGCGTGAGAAAAGCTATAAGACAAATTAAATGGCTGAGGTTGCACATTGTTTTGGAAATCAGAAGCTTGGTTTGATAACAGTACTGCATCTTTTGCATCGGTCCTGGGCCCTATACATTCCAGCACTATGAGCTGACATTTATAATGCAATTTAAAAATGTAATTATTTGATTTCAGAAAAATTTAATTCTTACATTTTATAAAATTATATTGGTTCGTAAATTGTTTACAAATACTTTGCAGAATGTTGGCCCGTAATGTTTATAGTAGTGTCTTTTTTTGCAGATAAAGAGCAACTATGAGATAACTAAAATTGCATGTTGTTTTTGGAAATTTGTAATGTTGGTTTGATCAGAGTATTGCATCTTTTGGACAATTCTTTGGATCGTCAAAAACATTGGTCCCCATCTCCTTACATTCCAACATTACGCGCTGACATTTATAATAAAATTTAAAACTATAAGTATTCCATTTTAGAAAATAATGTTGGTTCGTAAATTTTTTAAAAGTAGTTTGAAAAATGTCAACATGCGATGAAATGTAATTATTCCATTTTAGAAAATAATGTTGTTTCGTAACAAAAAGTTGGGCCGCGTAAATGGCATTCTCATGTGTTTTAGCACCTAAACAACGCCAACAAGTGGCGTGGGTGTCTAATCAACCAATACCGACAGTTGTAAAAAAAATAATAAAAAATTTAAATATTGTAATTAATAATCAAGTGTTCTTTTTTTTGATAAACTTAATTTTATTTTGCAATTGAGTCATTATTTTCATCTATATGTAAACAAAATAGGCTTTAGCATATATTAAAAGCATTAAAATCACTTATTTAAGCAAACAATGATTAATGTTGCCTCCACCTAATTCATTCATCTGAAATTTCAATAACAATTGGCATTAGATGTCTGTTAAGCTTAAACAAAATTATTTTGAAACTAAAATTACCTGTGAGGAAATTTTATTCAAATTCTTGCTTTGTTTAAACTCCTTCACAGATTGTTTTCCATTTTCCACTGTATAAAAAAAATAAAATAAATTGTAATTCATTTTCCTAAATAATGATCTTGCTTTATAAACATCAATATATATAAAAATACAGATAAACAAATAAATTCCATTCATTTATTTGCCTACTTATTTACTTGTCAAAGCTTTTGGATTCAGCATTATTGTGTATATTTTTGTGCATGTATTTGAAAGTTGATTCATAAATATCAGTTTTGTGAACATGTTATAGTGCAAAATTTCAAAAACTATCTAACTTTAAAGAAAGATGAATGCAGCATTATTTTTCTAGTTATAAAAAATATCGTTATTATATATATATATATATTAATAATTATACATAAAAAGCCTTTTTCAGCACGATTTAATGCCCTTATCAAATGTTAAACATCTATTTTAACCATTAAGCCTATTATTGCACACAAAGAATTATTTACTATTTTATAATAAAAATAAAGATAACAATAAATAAAATAAAACATGACTAAAACAAAATAAAATTACGATACAGCAATCCAGATGAGAGATTCAATTAGGTTGAAAGATGAATGAACTCTAACATTAACTAAGATATGGTAGTTGAAGCATAAGAGTAGGCATATTTAATTACTGCTTTTTAAACAATAAAAACTAACAATTTACATGTTGAATTTTGTTAAGAGATAATATATTAAGATTATAACAAAGCATATATGAAAAACATCTCATAATAATTGTATGATCTAATCAATAAAAATAATAACAAAAAACACACACACACAATTCATCAATGAATTATCAATATTTTATTGACTATAATCTATATGTATACATGTAAAAGTGAATATGTATATCTGCATTAAGATCACAAAAATAAAAAAATGAATGCCGGTGTTAAAGTTGCATCATTAAATAAAAAGTTAGAAAATATTAAGAAATTCTAAATTCTATAGAAAAATTACCATAAATAAAATGATGCAATCATTTAGAGTATAATGCCAGCTAAAATCGAGGTAAATTTGCTTGGAATAAAAAGACAATATAATGAATGATGACTTCCCATCACAAAACCTATACCAAAAACAATAACATTAAGCGATACTATGTGGAGCATTATCCAAGAAATTGCTTAAGGAGGTGATCACATTTCCAAAAAAATAAGTCTTGGATGGCAATGTGTATGTAATGTTTTAGCATTATGGCTGTCACAAGTAAACATATACGTTATATTTCTATATATGAGCTCAAGTGAATTTGATTTTTTCATAAAGTTAAAAAAGTAACTGTGGGATAAGTGCTTTTTCTCAAAAGATAATATCCTGCAAGAAATTTGTTGCAGATATTGATGAATACTCTTGATAATGTTTGATTTTTTCTAATGTGATAAAAGTTATATTTAAAAAAAGCAAATTTTTTGATTAAGTCAATTAATTTTTATTTGCCATATTAGAACAGTTGCTTATCATTCTGATAAGCTATATAAACATCACAATTACTTTATCAATTTATTTTTAAGAATAATTAACCAAATGTTCTTCAAACTTCAGACTATCTAACAGAATAAGATTTGTTTTGAATGCAATATATGTAAACATGGAAAACTATGCAAACTCATCATTGATGAAATAATAAAGAGAAAGTAATTAAATTGATAAATGATTGGTTGTCGTCGATGAGCAACCATATCCCACTGGATGGCGCAGTTATCACGCTAAAACTATAAAATATGATCATTCATGGACCGTTAATTATAATCATTTTGATGTGTTTTTTGTAATGCGAAAATAAAAACAAAAGAAAATCGTCTTTTTTAAATATTATTTAATTTTAAATATTATTTTTTATTAACATATACAAATTAAATAATAATAAATGTAAAATAAAATAAACAAATTACAATTTGATTCGTCTTTCTTAGTTTTCTTTTTATTAGAAAAATCAATTTTCTATCGGAGATTTTTTTACTAGGGTTACGGCTTTTTTTTTTGTTGTTTACGGCTATTTTTTATTTCAAATAGAATGACAACTAAAAGTAAAAGTTGTTATGGTTAGGTTTAGGGTTAGTTTTATGGTTAGTGTTCTGTTGTTTGTAACATCTATAAAATAAATGATAACAATAAACGTAAACTATATTCAACAAAGTATAACAGTAGTCAGCGAAAAGAAAGAAACTAAAACTTTTTTAAAGAACGACAAATATATATATAAAATGTTTATAATATATGCTTTTTATGACATTTAAAAATACAGTGTATAATTGTACTTTTCTTACTGGATATTTTTGTATTAACGCTCTTTTTTATTTCAAAAATATACACACGGTATAATCTTAAAATGTCTCGTGGAAATGTTACGAACAGTACGTTACTTGACGCGTTACCTAATTCCAATTCACTTTATACATAAACCTCGTCAACATTTACTACTTAAAACTTCAATACACTACGGTGTAAAAAGTCTGTTAATTATTACTTTACAAAATCTGAACATTTCAATACTTTAAAATAAAAAAAAATCCAATGATAATAACATTTTCATCCAATTCAAAAAAACACACCCTTTCCCCAAGCCGTAACCATTTTATAAACTGTACGAATTGGGAAAATATATTTGCTGCGTAAACATACATGCTGTACTGCGACGCGACATAGCGGCCTGCAATCTGTAGTACAACAAAAAAGTTGTATTATAGAAAACGCGGATTCGAACGTGTCGGCCGCGGAAACGGCATTTTTATGTGTTTTAGCGCGAAAACAGCGCCATCCAGTGGGATATGGTGGTTTATCGACGACAACCAAATGATTTTATTGTCAGCAAACATATTATAATAAATAATTCTGTTTATGATTAGTCCAAGTTATATCAAAAATGGATGAATGATTAAAAAATAATGTTTGAGTTAAAAATTGATTTATAAATTAGATATTCCATAAATCCATTAACAAATGTTTGTAACTATTTTATCCAAACCAATAAGTATCAAGATTATTATACTGTTCTTTCATACTACATAAAATAAACAGGGAGTAAATGGAATAGAAAATAGTAATTATAAATACCACCTCTCTCTTTTTTTAAATGTTACCAGAGGACATAAATGCATTAACAAATGTTTGTAACTATTTTATCCAAACCAATAAGTATCAAGATTATTATACTGTTCTTTCATACTACATAAAATAAACAGGGAATAAATGGAATAGAAAATAGGGTTGCATTAGATCCTCAGATCTAGATGCAGTGCTCTCAGATCCAAGGCTCCTCACTGATGAAGGCCATAAGCCAGAAACTAGTCTGGGGATATTGGATGAGTAAGCACTAGATGGGGATTTTATGCACAATCCTTCTGGCATCCATCAATTACTCTAGCTTGCTGTGTGTTTGCAATATATATAGTGAGTTTTGCCTGTTTTATATTAGCTTCCTCCAAGTAAATATTATTTTTTGTAACATTATGTTTGTTTTTCTCAATGATCAGAGAGTACTGACATTCATTTGACCCGAGTCAAGTAATCGTAAAATTCACTTTCCTCCATGTAAGAATACTTTATTTACCAACTAATATTGGATGTTTAGTTGACTAGTTATTTTTCCTGTTATCAGAAAAAAATCCTAAAAGCATTAGGAAATTCACAATTGCATTAAAAAAAACTTACCAGATTAATTTGGGAAAAAATTAATAATATGGCATATAGGCTAAACCAGATAAATTAATGTCCACAATATTTTTTTTTAATGTCTGATTATCTTAATAAGAATTATTATGGAAAAGATAAAATAGCTACATGTTCATTTTTTTCACATAGGCATTTTTTCCTTTAATTGTTGCTTCATGTACTTTAGTGTAAAAAAAATAATTAATTTTAATCTTAATCACTCAATCTTATTCATGAGACTATAAAATCATTTTGACAAATCAATTACCTTTAACTACATCTTGAGAAACTTGATGTTCTGTTGGACTATCAGGAATAATAAGTGGGACAGAACCATAACCATCTTGAGATGGAGGTACAAGACTTTGACTATATAAAATAATAATAAAAAAAGATTATGAAATTTTATTTTCATTTATTGATAAATATTAAAATCATATAAACTTACTCCTCATCATCAAGAGATTCTGGCTCTAAGGTTACATTTCCGGACAAATGTAATGATCCAATATGTTCGGCAGGAGTACATGCAGGTAAATCATTCTTTTCAATCAGTGCTATACAAAATAATAATAAAAATATCATTTATACAAGGGATTAACTATATAAAAAAACTCATCCTAATCTAAAAAACATGCAGTAATATATATATATTTTCAATAATTATTTTTTAATTGGCATGACAATTTCAGATGTTTATCTGTTTAACATTACCATAAAAAATATCTATGTAGCAGATTTTTTTAAAGATTGGGATCTTATTTCTAATCATACAATTTAAGCAACAGAGCAATTATCTCATAAAATGAATGCAACTCTTTATAACATTGGAGAAACACAACCCTACATTATGCTATTCAGTATTATTATTTCCCTCATTTACATAACCTCCTTGAAAAACAGGATGCCATTATTTGGAGTCGTTGTGTGCAGTATTTTAGCACTAGCCCTTTCTACTAATGAATGCTATGTCTCTGGAGAAAAAAATGCTTATATAAATTTTTTGAGTATTCAATTAAATATTACAAAGAGAAATATTACTGAAGCACTCACACCTACCCCCTATTAGTGAAATCTCACATATTTCTATTTAATATCATAAGACCCAATAACTCATAGAAAATGTGTATTCAAGACATAATTTTTCTATTTAAAACATGTCATAAATCAATATTCATGCTCAACTAAAAATAACTTCAAACAAATGAAGAATTTTGACATAGATTTTTTTTCTTCTTCAGATCCAGCAATAAAGCCAGTTAGATTAGATCTTCCTAGCTACTTTTAATCTAAAAATTAGTGATCTATGCCCCAAGAATCACTGAGTGACCCAATTAAAGTTGTATTTAAAAACTAATAATCTAAATTTAAAAAAAAAAAAAGGGTCAATTTCCTTTTGTGTTTCAATTTATATTTAATACAATTAGTCTATGCAAACTATTCTTACTGCCCTACCGAATTTTCCACAACTTCATACTTTTCTTCTCATACACTTGAAATTTCTTTTTGTTTGTCGTTATTGTTTCTATATGATCAACATGTGGATAAGTGTAATAATTGTATAATTATATATTTGAATATTGTAGTTCTGATGATGACTGCAGGACAGTCGAAACTGTTAGTTTAATACAAATAAAAGTACTGATAGTAAAAAGATGTTAATGGTATGATATGTTATAATAGAAATCAATACATAGGAAAAGAAGAAGTAGAAAATTAAATTATTTTACCATTTCAATTACACTTTTCATTAATACAAAGTCACAAAGACTTTTTTTGCTTTTGCTACCTCCAATGGTACTGTGTATGATTTTGTACAGTGCAATGTTTCTAAAATAATTACTTTGATGCATCAATTTCTTTTTATATTTTGTAGTAATGGTGCTTTTTGATTCTCCAGTATACCTCTCAAACATTTTACTCTGTAATGTATAACAAAAAAACACTTATTTATAATTGTTAACTAGAGAAGATATAAATTAGTATTAAAGTTTATCGGCTTAACGTTTTCGAGGATCCATGCCTCATACTCATAGCCTTCAAAATATATGCAAATACAAATATTCAAATAAGCTAGTATTACATAGCCCATTTCTTCGAGATCTTGAAGCAAGTGTCTTTTCTATTAATGGCATGGATGTTTCCATTGATGTAAAATGCCTCCTTTATTTTTATTTTGTGATCATTTGATTCTGAGCACAATATTATGACATTGGTGGGTGTGAAGTTGTGTCCAGATTGTTTAGCATGCTCCAAAAATACAGAGGATGTGTTGCTGTTCTTCTGAGCTGTTAAATGTGTAAAGATGTTAAGCCAGTCTAATATTTATTGCAGCTTTCGTTTCACCGTAATATATAGCGTGGCATCTGGCCTGAGGGCAGGCAATGGAGTACACCACATGTGGGGTGAACGATCGATCAATGTGGTCTTTAGAGTTGTTAATCAATGTATAGTAGTATCATTTCACATTGTATTCTTTAAGCACTGATAAAACATGCATCCAGATAAACAGTGAATATTATTTTTTGCTTTTTAGAATTAACTAATCTGATTCCCATAACTGTTTTGATATACACATTATTCATCTTCAATTATTCTTCTCTTATTAGATATGGTTGTTGGATATGCTGTAAAAAAATTTAGTAAGAAACAGATTATTAAAGATAACATAAAAATAAATCAGTGCAAATTTAAGCAATAGTAACACAATTTCAATAGCTAAACAGATGAACAACTGAACAGAAATAATTGAACACTAATCAAGTGCACATTCATAATGAATGATCAGAGCACATGTACATATGAGCTAAACAATGCAAGCCTCTCCTTTGATATTTGAAAAATACATGGATAAAAAGTGACAATGTAAAAAAACTAAAAAATCATATCAACATCAAGATTATTGATTAATGATAAAAATAAAATGTATAATAAGCATTTCATTCAAATTGTTATTTTATTTTCACTTGAAAAATCAAACCTCTAGTCTCTGCTTTAATTTACATAATACTGGCAATTTAATATTTCAACAAATGACTAAATTAAAATATACTTTTAAATAATTTTGCCTTGTAAATATAATTTGACAATATTTAAAAAAAAAAAATTTAACAAAATGGCATGCATATAATGTATGATTAAATATTAAAATGAAGAATGTTTTATTCATTTTATGACCTTCCACTGGTTTACAGTTGTTGTGAGGATCTCATTGCAAAAATCTTTAAAAAAGTTATATAAAATAATAGAAAAACTCTAGAATAAATTATTGAAAGTAATAATAATAATAATAGCAGTGAAATTTTAAAATAAGTTATTAAAAGTAATATTTTAAAACAATTATAAATAATGTAATAGGTATTATTACAAGTAATTAAATTTAAGAGAAACTAAATAATGAAGCAGGTTAAAACATTATAATTAATCTTTCTTATCAAGATTAAAAATTTGAATACTTAAAAGAATGTATGTTTTAAGTCCTGTCTGAATAAATTGTATACTACAAAAACAATATCATTAGGTAAAATAATATTAACCCTTTTAATTACTTTATTTTTAAATAGTTTTAATTTAAAGTTGCAATTTTGAGTTATAATTATTTAATTGAGTGCATTTTTATTCTTTTCGAATCTCTTATTTCCAAATTCAAAATGCAAACTTTAAATTACAGTCTCTTATTTACATCTTGATGAACTTTTTATTTTACTTAATTTAGGTGACTTTGGTTTACTTTAATTACATTTAATTTTTACCTTATTTTCGAATCTCTTTATCTCCAATTTTAAAAATTAAATGTAATTAAAAAAAACTGAGGCCACCTGGTTAAATAAAATAAAAAAGTCATCAAGTGTTGTAAAAAAAGAAGTCAATAGTATATATAGCCAGGGTTTTCATGAAATCATTATTCTTGACAACTTGTTCAAGTTTATTGTATTGTAATGATTATAATAGGTTTTAAAAAAAAACAACCACTGGCTGCCTAAAGACTAACCTGGATAGATAATAATGAATCTGACAAAGGTATTTCAAAGGAATCTCCATTCGACATGAAAATAAAAAAAGTTAAATATAAAATAATTCCAGAAAGATATATCAGAGGAGAGCTCATCCCTCCTGCCTAGGAAATTGCTAAAAGACAGTATAGTGATTTGGAAAAGAAACATAATTATAAAATAAATCAATTAAGGCATGCCATTGAAGAAAAATGCTAGCCTGTCTAGACTTTTATGCTTACAGTTTGAAATTCAGTTGTAAATATTTCTTTACAATAAAAAAATAACTGGTTATTGGTTAGACTGATATTCTACACCAGGGGTGGCCAACTTTTGTGTTCATAAGATCTACTTTTTATTCTAAAAGTGTGTTGCGATCGACTTAATGTCATAGACGTAGTCTAAGTGGAGGAAGATGTGAAATATATACTATTTTTATATATCTACCTAGTAAAAAATAATAATTATTTAACGGGCCAAAAACTCATGTTGGGGGGGGGGGGGATTAAAGCAATATGAGTAATTATTAACAATATTTATTAATTCAAATTAGCTACATTAAATCAAGATTAAAAATATTATAATGATATGGACTTAGTGGACTTTACTTATCTGGAATTGGAAAAAAAAATTGAAAACAAAAATAACAAAAAAACTTGGAAATCTTGACTTAATTTGTTTCACTCGTTACCCGACAGCTTTTGCCATATTGGCCTCGCGATCGACCAAAAATGGCTTTGCGATCGACCGGTGGATTACGATCAACTTGTTGGACACCCCTGTTCTACACTATTAATCATTTTTAAGTTTTTTATTTTATGATGATCTCTTAAAATACAATAATTATAACTAACCACATTTTATTAGGTATAAACTATTTGTATGTATATGATAAACTATTTAGTTGATTAATTCAAAAAGAAAACAAATGCTTTGTTAAACTAAATATCAGCATTTGTTGTCCAGTATATATATACTCTTATCAATATGAGTATGTGATGCACTAAGGCTTCTCCTTTATCAGTCAAGAATCTCTCAGCTACTATGCCTAGAGAAACCTGTTAGCCACCTTATCTTCCCTTTCCATTCCCCACCCTAAATTTTCCCCATATTCTTCTCTATCCTACTCTATCTCATTTCCACAACATCACCTTTGCCCATTTTAAGGCCTTTATATCTAGATCCGTCTTATTTTTTTCCAAACCCAGCATAAAATCCAAGAACCCACTTTCTGTATAATTACTGTTTATATTTATTTTCCCACAATTTCATTACCTGTACCCTTTCTGCTTGTAAGCATTTACATTCAGTTAGTAGATGACTAATATTTTTCATGCCTTCCTTACTTGCAGACTAAATCACCCACATTTCTCCTCTGTGAATATTCTCTTGATGCTAACAATCTGTTCGAGCTATAAATAGTAAATTACTTTCCTTACTATTTTATTAACTCACACAAAATATTCTCTTTACTTCATTACATATTTAAACTCTTTTTACTCTCCATACTAGTTTCTTCAACTCCCTATTTTTCATTAATGTATCTATTCTTCTATCCCATTCTTTGCCACTATAACACTCAACAATCCTCCCACCTTTTGTATAAGTCTTTATCTAAATCTTCTGCATACTGTACTACTTTCTCAGCTACCTTGTTGGCAGTCCTGCACTTGTAACCCAAATAAATACTATATTGGCTATTCTTGTATTATTCATAACTTACAATCTATGAACATTTTCATTTTTCTTTGTGCATCTCTTATATAAAAACTTAACCATCCCATTCTCTTTGAATTGCCTCTTTTGCCACCAAAACATCTGCATCTAATGCATGTCTTCCTACTTTTCTCTTTGTATTTTTTCTATCCCTTTATTAAAGCATAACGCATTGTTAACACAAATTAACCCTGTTACTGCAACTTCCTCCCATACAATTTTTACTACATCATATCTATTATATGAAAACACTGTTAATTTTTTTATCAGTTTCTTTGCTTCATTTATCCATTTTTTCTCCCATTCATCTAAGAAATTTCTTTGATTACTTAAGATGATTCCCAAATAGTTAAACCTATTCATGACAATTAACTTTATATCCCCCAATAAAAATTCTTTCTCTTCTATTTTCTCAGCATGTATCATCATTACTTTTGATTTTTCTTCACTAAATTTAATGCCATCTCTTTATCCACCCTTGCATATGTCTTCAGCATACCTTCCATATCTTCCCTACTTTCTGTGCACAAAAAGAAATCATCAGGAAATAAAAGGCCTGATAATGTATACACTAACTTGCATATTTACTATAATTTCTATCTCTCTTCCTAGTCTTTCTATTGTTCTCTTCATTTCTCTCAAATATAACAAAAACAAAATAGATGATGTAGGGCATCCTTGCATTAGCCTCACCCCATTTTTACTGTAACTGATTCTATATTTCCTAATTGATACATATAGAAATTATTTTCATACAATCTCTTAATAAGATCTACTAAAGCTCCATTCATTTCCAAATTGATTAAACTCACCCATAATCTATATCTACTTATTTTATCATATGCCTTCTCTATATCTATAAAGATCGTATACAACTGAGTATTGTATTCCTACTCATATCTGTAAGATGTGTAACTACAAATAATCTATCTCCTATACATCTATCCTAAAATTTCCTTGCATTTCTCCCCTATAATATTTTCTTCCATTCATTTTGCCACCCTTCCAGCAATCATAAATACAAAAACTTTATATACCACTGATGTTACCAATTGTTTATCTTTTAATGGGCCTTACCCTTTCCTTTAAATAAAAGCCTTACTCTCGTATTATTCCAGTTGCGAAACTCTCCATACAGTAGTGCCGCCAAATGCATGCCTTCATAAGGCTGCAGGAAGGTTTATGCATAAAATCTCTATCTAATGCCTACTCATCCAACATCCCCAGACTAGTTTCTAGTTTTTATTAGTGAGGAGCCTTGGCTTTGAGAGCAGTGCACCCATCCAGTAGCCATCTTTTATCTATTTGGTTAATTATAAAGCTAGGAGCCCAAGATGACACCACCATAATGTTTTCAACCAAATTCATTCGGTTGTTTAGTCATATAGGTCTGAACTTTCCTATGGGCAGAATAGATATAAAACCATCAAAACACCACATGATCACCATTTCATATGCTTACACATGCTGTTAATAAAAGTATCAAACTCTCCATGCAGTATGCCATCAAGTGCAAGCTTTCGTAATCAATGGATGCATGAAGGCTTGTGCATAAATCTCTATCTAGGGCTTACTCATTCAACTTCCCCAGACTAGTTTCTAGCTTATGGCTTTCATCAGTGAGACATAAGCTAAAAACTAGTAGTCTGGGGATATCCACAAACCTTCCTATAACAACTGATTATGAAGGCTTGCACTATTGTATTGAGAATTTGACTAACAGATTTACTATTAACAGCCAGTGTAAACATATGAAATAATGTTCCACTCTGTTTAAAAAACAACTAGAATACAACATTCACTTCAGTTTTTTATATATCTATATAAGATTGGTTAAAAATTTAGCTCCTTCTAAAAAAAAAAAAAGCTTTTCTTTTCATGATGAAATTTGTCAGTGAATATATAATTATGTTAAGGAAAGTAATCAACAGAAAATGGTGCATGTGTGTAAAAATATTTAATGTGTCCTATTAGAAATAATGAATGCTAATATAATCATTGGGGTTTTAAATTAAATTAAAGATTATTTTAATTTTAGTCGAACTCATCTTGTACATGAATTAATATTACTATGAATTAGATTTTATGTGCGTTAGAACATATAATATAAATACTGTTATTTAGATCACTAATTTGAATGGTTAAAATATATTATATTCACAGGATAAATTTATTCAAAGTTTTGTATTTTAATTCAATGTAAAATTCAAAAGGACCATCTCAGTCAATTAAATTTAAGTTATTATTATAAAGAGATTCAAGTTTAAAATCGCCACACCCTAGAATTATTATTATAATGAGCATAGAAGTACCAAGATTTGCATTGAAAATGAACTTGGGAAGTCAAATTTCATATTATATAGGCGTGTCTGACTTGGCTTTGAAGCTAAAAATAGCTGAATAAATGTATTATATTTGTGAGCGTTGGCCATGCATAGGATTATATCCATCATCCTGAGATTATGATTAACAGCAAGTGTACTCAATCATATAATTATATTGATATTACAATACATGATTAAGAGATTAATTTAAAATAAATCAAGATAAATCTTGGGATATTTTACAGAAAATACAATTGTTTAATACTGGTTGTATATGAATCATAAGTCGCGATAATTGAGAAATGACTATTAAAAATTCATTAAGGTATATTTAAAATTATTAGATTAAATTGTAGCCAAAAAGGTAGTTAAATTATAAAGAAAATTTTCAGAGACTAATAGTATTTAATGAATTCTTAAATTGTGTAATCAATAATGGAAATATGATATGATTATGGTAAATGAAAATTATATATTTTATGATAATAATGATATTTTATATTTTATAAATTATTGTTTTGTTTAAATAGAGTGTGATTAACTTCTTTATATATAAATTGTCCAATTTATATATTAATTGCATTTCATTGGGGATAACTCATATTGTATGTGATTTGATCTGGGATTGTAGATAGTGGGTTATATAGTAGTCTTCATCATTGCTTGTTAAGAAAAATTACCTAAACCTATTAATATAAATAAATAAAGTATATGTTCATGGGTATACGCTGAAAGTATTATAAGATAGTACCTAAATCAATTAAACTATATCAAACACGCTATTACAATATAGACATATAAATACTTAGCATATACATACATTCAGCATCAAAAAGATCTTGCTGAGATAACAGGAAGTCTTCATTTCTTTTACATTCATTAACTTTTTTGGATATAGAAAGTTGAGAACTTGTAGATCTGAAAAAAAAAAATCACTAAATAATACAAAATGTTAACTAATGAATATTAATTCACAATTTCTTTTTATACAAATTTTAATTTGACACTAAAATTGTACAGTATTTAATTAAAATATTGCATTATGAAAAAAAAAGTGAAATTATAATTATTTACATAATAAAGAATTTCAAACAATAAATCAATTATCAAAATAAATTTATCAAGAAACACTAAAAATAAATTGATAAGTAATGTGACTATAGTTTGGAACATGTAAACTATAGGAATGTATATCGAGACTAAGTTGTAACTAAATCTTATTTGAAATCATGAAAGTAATTGTTATAAACTTATGAACATATATGAGGTGAACAAAAAGTGTTCATAAAGAGAAACTGAAAATTTTTGTGAGTTCCAAGAAGGCTATAGCTAAATGTTATTAGAATGCAAGATATTGAGTTATCAATTTAAAATGATGTTGAAATGAAAATAGTATCATTACAAAAGACTACATCACTGCTGATTGATGAAAATTCCTTAAACAAAAAAGAGCTATAAGTCATCTAAAATTTTGAATTTTTTTTTTTTTTAGATATGTATTAAAGATATTATATTTACAATAAATGGTTGTATTCTCATCCTTGGTGTTCGCCTAGAGATGGCGTTGATGCTAATCGAAAACATATACATATAATGATTCCTCATTTTTCTTATTTGCAATCCTTTTTTTTTTTTGACATCAATTACTATTATGCAAATCTTTTAAAGTGTCAAATAATATTATAAAAGTTTAAAACTATTTTATTTTGGTGTAACATACATGTTCAGAATCGATTAAACAATATATTTACCAGAAACAAAAAATTTTGTATTATTAAAAAAAAGTTTAGTTTGAAAAATGTTACTTAAGTAAAATACTATTTTAATCCATAAATTTTATAAAATCTTTCCTACAACACTATAATTAATTTTTGAGTTTCTTTTAAATAAGTGAGTCTTTTAATTATTTATTTGAAAGGTCATTATTTTTCAACACTTGTTTAACAATTTAAAGTGAAGTTAAAAGAAATTTTTTTTTTGATTCAGTAAAAGTTGAATAAATTTGATTGACACTACAACTTCCAATAATAACCTTATAATATAGTTTTACACTATTTGTATTTTTGTTAACTACAACAAAATGGAATATTTATTTTTTCATAAAAACCCCAAATTATTTCTAAGCAATAACAATATAACAGTTTAAGTATTATATATGCAATAAATAAATTTTTGGTGCATTTCCTGCAAAATAAATTTATATATTTTTCATATTATATTATTATGGCTTTTTTTTTTTTTTACAGATTTTCACATTCTTTATTTATAATAGCAAGTTGAGTTTTCATTATTTTTATACATTATTCTGTATCCTATTCTCTATGTTTTGTGACCTCCAATGTAGTTATTTAATTTCAAATTGAATATTCTTATTAAATTATTTGTTCAAGGCATAAGTAAAGATTTAATAAGTGAAGTATATTTATGATTGTCTAAATTTATATTAATGTAGATAGGAGTCAACTAAAAATTATATAGTGAAATTAATGTTTTTTATTACTATTATTATTTTCTAAGATATATTATTAATACATGTAATAAATGACTATTTTAAATACATACCTAGCTTCTTTTTCTTTTTTCTTGGCACTAGATGGAGAATAAACTTCACTACTACTAGTAGATGATGCTAAAATTTATTCAAAACCAACTTTTAAACATAGATAAACTATAAATTTTTTGTCTATATTATATACACATACATTTATATCATTAAAATAAATATTTATGGATCATTAATCAATAATATATATATTACCAAATAAAAATAAGTACATTGTCAATAATTGAACACTAATTAATAACAAAAATAAATTCTATTATTTATTTAGTGTATACATTTTTTTTAAAGATATCTAAGTATTAACAAAATATCATAAAGAAACCATTAAAAATTCCTATCAGGAGATAATCATTAATGATTTTTATTAAATCTTTCAATTTTGTTTGACAGTAATTATGTGGCTCATGATTTGTGTTTAACCACAACTACATAAATCAATATTTTAAAATTCCATTTATAAAGCAGATTAGCACAATGACCCACAGATTGCACTGAATCAAATGATAAAACTCCAGTAATATCTAAATACAATTTGCTTTGCTGTTGGGTCTGAAAAAAAAATCACTTTTGATATTATAATTTTTCATTTGTAGATTCTTGATTAACATTAACAAGAAATTTTAATTTGAGATAAGTCTGGTCTACTTAACAGTACTTTCTCTAGGATAATTGTAGATAAATATGTAAAAGAATAAAAAGCCAATGCAAAGGTGTAATCTTGAGAGTGATATTAATATTTCTCATGATAATATTTGATTGAATATCCAAAAGTTTGATGTAAGCATTTTTTCTCCATATATTGTGAAATAATTGCAAGCAATATTTCTTTAGCACATTACTGTAAAATAAAC
This sequence comes from Epiperipatus broadwayi, assembly GCA_028023455.1. NCBI lineage: Eukaryota > Metazoa > Onychophora > Udeonychophora > Euonychophora > Peripatidae > Epiperipatus > Epiperipatus broadwayi. The sequence goes on from JAQFVV010012409.1 coordinate 1,511,309, forward strand.
AAAGAAAAATCTTATTTTTTATGTATTACATATGATTTAAATTAGACTCATCCAGAAAAAATGAAAATGTAAAATTCATGAGAGATGCATATTAGTACTGTTTTATTTTCTAAAAAAAATTCATTACTTAGACAGATAAAAACAGGAAATTGTTTTACCACAGTCACTTCTTGTATTGAATATCATGATGTGTATGGAACTAAGTATGAGATGTTATGAAATATCAGATTTCTATTAATATTTTTAAAATGTGTGACCATTTGATATCTATTTGATTTCAGATTTCTGTTATACTGTAGGACATCAAAGATAATTGGTAAACATAATCACACCCCATAAAATTTCAGATTAACTAATGAAAAAAAAGTCAGAGATCAAGATGGCCATACATTATTTTGTTGGAAAAATAAGCATAAAGTCCCATTCAGAAAAAATAATACCACAAGCCATAAAATTTGATCCACATATTGTCAAATCACATAGCAGGTTACTAATAAGTACAATTGTACATAGGTACCTCAATGTAATAATATGAGATAAATGAGCCAACTACTATTTGTAAATAATGGATAAATTACTAAAGCCCTGGTGTCATTAAATGTGAATTCAATAAATGTCTTTGCCTAATAAAATCATGATTCGTCATTTGTAATCATTTCTGAAAACCATGCATGGTTTTTTTTTAAAAATGACTATATGAATGAGATATGCAGATATGTCCCAAAAATCATTGGTTCATTTTCATTATGAAATGAGAATAACCACAATGTTAATATTCAAATCAGATAAATACTCTATAAAGCAGCTTTTGTCTTCTTTATTATTGGCAAGGAATCTAAAAATCTGTCTGAACTAATATTTACCAAAGTACAGCAATATCATTTTTTTTCTATATCAAATGTGATTACTAACAATAGCTCTTAAATTTTGTTTTCTGATATACGATAAAAACATAAAATTCTCCAACAAATTGCTCTAATTCACATGTCATCAGTTCAATGAACAATTCCTCGAAAAATGTTTGAACTTACATCTATCACAGTTTATATATAAATGAACAGTCAAATTTGATGATTTGCAAGTGTTATATGCTAACTATACCTCCAGTTTGTTTATAGCCAAGTAACTTAGTTCTGCCTGGATGCACTATTTCTTTACTTTTTTTTTTTTGGTTCTTGCAAATGTGTGTGTATATATTTCAGAATATAAATAAATAATTAAATGTATGTAAATTAAGATTTTTCAAATTATATATATATGACAAAAAATAGAGACGATAGCTAAAATAATGATATAACCAGAATGACTAACACTGAATTAAAAAAAAAAAGTGAAATACAGCTAATATATAACTAGTTATATAAATTAATGCTCAATATACTAATAAGAGTTATAAGATTAGCATAATAATTAAAAATAATCAATTTTATGTAGATATACACAAGATTATATGTTCTTATTTATATAATTGAATTTTCCAACATAAATTGCCTCTGGTCTTGGAAAGATAGTTCATTTCAATCTTTAGCCTCCTTATATGACATCAATTTTATTTTGTTAAAATAGTATTTGAAATTCATATTGAAGTCCACTTAATAAATAATACTAATCTTTTCTTTTGTATGCAGAATGTATAATGAATAAAAATGCGATGAAAGTAGGCGATGAGAGAGAAAATCATTAAAAATAAACTTTGCAAAAGAAATAAATGAGTAAGTTAAGACTTTTAAATTTGGGAAATTAGATAACTTAATAATGAAGGATAAAAAAAATGTACGAATAAAAATTAGAATTAAAACAAAAGTTTTGAAAATAATTTTGTAGGAGTCTAACTTTATATAGAATAGAAATGTGGACAATTGGGGGAAAACAAAATTGAATAATGTAAAATGTGGTAACAAAAAACTTAATACATCATATATTTTTCATTATTAAAGATATAATAAAAGAGGACTATGAAAAATGGAAAAAATATGATAGAAAGAAGTAGGTATGGTATTTTAAAAGTTCAAAAGTTATGACTAACAAATAATAATAAGCTTGAATAATGTGATACTAGGTCAGTGTATAAGAATCTGCCTTTTAGAAGACAACTAATGATAATGATTTTCAGCAATATATTAATATTATAAAAAAATCAAGCATTATCTATCAAATCTAAATTAATTGTGCTTACAGAGTTTATCATAAAGACAGAATATTCATTATTTGACAAACAGCCATATTAATGCCTTTGAAATAGTTAATTATTGAAAATATATTTTCCAGATAGTTGATACAACATGAACAAGTAACATCAAGTACAATTAATATTTGATTTTATTTAAAAAAAGCATTTTTTAAATCCATAAATTATATTACATTCTAAAACTGTACAAAAATATATGAAACATACTATTTACAGTATTTACAAATTTTAAATTGAAAAATTATAGTTTATTATATTTGCTATAATACTTTACTATTAATGAACAGCCAAATTATATCATACCTATAACACTAGTCATTTATTCATAATCATAACACTATCATCTATTAGTCTAAAAAATTAGATGAGGGTGATGTCAGTATGACAAAATGATAATTGAAAAAATGTTACAAGTTAAACATACACAATATTTTAAAATTTTTTTAAAAAGGGCCATTCCAGTGTCAAGATCAAAGCTGTTAGGGATCAAATCCAAATATCTTATATCATTTATCTATCTGCAAAGGACAGAAAACATTTTAGTTGTTAAATTTTGATGTCCTCTTTACTGTAATTAAAATTATGCTTATACAAACTTCAATCAATTAAAAAACAAAACAAGGTTTATGTTAAGCATTAATTAAATCATAATCGTTGAAAAGTTTTTACAATATTAATAATAGTTCAATACTAAAAATTATGGTCTCAAAAAGAATTAGAAAGATGCTATCTCGGTGTAAAATGTTAAAAATCACAGATTATATTTCAATGAAATATCTGTCTGAATAAAGCATATACATCAATCATAATAATAATAAAAAAATCAATGGTCAATGTGAAGTTTTAGAATAATTTTAGGATTTATTTTTAGCTGAAATACACAGGCTTATATATACCTGTGTCTATATATGTAATAGACAGGGTATGAGCACAGACTTTCACATGATCCACCACTCTCCACACTATCTCATAACACTGATACACCTGAACACACATATGTCGAAAAGATAAAAAATCACCAATATACGTATTTCAATTGGAGGGTGGAGTACATTGAAGCCTGTCCATTAAAGTAGGAGGATTTGCTATCTTAATATATATCTGAGCACTTGTAGCATATATGTGTAGAGATGGTAATCTGGGACCAACTGATGATTGCTGGTTTAGCATGAAATACATATATTGGTAATTATTTATCTTTTCGACATATGTGTGTTCAGGTGTATCAGTATTATGAGATAGTGTGGAGAGTGGTGGGTCATGTGAAAGTCTGTGCCCATACCCTGTCTATTATTATTTATTTTTACTTAAATATAAAAATATTAATTTATAGAATACAACTATAAAAGTAAAAATAATAAACAAATATTTCTACCAATAAAAACATAAGATAATCATTGCAAAAATCTATATCACATACTTTTGATATATATTTAATTCAGATCCAATATATTTAATTTTGAATATAAAATCATATTAGTTATTCAAGTATGCTTTCTATACTTATAATTAGGCTAAACAATTCTAGACATTAATATTCATTATAATGTAAAAATATTTGGATATAAAATATTGTGTACTATTCCAAATCAACACAATGCATGTAAACCTTTAAAATTTCTTCACTTTAAAATTAAACATAAACACGCACACAACAAAAAAATAATAATGACTTCAAAATGAGATATTATTATATTATAAACAGGAATCAAAAAAAAAAAAAAAAAGTTCAATGGTAAAATGAAACATAATTTTACATTAATATGTTATTATTTTAATTAAATATGAAATAATTTCTAATAATTAAAATACTTTTATTTTGAAGAAATACTAAATAGAATTAAAAAAATAACAATACATTAGTGTCCTCTAACAGAAATAATATAAATATGTTTTAACGTTATCACCATTTAGCTGGATAAGCACATTTTAGGGGCTAATTATTCTCTACTAATGAAGGCAAATTCAGTGATAACTTAAGCATTCATTAATGTGTGTATATCAAAATATTTATTCAATGGACTAAATTATTTACAATAACATATGACATTTGAATTCAAATTCATTAAATAATTTACCTGAATTTTCCTGCAATACTTTTATTTGACCACCTTTGGTGTGATGAAGAGAAAGTACACCAACTGATAACATTGATCTGAAAATAAGTGATAACTTACAGATGAATAATAGTTTACATGATCAATATATACTGGCAGATTAACTATCTTAAAAATAAAAACTCAATATCAAATGTAAAGTATAACATAATTCATATATAATAAAACTCTTGATATAGATGAAAATATATGATTAAACTGATAATAGATTCAACTGTATATTGTGTAAATCTTTGTAATATATTAAAATTGTTATCAAGTGCACTGATTAAAAATTAAGTATTATTTTTTTAAGAAAATAAACATATCCAATGTATTACAGCCAATCAATCTAAATTTTGATGTTAATAAAATAAAATAATGCTGAAGATTTTTGTCATGTGTAACGCTACTATTTAAAATAGCAAACATGACTAAAGAATAGAAGTGATTACTTTACTTTATTCTGGATATCAAATGTATTTCAAAAAGTTTGTAGCAATATCTGTATTAGATTTTCTCAGAACTATAGCAACTACCATTCAAATGAAACTAAAGACAGCTTAATTATATTTAATCAATAACTAATCACAATCACTAATAAGTTATGACAATCACTAATTGTACGTTATTAGTATCACATTGACAAAACAACATAATTGTAATAATTCTAAATTAAGTGTAGATAGTATTGAATAAATATAATCAAGATAAAACTGGCAAGCCTTGTTGATATATCTATAATAAAACAAAATTCCATTTTCTATAGCAAACAGTCCATCATCTATGAATCAAATGATAAAAAAAAAAGTTTCAGTTTATTGAAACCATTCAGACATAATTACACAACTAAATTATTAAAATTTATATCATTATTAGATAGGGCAAGACATATTTACTGCATTTAATAAATTTATAAACACAGTCAAATTTCATTTTATTATCTTAATGGAAAAAAAAGTTTGATAGATAATGTAAAATGGATAATAATGTAAGAGCTTGTTAAAACTATGATGCAAGTTGAGATGCTAGAAATAATTGTATTAACATAAGTAAATGTAAGCTAACATAACGATGATTAAATGTTAACATTTGGCCTTAATTATTCTTTATGTTTTCAGCAAAGAATTTAACATTCACACAAAATAGAGGAAGAAGGTGTAAAAGTTTTAAATAAAATAAAAAATGGAAAACATGAGGAAATAATGAAATCCAGTTCTAATTATTATAGAGTTTGAGGGAGAAAAACTAAGAAAATTATTTGACATAAAACTAAGAGAGTGACTTTGGATTCCCTCTCAATAGTTATGCTTTCAGTGAAGACAAAAAACGAATACAATAAAAAGACAATAAGATTTTAGAACAATACAGACAAAACTCTCCATACAGTAGCTTATGTAAGCATAAAGAATGGTGATCACGTGATTTTAGAACAATGTTTATGCTATCATTTAAAATATTAACAACTATTGTTGAAATAATATATATAGAGAAAATGGAAGGGATATTAAGTTTCATTGATTTTGGGAAAAAAAAATTATACATATCAGAAAATATTTGTGTCATTTAATGGTCTTTGTATGGGAGAAGGGGGGTATAGGGATCTAACCAAAGATATTGTAAAATTCTTGTTTTGTTTACAATATTATTTATCATATCTTTTTTCTCCATATGTCAAAGCATCGGCCGCGACATCTGTCTGCAAGCAACTGCTTGCTTGCAAGGCAGTTGCGCTGACCTCTCGGCTATCAACGCTTGACTATTTATCATATCTTTGACATCTATATTTCAAAATTTGCATGTTTTAAGCACTATAGATACAGAAGATTTAAAAAATAACAAATTTAACACCCAATGGCTATATATTTACAATACATTTGATATATAATATTAAAATTGTATTTTATAATCAATATCTTTATAATCGGAAAAAAAAATTAATTTTGCTCTGCATTCTTGCAGTAATATTCATGCTAATAACATTTTAAATTAAAATTTATCTTTTTTTTTTTTCAAATGTTTTTTTGCAGTAGGATTCCTAATAGCTATTTAATGACAAAATAATATAGGTAATTATAACGTAATCGGGCTTGGCCACTTGATGGCGTTGTTGGAAGTCAAAAACAATACAATACAATGTTCGGGAATGGCCACTTGATGGCGTTGTTGGAAGTCAAAAACAATACAATACAATGTTCGGGGCCACGTTATATTTTTAAATCAAATCGCTGTTTTTTTTTTTTGTTATTAATTTATTGACTGCTATAACTTTTTTTTCATGCCTTTTTATTAAAAAAGTTGTTTTAATTTTAATTTTGTATTTAGTAAACGACAACATTTTTTTTATTTTTAAATCGCTGTTTTTGGACAAAGCTGCTACTCTGCGGTGTCTATTTAGCGATGTCTTTCGCTTAATTATTGGTAAACGACAACCTTTTTTTAAATTTTTAAATCGCTGTTTTTGAACAAAGCTGCTACTCTGCGATGTCTATTTAGCGGTGTCTTTCGCTTAATTATTGCTTTCTACATAACAAAACAACTGTGTAGGGTTAGGTTTAGGGTTAGTGTTCTGTTGTTTGTAATGTTAAAATAAAAGATATCAAAATCGTAACCGTAGTCGGACAAAAGAAAGAAACTCAAACTTTTTTAAACAACAACAAACACATATAAATGTCTTATTTACTTATTAAACATGTTTATAATATGTGTTTTCTATGAAATTTACAAAAAATCGTGTATATTTTTATTGGACAACAGAAATACTCGGCTTCTGTTTTCGGCAACTGCGGAAAAAGTTATGTGATCGCTAGCTATTTTATGAACTACGTGGTATTTCACGTGAAAACGAAATTTCGCACACAAACTCGGCCGAATTCTGTTGATGTACCCTCGGCAAGCTTTTACACATTACACTTTCTCTAAATAAGGGTGTGGAAAATTACTATAAAGTCAGGTTTCTTAAATTCATTACTAATACAAAGATTGTGTAACGTATATTGTAAAAATTTGACTAATCAAACCACACACACATATATATCAAACTGTACACGAAAGATTGGTGTGTGGATTCACAGTAACTGTCGCGAAGCAGAAATAGGCCGTATTATGTCTGCATTACGTCATCATCAACGACCTTCTAACGGCTAAGACAAACATTAGATGTTTTCTATAGCCATAAGTCAGGCCTTGTAAACGGCATTTGTTAGGTGTTTTGGCCAAGCCCGATTAGGTTATAATATAATATAATCATTGAAAATGTATTTGAAAAATTTAAGTTTAATTTTTTCAAGTTATTATGTCATAGAAAAAAAAATAAAAACACAAATTATTAGAGCAACATATTCACTGTTATAGTTTCAAATAACAAGCTAAAATAGGCAATAGAGAAATAGATGCCCATATCAGTCAAGCATATTACTTTATTGCACTGTATTTATTTTATCATCAAAATATATAATTAGTGATTTATTCAACATTAAATAAAAAATATTACATGAATCACTAATAACTCATGCTGAAATCATTTCTGACAGTTGTGAAAATTTGATAAAGTTCCTCGCAATTTTGTCTGAATTAAAAAAAAAAAAATGTTGAATTTATCACTTGTCATATTACTGGTGTTCAACATATAATGATAAAAATAATATTAAACAATAATATTATAAACCTACCCGTGGTGAATATGACCTCCTTGTCCTGTGAGTTTTAAATGTACTGGCACAGATACATCATTAATATCACTCCAGTTTCCAGAAGAATCGGTTAAAGTATTTTTGTATCTACCTTTATTTTCGTTATGCTTAGCAGCATCTCTACAAGCAATACTTTGTTCTTCACTATCAGCAATGAAAGTTTTTGAACTGCTTATGGTCTCATTATCAGAAGCATTTTCTTTGCAATTATCTTTAATTTAAAAAAGGGTTACATATAAAAAATTAATTAATGTCAAGTAATTACTTTTTATAAAATATATCCAAGCTAAATGAGATGTTTTAAAAAATGACTAAATACTAAAATACAAAAAAAAAAAAAATTGACCAAAAAATTTATATTATATTAATATAATTAATTCAGATGCGCAATATTAGCATCATTGTTAAAATATATGTTTTATTGTCAACTTATTATTAATTTGAAAACTTTCAAACAAATATATACAGTGGAGTTGCGAACTATGCTATATTTTGTTCCAAACTCTCATTGCGTTCAATATATATTGCTTATAATAGCATACTAGTTTTGTCGATAAACATTGATTAGATTAAAATATTGTTTATTGAATTGCAAGTCTACAGTACTGTACAACATGTGATATATATATAACATAAACACATTTTTATATGTATGTATAAACAAAAAATTTTCAAAATAATATAATTATTATGTAATTCCAATAGTTTTTGGAAAAAAAAAAAATCCAATATAAATAATACTTATAAGATGTATACTAAGAAAACTTGTTTAATACTTTAAAATAAAAATGTTAAATACATCAAGACAGTATGCTAAGTATGTTTTTGACTAACTATAAAAAAACTAAAGCAAGAATAAGAAAAAAAATAAACAAAGTTATCATATTTTTAAAATAAAGTAAACTGGGTGACTTTTTTTTTTTTGACAATAACTTTTTTTCTCTTAATAATGTCTTTTTTTTTTTAAGTCAATATTTTATAATTTTATAAAATTTGGCATTACTCCTAGAAAATAATTTATTCTGCACAATACTGCATATCAAATTCGAAAAAACTAATTAAAAAAAGAATACAATGTTGTGCTTTCAACGTAAATTGAAAATATTTTATTTATATATAATCTTGCACAATGTTAAGAGAAAATAAATAATTGCTAGAATATAAAATTTACACATTTTAATGTTTTTTTATTTATGTTTTTCTATGGATATTGTATAATTAAAATCGAATAGTTAAATACAGCGTAGTTCAGTTTCTCAGTATTGAGCTTTGTATTCATCTTTAATTTTATTTCGCCTTACATTAATTAAACTAAACAGAAATATTATTTAACACAATATTTGAACAATTAAGATTTTTAAAAATATCTTTTACATTTTTATGTAAAATGCATGATACACAATGATTAACAGATAGATTAGTTTTACCAATATGTTCTACTCCTCAAATAGAGCATAAATATGACCATAATAAATATTCTTTATTCAACTAAATCTTCTGCCATTTACTTAATTTCATCACGACTTTTCTATATTTACTGCACTTCTCCAAATTATTCAGGGTCTGCTTCTAACATGACATTCATATAAAACCCAGTCTAGAGTCAGACACAATATTTCTGTTTACTTAATTATGTAGTTCAACTACTGACATTTTTAATTACTAATCTCCAGTTAGATAGATTTATTCATGTTTTTTCATATGATATTGCAGGCATATCACCTTGGACATCTCAAATTCTTATACTCCCCTTTTTACAAAATTTTATTCACAAATTTTTCTTGATTTCATTTAACAACAACTGTGACTTTCATTCTATTCCCATGTACCATTTTTTTTTCATTCAATTTTTGAAAAGAAATCATTCAGCAATGTTTCTGAAAGAGTTTGCTATTATTTATAATACTATAAATCATTTAAAAAACTAAAACTAAAATGTCAATAGAAAAAGTTTTAAGTATGTGGATTCATGATTAAATCAATCACAATATTTGTCTAAACTAAGATTTTAATCCAGTCTAAAGTCCTAACTTCATTTAGATGGTTAAAAAAAAAAAAAAAGACTAATTCTAGAAAAAAAAACATTTGGTATTAGCAAAGCCTTGTTATAAAAAAAAAAAAAAAATTATAATAGAAACAGCTAAAAGATGATGGATATAAAAAATAGCACATTCAATGCAGAAGAAATGGGACTTTTTTGAAAAAAAATATCACTAACGAATTACATAGCTATCGAAGAGAAATCAATGATTGGATTTAACGCTGCCAGTAACAGACTAAATCTGAAGTTAGGAATGAGCATATTTGCTGGCGTATAGGATGCACTTTTTCCCCTTCAAAATATGCCTAAAATATGAAATGGGCGGCAGTAATGAAAATTGCAAGTTGAAATTTTAGTCAGTCTAAAGTTCTGGTTTATTGCATTTTGTCTTTTTGTGAAACAGTGATTTCGAATAAATAATTTCCATAAATTTTTTTTGTTCTGCAAAGATAGTAAGTTGTGTGATATATTTTATGCTTCATTATTGAAAGAGGGAGCATTCCAGTAAAGTAGAGTTCAGATCCATTGATATTTCAAGGTTACGATTCATCCAATGTGCACATGGGTGATCATACTTCAACATTTAAACTTTAAACTTGATAGATTTGTCCAGAACTATATCATGTTCTGTGACATTTTGTGCTGGGATTTTTTGGCAAAACAATGGCTCAAAATCAATGCAGATTCTGCTATGATATTACATTCAAGCTATAAGTGATTGCTTATACCAAAGAACACAAAAACAGGACAGCAGGGAAGAATTTTGAGTCACTGCCAACTGAAAAGTAAGAACTTGTAGAAGACAGAAAGAGGACCTATAATGTCAGGGAATTGAAAAATGGCCAAAACAAGAAGAATTAAAAACTTGGGATATTAGTCCACAGAAGCTTGGAATTTTCAGACAAAAATGATTATTCAACAAACAAGACTGATAGCTACTAACAGAGGCATCACCAATTTTACACGATCAACATCACGGAGTTATAGATTCATGAAGAAAACTGATTTATGTATGTGGACTAAAACAAAAATAGCTCTGGAGATGAATTTCTGGATTTTGACGATAAAGATTAAAAAGTATCTAACTAGTGTTCCCTAATTACATTTTTTGTAGACATAAATAACTATAAAATTAATACAGTAAATCATTATGGAAATTCATGAAAAAATGTAGAAAATATTTTTTTCTTGAAAATGTATATAAAAAATGGGTGTCTTAAATGCCAGTAAATACGGTAATCAGCTCGACTGCTAGCCAAAACATTTGATAACATATCATTCCGAGAATTTCAAAGTCCTTAAAAACCATGTAATTTGTAGTCTACCATTTATTCAAGTCAAATAAAAAGCCTGGATGATTTGCTCATTTATTTATAATCTGATTCAGTGATTATTTCAAATCTACAACTAAAACTAACTATGGATGAACATCAGGTAATTCCTTTTAAGATTTTATTGCTGTTAGATAAAATCCATACCAATCAAAATTTGTGATTGCAAGCAATAAAGAAATTAAAGTCATGTTTTTCTATTCATAAAATCTGCTTTGTTGCAGTTTGTAAACTATGAAGTAATCCCACAATTTTAATGTTATTATCATATATAATTGGTGAAGTCTATAATTATAGAAAATGATGGAGATATTGAAAAGACAGGCAAACAAAATAAATTAAAAGTATTTTGGAAAAGTTTTAATATTCTGAATAGAATCAAATAATCAGAGATATGTGGTTCTATTTTTCATGGACACTTTTGAAGGATTTGATAAAAAAATACAACGAAAGCAATCTCTTTAAATGTTATGACAGGGTATATGGATTAGATTATGAAGATGAAAATTAAACAATAAAGAAAAAGGAAGCAACCAATATAACATATGCATTTTGGGAAACAGATTGATCTCAAAATATGAAAAAAATCCTAAAATTGTCACCTAATAAATAAAATACTCGGATACAAAAAACTTATTAGAGAAAAGAAAGACATTAATGTAGTAGCCTGTCTTGTTCCATTTTTTAAATCAACTATTTTTCATCCTATGCAATCAGAGTTCGAGCTAACAATATCAGTCATTGTACTTGTTAGATCTCTAATCAAAATATTTTTTCCCAAAAACAGATTGATTTCTATAGTTCTGATGATGAATTCAATTTTCAAAAAAAATATTTCTGCTTATTTTAAAAAACTGAAAATCTGTTATATTTTCAAAGTAAAATTTTATTTATTTTAAAAATGTTTTTATTTTTTTTTCACATCTGTGATACTTAAATTTTACACATATCCGTATAGATTATTGAAATTGTTTACTTTTTGTTGGTTCAAATAAAGTTGTAAGCTAATTAAAGATTATATACTTTGAGATTATCCATTTTTGACTGTGAGCAATTTTATAGTCCACAAAATGTTTAAAGAGTTATCTAGGCTGTACTCTCAATCCCAAAACAAAAAATTAGAACTGTTGATGTTAACTTCTTAATAATAAAATGACTTTTATATCTATATTAAAAGACAGATTTCCAATTGCTCTCAAAGATTGAAAATTATTTTAATCCAGTTCTGAAGGTCTTTATGCCTATTGCAAAGTGTTAACTCATCTCTAGTCATACCTGTTGTATTTAAAGTCATACATATGCACCTCCAACATTGAATAAACAGTTTTTTAGATAATCTATTTGATTTTTCAATTCTGTAATATTCAAAATAAAAAAGGATATTTTTAATTAACATTTAAAAACTATTTCAGGGGTAGGCAATCTTTTCAAATGAAGGGCCAATTTCAACTTTACCTATTTATTTAAACAAGGGTCATCAACTTTTTGTGAATTAAAAATAAAGAAACACCACTATTATTTATTTATTTTTACTACTACATATTATCACATAAACATACATTCATAAAACATAAATCATTATACTTAATAAAAACTAGAAAGTACTAATTTGCTAAAAAAAAAAAAAAAAATGTGACATTCGCCATTGCTTATTTTTTTGATGAAGAATTCACATTCAGTTTGATTTTAGTAATAAAATGTGCTCCAAATTTTTATCAATTATATGAGATCTTTGCTTTAATTTTATGAACATCATTTTTGAAAAAAAAATGTTTGTTTTTATGCAGTACTTCCAAAATAATATTATTTTCTTTGCACTGTAAATCAAATTTAGAATTTCTTGAGAATCCTAATTATTAAAAAATTCAATATAATTCCATAAATTTCATTTTTAAATTTTTGTCTTGAAATTCTATGATCTCAATCTGGTATTTTTCAAGAATTTTATTTTATATCAGATGTTGTGAAAGGATCTAAAAATATTTCAAAATAAGTTTTTTTTGCTTTTGAAACAGAACCTTTCTTGGAATTTATTGTATACATTTATTAAAATATTCATGTATTTTGTTTTGGACAAATATTATTAAAAATAGTGGAAAAAGTTGGAAAATTGTTGAAATTATTCTTATTTAATTGATTTTGAAAAAGTCAATTTTTTTTTAAAGGTACAAACATGTTCATATAATTCAATTACTAATTGGTTTTCTTTTTGTAATTTTATATTTAACTCTTTCAGCTCTTTGAGCGCTGCAAGCGCGCATCAGGTGATGTTCAGATGATGTTTTGTTTTCTTTCTTTACTGACGTAAAAGGTATAAATGTGACGTAGATGAAAATACGATTGTTAGAAAGCTTCATGACATAGCTTTCAGAAAATGTTTATTTCAAAAAAATCGGTTAAAATTTAAATTTTTGGCAGCAGTTTTAATCAACCACAGTATTTAATTCTTTTGTCTTTTTTAATAATTTTTGTACTTATCACAGAGTGATAAAAGACAAAAATAATTTACGGGGCTACAGATGACATATCTCCAGTACTATTACAAAAATGGCTGACAGAAGCAGTTGAATGTAATTTTGTAAGTAACATTTAAAAATTTTTATTTTTTATTTTTTTAGTAAAAGCATAATATATTTTTATATAAATTATAATTTTTATTAATTATTTTTAGTTTGTAATTTGTGTGTGTTAGTTATTTACGTTCGTATATAATTAATATCTAATGTAACTTTTAACGTTCTACACTTATAAAAATAATGTTTTTCAAAAAGTATAATTTATTACGAAAATCATTAATTATGTTTATATAAATAATATAATATGGGTTATAAGTAATTTGTTATAATTCCGATTCTTGTTTACGTTTTTCAAGTCTATAGCTAACAAATGATCTGTATGCAAATAAATTATAAATATGTGATTTATGCTTTCGTTTTGGTATATGTTTCATAACATTATTTTCAAGTCAATAGCTAACAAATACACTATATGCAAATAAATTATATCTATGTAGTATAATAAGATAGCATCACTTCTGTGCATAAAGAATATAAACATCACTTTTGTGCATAAATAATATAAGAATCACTTGTGTGCATAAAGAATATAAACATAACTGGTGTCCATAAGAAATATAAACATCACTGATGTACACAAAAAATATAAAATGAAGAGATGAAACTCATTTTATCATAGTGATATAGACAGTAGCCTACAATTTCTAGTTTTAGATAGACAAGAAGCCAATTGCTATGATGATTTCTTTTGTATCTTTTATTAGGATGAATCTTTTTCTTTATAAACGCCTTTGACATTTAGAACATTTGGGGTACAAGATAAAAATGAAGAAGTCATATCTGACTTCTTTTGGAAATTGCGAAGCTGTGGATTATCTCAGGTAAGACATGTTATACATGTTTAGAAAGATAGTTTTGTGAGGAATGCAAAGAAATTATCACTGAAGATGTATTTTCAATTTTAGTTAATGTTACTTATCATATTATGAACAAACAATAAAATAATAAGTATTTCGGATGTGAAAATTTCTTTTTTCCTTATTTTTTATATCATCATCATCAACCATTATCAATCCACTGCAGGATGAAGGTCTCTCCAAGTTTAATCCATCTTCTCCGATCTTTAGCTTCTCTTCTCCACAACATCCCTGCACATTTTCTTATTTCATCCATCCATCTCACATGTGGTCTCTTTCTGGGTCTTTTACAATCTCTTGGAATCCAGTTTAAAATTTCAATTGTCCATCTATTATCATCTCTTCTAGCAATATGTCCAGCCCAACTCCATTTCAATCTTTTAATTTTTTCAATAAGGTCAGTAACACCTGTTTGTTGTCTTATCCATACATTGCGTTTTCGATCTCTTCTTGTTACTCCCAACATATACCTCTCCATACTCCTTTGAGTGGTCTGAAGTCTCTGTATTGCTCTTCTATTAAATGTCCAAGTCTCAGATCCATAAGTAAGAACTGGTAAAACACATTTGTTAAAAACCATCCTTTTCAAACACATAGGCATATTTCCTTTTAGTATCAAGTTATTTCTACCAAAAGCACTCCAACCAAGTTTAATTCTATGATTAATTTCCTCCATTATGTTTCCATCTGTATTAATAATCTGACCAAGGTATTTGTAACTGTTAACTTCTTCTAATTCTTCATAATCAATCTTTATTTTCATATTTTGAGCAAATCGATTAAACATTACTTTAGTCTTTTTAACATTTATCTTTAGTCCTACTTTTCTACTTTCATCTGCTAATTCCTGCAACATTTCCTGCAGCTCTGAAGCATTATTTGCAAAAACAACTACATCATCTGCGAAATCTAAATGACTTAAATACTCTCCATTTACTTTCACTCCTTTAGTTTCCCATTTTAATCCACAAAATACTTCTTGCAGCACTGCTGTAAAGAGTTTTGGAGATATGAAGTCACCTTGTCTTACACCTTTCTCAATGTTGATTTTTCCAGTACCATTATGTAATCTAATTGTTGCTGTTGCATTTTTATAAATATTCTTTAAAATATGACAATATCCTGGATCTATACCTTGATGATCCAATGCTTTAATCACTGAAGAAATGTGTATAGAATCGAATGCCTTTTCGTAATCTACAAATCCAAAACATAAAGACAACTCATATTCGTTTGTCCTTTCTATGACTTCTCTCAATACCTGGATATGATCTATTGTACTAAAACCACTTTTAAATCCAGCTTGTTCTCTTGGTTGGTGGAAATCCAAAGTTCTCTGTAGACGAGTTGTAATTATCTTGGTAAAAATTTTTATATAAAACTGATAAAAGGCTGATAGGTCTGTAATTTCTAATATCTTCTTTATCACCTTTTTTAAATATTAATATTATTACTGCATTCTTCCAATCTTCCGGTACATCTTTATCATTTAGACATTTGGTATATAACTTTGCTAAAATTGTTTCTATTTCTTCACCTGCTTCTTTTAATATATCAATTATAATTCCATAATTTCCTGGAGCCTTTCCTTTCTTCATACACTTAATTGCATGTCTCACTTCTTCATTTAAAATTCTGGGCAATTCGGAAGATGTAATAGATATAGGAGGTATAATTCTTGATAAAAATTTTCTACCAATTTCATGATGTCATCTCTCTTTTTAGTAATAATTCCATCTTTTTTTCTTATTGCAGATATAAATTTCCTACCAATACCAAAATGTTGTTTAACATTTTTGAGACTTTTATTTTCTTCTACAGCTTTCCTTGCTGTTTCACAGTTATACTTTCTTATATCATTTTCTACTCTTTTCCGTACCATTTTACAAAATTCGAGATATTCAATTCTTTTTAATACATCATTTTTGTATATCTTCATATTCCTTCTTTTCTTCATAAATTCTCTAGTCTCAGTAGAAATTTTATTAGTCAATTGCTGCTTTTTTCTACCAGCTATGTTTGTTGCAGTTTTTAAAAGTGTATCAGTTATTTTCATATTAATTTCATTCAAATCTGTATCATTTTCAAAATCTCCTAACGCTTGAAACCTATTTGTAAGTTCTAATTTAAATTCATTAGAATGTTTCTGAAGATTAGGAATATCAACTGTAAATATTGTTTTTCTTAATAATTTTTGTCTCTCTAGTTTTACATTAACACGTAACTTACACCTTACTAATCGATGATCACTTCCTGTGTTAAATTTATTAAGAACATTACAATCTTGAAATATGTATTTTCTGTTAGTCAAAATATAATCCAATTCTGCTGTACCCTTCATTTGGATGCTTCCATGTCCATTTCCTTTTAACATTTTTCTCAAAAAATGAATTCATAATATAAAGTTTTTCTTTTTCTGCAAACTCCACAAGTCTATGTCCTCTCTCATTTCTATTACCATAACCAAAATTACCTACAGCAATTTCATCTTTCATTTGTCTACCAATTCTAGCATTAAAGTCTCCCATAACAATTTTAAAATGTTGTTTACTCTGATCAAAAGCCTTTTGTACATCCATATAAAAATCTTCTACTACTTCATCACTATGAGAACTTGTTGGGGCATAAACCTGAATTATCTGCATTTGGTATCTGCTATTAAGTTGTATAACTAATCTTGCCACTCTGTCCTATACACCATCAATCTCCACAATATTATTCTTCCACTTTTTATTTATAATGAATCCTACTCCACTTGTATTTCCAATATGTGTGCCTTTATAATAGAGTATATGTCCACTTTTTAAATCAATTGTTTCTTCTCCTTTTCTTCTAACTTCACAAAGTCCAATAATGTCCCATTTAATATAAGACAGTTCTTCTTCTAATTCTTGCAATCTTCCTTCACTTGAAAGTGATCTGCAGTTGTAAGTACCTAAATAAAAAGTCGTCATCAAATGGCAGCCTGGGTCCGCAATCAGGGGATTCTTAGCACCCTCCGCCTTCGGCCACCAACCGCTGCCTTGGTTGGTGACTTTACAGCCTCCTGGGAATAAGAGTCATGCTTTATTTTTGTCTGTCATAATTGTATACATGTATTTTTTATATAGTTATCACTATTTATTTTATGTTTATTGTTTTCCTTAATGTTTCTAGTTTCTAGCAATGTAATTGTTTTTGCTCTAACATAATTAAAACTGAAGTTATTGTGAAAATTGTGTGTCAGGCCAGTATTTTAAAAAGTTCAATATGGCGGCTTGAAGCTGAATCAGTTAAATCTTAAATGGTTACTTGTATCAATGAGAATAACAAATCACATTATTAGTCTGTTCTAATACAGGTTGTCCTTTAATTTCTAGGAATTGCTTCTTCTTGTCTTTTAATTCAAAAAACTTTTTTAACATAGTTTCTTTTGAAAGCCATCAAACATTGCAATAATATTCCAAATCCCATAATTGGAATCAAGATCTTGCAAAAATTTTAACAATTCTAGATAGCCAAGCGCTGATTTAGTTTTAATTTCATTTATGCACTTAACCACAACTGTCATTACATTCTCCATGTTAATAATTTTAGAGCATAAATTTTGTTGGTGAATTTTATAATGAAAAATAAGCTCTTCTTTCAATTCACTTTCACCCACATCATTATTGAAATGAACTAAAATGTGTTTTGTCCAATCATTGACTTAGCTCCATCACTGAATATTCCAGACAAATTATGGTACTCGAGAATGAACATTAACATTACCTCTTTTAATTTATTAAAGATATCCCTGCCCATTGTCATTGTCTAAGTTGGATAAAAAATAATATTTATTCAAACAATTTCGAAGTTTTAATCAATTCCTTTAATAAAAATTGATAGTTGAACAATGTCTATAAGATCATTACTTTCATCAAATGCTAGAGAACACCAATCAAAACAGTTAATTTTTTACACTAACAACTGTTTCACACTTGGTGACAATTTTTCAATTTGCTTTGTAACTGTTCTTCAAAACATACTTATATTCTCAAATTTCTTATTAATTTCATGACAGATTAATTCTATAATAGCTAGGATGAAGTCTTTTATAAATCCCCTTTCAGAAAATAGTTTCAAATTTGCTATTTTTTTAAAAAATAATATAACTTGCTTACACAGAATTTTTTGACTCATTTATACTTTTTATAAAACATATCTGCTGCTGAATTAAGCTCCGTTTGAAATTTTCTATTTAATATTTTATCCTTCCCCAACATTTTTACTGTAATCAGAATGTACTGATAAACAGTGCCTCTTAATACTATATTCCTTATTAACTGAAATACTTTCCAGACATAAAACGCACATCAGTTTACTAGTTTTTTTCTATTAGAAAATACGAATTAATCCATTTCTCATGAATGTGATTTTCTGTGTCAATTTTTTTTTTATCTTATTCAATGTAACCATCCTAATAAAAAAAGCATAAATGCAAAATAATAATAAAAAACAAAATAAAATTAGAATTTTACTTTTTCTAATATACAAAATTCATCTGCAAAAATCACTACAAAAAAAAAAAAAAAGTCTTTAGTTTCATCATAAAATACAGTCAGATAGACCACACACTATACATAATTTGTAGAAATATTGCACTTCTGGCAGCATGAATTAAAAGTATTATTAAGATTGAAGAGGAAAAGATGAGTTTGAGAAAATAATAAATATTTTATTTTGCTTATGACTTAATTAAATATTTGCACTGTGGATGTGTTTAAATATAAGTTTTATATAAAGCCATTTTATATCGGTGTTGTGAAAATGTCTGAGGCTAGAGTTGGAGTGTAAGCAGAAGTTGCCCATCCCTGAACTACATTCTTTATATTACAATATTTTTTGGACTCACTTTACTATAGCAAAAAATAATTTTTTCCAATTTTTCCTAATATCAGAAAATAAAATAATTAGGCTGATACATACTAGTCATTTCCTTTTAGACTAAATGTCACACAAATATCTCGTGAAATATATTTGCATTTGCTATTCAAAACCAAAATATTTCAAAAATAGTTATTTTTTAATAAATTGTTTATTTACTTTATAAAAATAAATTTATTGCTTTTATACATATATTAATAGAAAAAATTATTTATTTTTTTTATAGTGGAAATATATTTGCTTATTCAATTTAAAAAAACTATGAAATTAAGAACTTTTGAAAATTTATAGCAGTGTCATATACCAGTGGTAGAAAGCAATCATCAATTTTACCATATTAAGTTGAAAACTTTATTAACAAGCAGAAATGTCATTCGTGACTGCCAAGAGTGGATGTTAATTTGCTGATATTTATAATGATAAGCATCAAAGTTTTAAATAAATTACACATTACAGGGCTGAGAGAATCAAGTGATAGTTCAATGTATATAAATATGCACACATACATATTTATTCTTTAAAATTAAACAACTGTACAAAAAATAACATACCTTTATGTACAGAAGTTGATGTAATTATATGAAAGGAAGAAGATATTTCTGATGCCAAAGGTCTAACTAAAGCAGGAACTGATATACTAAATCAAACAAAAAAAATAATTAATACAAAAAATATATACAACTTTATATAATTTCTAATAAGTAAATAAATTTTATTTTACAATAAACAATCCAAAAAAATCTCACACAATTACACCAAAAATACCAAATATAAAATTCCATAAGCAGGTGAATATGGTCTTCATGTATATATTTTGCTATATAAGTGTATATATACATGTGCAACTGTATAGAGGCCAAAAAAAAAAAATCGAGATCAATATTTAATGCATATACTATTATAGATAGTTGCTATTCATAAGTGATTAACATGTGATGTGATGCACTGTAACTTCTACCTAAACGGAGTTAGGAATCTCTCAGCAACTATGTCCAGAGAAACCTGTTAGTCACTTTACCTTCCATTCTCCATTCTAAGTTTTCTCATATTCTACTCCATACCATTTCCATAACATAATCTTTATCAACTTTATGGTCTTTATATCTAAATTCTCCTTATTTTTTCCCAAACCCAGCATAAAAACCAATAATCCACTTTCTGTATAATTACTTTTTTTATATTTATTCTTCCATAGCTTCATTATTTGTATCCTTTCTGTATTCAAACATTTACATTCAATTAACAGATGCATATTTTCGATTCCTTCCTTACACAATTTACAGACTAAAACACCCATATTTTTCCATTTACATGTATATTCTCTTGTTGCTAAAGATCCCGTTCGAGCCTTAAACAATAAACTACTGTCCTTACTATTATCATACATTAACTTGCACCTAATCTTCTGTTTACTTCTATATATATTTAAACTCTTTTTACTCTCCATACTAGTTCTCTATCTCTGTAACTTTCTATTCTTTATTAATGAATCTATTCTTTTATCCCATTCCTTACCGCTATAACACAATCATCCCATTTTTTGTACAAATATACTGATATAAAATTCTTTATCCAAATCTTTTGCATACCACATTACCTTTCTCACCCATCTTGTTGCCTGCCCTTTACTCGTAACCCAATTAAATACTATTTTGGCTATTCTTTTATTATCCATAAACTGCAATCTACCAAACATTTTCATTTTACTTTTTACATCTCTCATATAAAAACTTGACCATCCCATTTCTCCTTCAATTGCCTCCCTTGCTGTCCTTACATCTGTATCCAATGCATGTCTTCCTACTTCCCTTTGTACTTTTTCTAAGTAATCTAATACCTCTTTATTAACACATAACACATCATTACCATATGTTAACCCTGCTACTGCAACTCTCTTCCATATGATTCTAGCTACATCATATTTATTATATGAAAACACTGTTAATTTCTTTATCAATCCTTTTCTTTTCTTTGCTTCATTTATCTTTTCTTTTCTCCCATTCATCCAATAAATGAGACTTGTGCAAATGAAATAGCAGCTAATTAATAAGCATACTGCAAAAAATATACCAAGAAAACTTTTAGGTTATTTAACAGATTATGCTTCATATTAAACAGAAATACATAGTTATTTGTCTGAATGTTTGTTTATGATGATGGTATATTATTAGATGTGATATGTTGGACTATTTCCATCATCTACAAGTGAATGTTGAATGAACAGAAAATTTTAAACTTTATTTAAACTTTCCAAATACAAACAACTTGTTAGTTTGGTGTTATTACTAACAGGTTGTTTGTATTTAGAAAGTTTAACTAAAGTTTGTATTTGGAGAGTTTAAATAAGTTTACAATTTTCTATTCATTCAACATTCACTCATAGATGATGGAAATAGTCCAACATATCACATCTAAAAAACATAGTTACAAAAAAAAATAAAAAAATATTTAAGACTTTATCTCCAATCCTAAGCTTGTATATGTAGTTAACTGATTGGTATATGGACAAATCACAACTCTTAATTATCAACTTATGAAAAAGGTTGGAGATTTTGGATAATAGTTAATGCAGGAAAACATTAAAGCAGTAGCATTTATGTTAAGCTAGACATGATAACTACACAAGATACCCAGTTATAAATTAAATAATGAACTAAAGATTAGCACATATACATATATATTTGAAGTATGATAATTTTGTCATTTCTATCACCTGCTTGAAGAATAATACAGTAGTTTGATGACAGGAATAAAATGTTAAGTAATGATATGATTTTGTGTAAATTTCCATGATCATTGTTCAATATTTGCATCTGGTGATATATAGCCGCATATTATTTTTTTGGTTTTCTTGTATTCGTACAGATGAAATCAAATTCACTGAGCATAATTTTCAGTTTCTCCTTAACCAATGACACTTAGTCATATATGATTTACTTTATATCATCGTTCTTTTAAATTAGCCATCTCAATTCTTTCATACCTAATCTCATTACAAGTCTTCTCATAGATTTTTAGCATTTTGGCATTAACATTAACAGCAAATTAGTTTGTTTTTCACCTATTTCTTGTAGGCTTTTTTTTATCAGCATATTTATAATTTTTGAATACAATTTTTTATTGCTTATTATACAAAATATGATAACTACATTCACAAGTGTGATTCACAATATACACATTCAATATCTAATATTTGTGAATTTAATCAGTAATATTTCTATTATTTTATAACCATAACTTCCCGTTGCACAAATATTCACTTAAATTATATGGCTACTGCACTCACGGTTATCTTTTTTATTTGTCACAGAATTCTACCTTTTTTAAAGTAACAATTCTTCTTTTATTGTTTTTGTTGAGTATCTAGTATTTTGATGCTCCTATTTTATCATTCAATACATTAATTTACCTCCTATTTTCTTTCAAACAAAATGCATCTTCAATCTTAAAAAAATCCATCGTTAAATCCTCACGTGCTTCCGATTTGTTGGTGTACTCTTCGTTTCTGTAAGTTTTAAAGATTTTTTTTCATTACACTACTTTAAAACTCAAGTTAGCTGTAATACTCTGTACAAATCTGAATTAAAATAAGTCAAAAATCTCTTAATCAATTTATGTGGAGAGCTATTATTAACATTATACCAAAGGATGGAAAGCTTGAACACACAAATAATATTGAATCTGATTCAAGAAAAAAATGAATGCTCAAAAGCAGGAAAGAAAATTCAATATCAATTTTGAACAGTGGACTTATTCAAAAAATATCTTTGAAAAAAAAAAAAAAGCTTGAAATCAAGATATATATATATATAAAGTAGAATTTATTAATAATGATCTGTGCTCTCTTGAAAATACCACTCCTTTAAAACAAAAGATAATTGAGCCAACAAAACATTAGTCTACATATAGTACTTGCTGTATCAATTTTTTGGTTAATTCATGACATTATATTTCATAAAACATTGGTATTCATTCAGAATGTGGTCTGCAAGTAATTTTAACATTTATAATTTTAACAGTTGCTCTTACACAAAAGCTTGATCTCTTCCAATTAATAGTGCTTTATAATCAGTCTGTTCTAGAGATTATTGAATATCAATCCAATGAATTTATACGAACCTAAAAATTCGTATGGCATTGAATTAAAAAAAAACAAAAAACAATTTCTTAAGAAATTTTTATTTATAAAAATTTCATATTAACATATCCACTATTATTTTTAATAACCAAATGTAAGTTATGACTAGTCAACTAACACCCGTTTAATGATGACAGAAGTAAAATATTAAGACATTTCAATAATGTACTGATGTAAATATTTGATATTCCTAATTTTCTCTGCTTTATATGTTTTCATTATGGTTTCAGAGGTAAAAATAGTAACAATATTATCATTAATTTAACTTCACAAATTGTTCACTGTGTAGTTTATTTCATACTCTCAGTATTCACTTGTAATCAGATTGCAATTACTTTGGCTTCTCTTTAATAATGATTTTCTTGAGTAGTTGATTCATTCTTCAATATCATGATTTGGAAAAGAATACATGAATCCTGAATGTTGCCAGATTATAGGGTATTCTATAATTTAAATATCAAGATATAATCTAATATCATAGCATTAATTTATAAAAATAAATTATTATCATATATAATAAAGACACACATTCCACAAAAAAAGTTTCTTAACTGGTTAATGATAATTGCAAGACTGTAATTCCGGTAAAGAAATTTCAAGGATGTAGTAAAATGACATTAATCATGAAGAACTTTTCTTAGTAAATGCCAAGAATTATTATTGATCAATTTCAATAAAAATGACTTAATGTTCAATCTTAATATCAATCTGAAGCAGTTTGCAATTGTTAAAATTTTTAGTTAACATTATTACTATCTATCGGCTATGTAAAGAAATTATTACAGCTCTTTTATTTTTCCTTAGGTATAAAAAAAAAATGTATACTATCACTAATATATTATTTTAAAAACCTGATCCTTCATTTTATAATATAATTTCATTTGTGTAGGCAATAAACCCAATTTTATAAAAATCTTTAATTTAGCTAAAAAAAAAAAAAAGATAAACCAATCTTTTAAATAACCCATTGAAGGTCAAATAATAATGGTTTACAAGGTCTGAAAGTTTGAGTGGTTTTCCGTTATTTTATACTCTAATTAAAAATAGCTATATATCATTTTCTGACCAAAATTGGATGGTTAGATGGTTGGTTATGAATTAGCTACCTGAAAATAAAATCCCAAGCCTATTGAAAAATTTTCAACTTTATTTTAATCAAAGTCACCTGCATAAAGGCTCTGTACAATTTATTTATAGTTATAATTAGTCAATTACTTTATAGCCATTAAAATTTACCTATGGAATTCTGAGATAGAATATTAAAATTCATTTTTTTCTTTTATTTTATTTATGTCTACAACTAAAATGTTTTTTTTATTTTTTGTTCAAATATTTACAAAATTTGCCATATATTGCACATTCCTGAGCAATATAAAACCAAAAGTAGATTATTTTTTTTTTTCTACTAATGTAGACCTTAAAGTTATAATTGGAATGTCTTGTGAAGTTTTAATGAATTTTAAATTTTCCTGCGCTTCCAATGCACATTAGTGAAGCTATATTTTAATTATGCTTTATTCTGGCTTAGAACTTTTGGGGCTATGAATATGGGAGAAAATATGCCCAAAAGTGCTAAGCCAGAATAAAACATAATTAAAATATAATAGCTTCACTAGTGTGCATTGGAAGCGCAGTATAATAATTACGAAGAATTGGTGAAGTAACCGAATCATTAAAGCTATTTTATATAGAACTATTTCATTATATTGTGCATGTTCGGATATTGATTTAATATATTGTCATTAAAAAAATTATTTATATTTATTAAGAAAAAAAAGGCAAAGTATTGGAAACTATTTCATTATTATGTACATGATGACCTTCTCCATATTATAACAACACATAATGCAAGCTATAGTAAATAATGACTAGCTTATGACTTTTATCAGAGAGGAGCTTTGGATCTAATGCATCCCCCTTTAGCACCTATCTTTCATCTTATTAGTTAACTATAAAGCTATAAGTTCAAACTGGAAACAGTAAGATTTTCAATCCAAGCTAATTCACTTGTAATATTTTAGTGGTTTAAAATCAATCTTAGCTAAAAGATGATAGTGATTATGGTTATTAAAAAAACCAAAGGCATTAAAATATAGATATTGAAATAAGTTAAGATCTGTATGATTATACATGTAAATTAATTTGAATAAAAAATATTGTGTTTCCAGTTTGGGTTCATAGCTTTATTAGTTAAGTAATAAGGTAAGGAATGTGTGCTGGAGTGGTACATTATGTACAAAGATCTAGATACATTACTCTCAGATCTAAGACTTTTCACTGATGAAAGTCATAAGCTAAAAACTAATCTGGAGATTTCAGTTGTATAGACACTAAGTGGCACTACTATGCGGAAAAAATTGCTACCGTTTTAACAGATTGTGTAAGCATAGGAAATGATAGCTATGTGATGTTTTAGTGGTTTAATTAAAATTACATCATGTATGTGAGTTATAACTTTTTTTGATACCGGATGCCTAAATTCTAGTGATATTTGTCATTTCATTGAACTTCTTGTTACTTTAGAATTCACAGCCTTTTTATTTCTAGTTTTCATTCTACCTTGTGTCTTCATTTTTCTGCTATCCATTTAATTCTCACCTTGATAATCTACTGCTATTCATTCTTAATATATATCTATTGTTTTCTGTTTAATGATTTCATACAATTGCATTTTAATTATTAATAAGTTTGAATTTTTAACAACTTTTATACAAAAATCAAGTTTCTTTTTTTGTGTGAAACATGTCCTTGACTGATGTGACATTTGAAAGCACATTTTGTAATTTACAACTTTGCAAATTATTATTAATGATTACTAAAAATGAAGAAAGTAAAACATAGCTCCTTCTCTTATTTAGAATATAATTTCAGAAAATAATTTATAAAAACTGCTCAATAAAACATTATTGGCATACAATATATATAAATATTTTCATCTACCTAAGTTTATTTATTCCTTGAGCTCATAACTAAAGAGAATGAGTTTGGCAAACCTAAGATGTTACAGCTATATATAATTATTTTCATATACAAATTTATCTTTCATTTTTTTGTTGAAATTTACATTGAATTTTATCAACTCTCCTTAATAATAATTCTCTTATCATTTTCACTTTTTTTTCTAATTGTATTTACTTTTTCTTGATATTTTATTACGATCATGTATATAGGGAAATGTGATATCTATTTTGCTGTCAACATTACTGAGATTGACTATCATTATTATCCTAATGATGGTGATAATTGATCACAATCAAGTTAACAGCAGAACATTATTTCAAACAGTATAGGAGAAACAGATAAAATTTTCCATAAACTTCATTGAAAATTTTATAAATATACAGAATGTATTAAACAGCGTTATATATTGTCAGAATGCTCTATTTAGTGTATGCTTATCCAATTTCTAAAAACACATCCAAATGTTATCATGATTTTCAATATGCATTGTGCAGCTTTTGTTACCTCTTCTATTCAAATTACCCAAAATATAAAAAGACATATTGGCTTCAAAACAAAAAATTGCTATAATTATATGCTTTCTTAAGTCTCAATCATCAGCACAAACTTAATTGTGAGTTTACATTTGCCAAAATGCAGATCCTACATATGAAGCCACAAACTCCAAACTTTTTGTCCTTTCCTCTTCTCTTTAAAACTTGTAATCGTATTTCTCTATAAGATCATCAATTAACCTCTTTCTTTTCTTATTTCTTTACACTCTCTAAATCCCTTCCACATATTCCTCAAAACTCAACTGCCTCTCAATTACAGCCAACCTAATTTCTCTTCATAATTATTAAAAAAAAAAAAATTCTTTTCAATACTTATACATTGCGATAAAAACACAAAAGTAAATGAATTACAATGCCGAAAAAAGGTCTAAAGGCATTAAACATGAAACTGAAGAAGGACCAAGGATATTTCCCAATACATCCAACCTGCATGACAGAACTAGATTAAAGCTATTTGGACATACATGGTACCAATGTCTCTATGTAAAAGAGAAACTCTAAGACTACAAGAAATATATATTGATTGGAATTTGGAATAATGTAGAACATAATCAAAGAAAAATTATCATAAAATTGCAAAATTATTATTTATACACTAATACCTTAGGACTTAGTGAAGTAAAGTGCACTGGAATGGGCAACTTTAGATCAGACTATACTCTCTTTATTCATGGATAACAAAAAAAACCCTGTCATGTTCATTGTCAGAAAGAACATGGCTAGCAGGTTATAGTATATAATCATGAATGACAGACTGATAATTTGATTTTGTAAACAAGCATTCATCGTAACAATTAATCAGTTACTGATAGAAATTGATAAAACTTACAAGATATATTTTTAGTGATAGCTAACTAGAATACTAAAGACAAAAATGGAAAGAAAAAAGTCATTAGACAACATGAACTTGGAGACAAAAAGAATTACTTAATTATTTTTTTATTAATCCTACATTTTTAAAATGAACAAAGAAGTCAATGATCTTTGTATAGCTGCTATATTATGTCAACAATCAAACTGCTATTACACATGATATCACTGAATGAAATATAAAAAATCAATATTGATGGTATTGTATCTGCTAACAAAAGATTTGTCTAAATAACAATAGCATTTCATGAGAAAATTTTATATTAGATACATAAAGTTTGAATTTAAGTGAAGAACAAGAACAAGCTTAACCAACATTATAGATCTAATCTATAACACATTATTATTCCTTTTAAGAAGCCAATTTTTGTTTTTGGATGTTATTTATAATAAATCAGATAAAATACATATGAAATTAAAAAAAATATTGAAATGAAAGAAAAATAAATAGGATGAACAACAACAATAATAAAAATGCAAATTAAATGATAAAAGTAAAAAAAAAAAAAATTAAACTGACTAATTTTATAGAAATCTCACCCCCCCCCCTTCCAGTCAAAATATATGAAAGACAAAGAGAAATATAATTTTATCATTATCTTTCAATTAAAATGAAAATATGCTATTTGCAATTAAGTAAGTTTTTCAATGGAAAGTTTATAAATTAATTAACTAACATCAATCAGTGAAGAGTTATATCACAAAAAACTTCAATTCAGATCATTTTGGAAGTACCTATATACAAAGGTTTAATAATAAAAAATGAATTAATTGTCAGTAAATATTGTTATAGGAAGTGATCGATGGTAGTGTTTTAGAAAGTTTTTAGAAAATATTTATATGTTGCTGTAACATTTTAGGAATAATCTAATGTTTTTTTATTTTTTAATTACTGCATATACATTACATAAGATTTCTGGGGGGGGACGACGGATGACTATTATATGACTGGATGATAAGGAATTTATCCATTATTTAATATATATTGGAGATAATACACACCATGTATAACTAAGATAAATTAAAAATATTCACTCTAACAAATTTCACATGAAGCATACTCACTTGAGACAACCACCAGATATATTTTGATTACTATTTGAAATAATTGTTTCTTTTCTTTCTTCTTCGTGCTCATCATCATGTTTGTTTTCAATGTATTTCTTCTTTTTCTCATTTCCTTCCTCTCCACTTTCTTCAGTATTTAAAGTATCACTTTCAGAATATGGGCTGGCACTATGACTAGGAATATCAGGCAAATCATTGGCTACAAATAAATTTTTTGTCTTTTTTTTTTATTGAAATAAATTACAAATAATGCAATTGTACAACATTAATTTTGTTATTTTTAAAGAATTAATAATGCAGCCACTTACTGTTAATATATAAAATTCTCAGGTATTTATTGTTATTATTTTAATGTATGTATTCTACTCATGTATTTAGTCTTATATTAATATGCGATGCACTATGGCTTCTCCTTTCTCAGAATCAGGAATCTCTCTGCCACTAAGTCCAGAGAAACCCATTAGCCAATTTATCTCCCCTTTCCATTCCCCACCCTAAGTTTTTACCATATTCTACCCTATTCTACTCCATCCCACTTCCATATTATTTTTGTCCACTCTATGGCCTTTACATCTAAATCCCCCTTATCTTTTTTCCAAATCCAGCGTAAAAACAAAGAATCCACTTTCTGTATAATCAGTTTATATTTATTCACCTATAACTTCATCATTTGAAACCTTACTGCTTGTAAGAATTTACATTCAATTAACAAATGCCTAATCTTTTCTATGTTTTCCTTACATAATTTGCAGACTAAATCACCCACATTTCTCCATTTATGTCTATATTCCATTGTTACTAATAATCCTGTTCCAGCCTTAAATAGTAAATTACTTTCCTTGCTATTATCATAAATTAACTCACATCCAATAATCTGTTTACTTCTATATATATATATATTCTTTTTACTATCCACACTATTTCTTCACCTCTCCAACTACCTGTTTTTTATTAATGCATTTATTCTTCTATCCCATTCCTTGCCACTATAACATTCAATAAATCTCCTAACGCAATCAACCCACTTTTTATATAACTATACTGACATCAAGTCTTTATCCAAATCTGTATACCATACTACTTTTGTCAACGATCTAGCTGCCTATCCTTTACTTGTAACCCAATTAAATACTATTTTGGCTATTCTCTTATTATCCATAAATTGCAATCCACTGAACATTTTCATTTTATTTAATATTCTTTGCATTTCTCATATAAAAACTTGATCATCCCATTTTCCCTTAAATGCCCCCCCCCCCTTGCTGTCCACACATCTGCGTCTAATGCATGTCTTTCTACTTCTTTTGTACTTTTCATTACCTTAAATTAACCCTGCTACTGCCACTCCACAATTCTTGCTTAATCTCATTTACTATATGAAAACACTTAATTTCTTTATCAGTCCCTTTCTTTTCTATGCTTCATTTATCATTTTTTCCCCCCATTCATCCAAGCAATTTCTGATTACTTAAGACAATTCCCACATAGTTATACCTATTCAAATAGTTATGACCTTATTATATCCCCCAATAAAATTTTTCTTCTCTTCCTCAGCATTTATCATCTTTACTTTTGATTTTTCTTCACTAATCCCCCATCTCTTTACCCATCCTTGCGCACATTTTCAGTATAATTTCTATACCTTCCCTAGTTTCTATGTACAAGAACATATTATCAGCAAATAAAAGATCTGATAATATATACACTCCCTTGGCATCTACTAAATGGTATCTCTACCTCTCTTCCTAGTTTTTCTATTGCTTTCTCCATTACTCACAAACATAACAAAAAACAAAATGCGTAACATAGAGCATCCTTGCCTTAATTCTATCCCACTTTTAACTCAAACTGATTCTATATTTCTTAATTGATATATATATAGTAAATATTGTCATACAATCTCTTAATAAGATTCCACTAAAGCTCCATTCATTCCTAAATTTACTAAACTTACCCGTAATCTATTTCTATTTAATCTGTCATATACCTTCTCTATATCTATAAAGACCATATATAACTGTCTATCAATAAGTAACTATCTCTTATATGAGTATCCGATCGAAAAAGTCCACACATTTCTCCCACTATATTATTTTCTTCCAACCCTTTTGATATAAAAAAACATTACATAACACAAACATTGCCACTACCAGTCTATAATTGTTTACCTTTCTATGATCCTTATCCTTTCTTTTAAAGAATAGCTTTATTCTTGTACTATTCCAGCTATTTGCAAATTCTTCTGTGCCATCTTATTAAAACATGATAATAGATTAAATTTTAACCTATTTCATAAATTCATCATAATCTCTGCTGCCCAACCATCTAAAGCTCTTGCCTTTCCACTTTCTTCCCTGCCTCAATTAATTCATTTTCTGTAAACGTAACATTTCCATTACTATATGATTATATGTTTGTTGTCACTCCTACCCTTCACATCTAACATATTTTTTATATCCATTACATACTTATAATTTAATTCTTCTCTAGAGCTGCACTCTTTTTCCTCATCATTTACTATCTCTCCCCTACATTCCTTCTTTTACATTCCATGATCACCATTTCTTATGCTTGCTGATAACTGTTATTAAAACAGGCAAAACTCTCCATACAATGGTGCCACTCAGTGTAAGTCAAAATAATCAATGGATATCAGAAGGCTTGTGCATAAAATCTATCTAATGCCTACTCAGCCAATATCCCTAGACTAGTTTCTAGCTTATGGCTTTCGTCAGTGAGAAGCACTGGCTTGCACTGAGTGGCACTACTGGAGAGTTTCGCCTGTTTTAATAACAGTTATGAGCAAGCATAAGAAATGGTAATCATATGATGGTTAGTGGTTTTATACCAATCCTGCCTAATAGGATAGTGGTGGCAATGGTTATTAAAGAACCAAAAACACCAAAATGTATGGGTATTGAACTGAGTTCAGACCTATATGACTATATAAGCTAATGAGCTTGGACTGAAAATATTATTTTCAAATTTTTATTTTCATAGTATTACAGTTAAGTAAAGATAAAAGGTGGCTAAGGTGTAGGTGCAGTGCTCCCAGATCCACTAATGAAAGCCACAAGCTAGAAACTAGTCTGGGGATATTGGATGAGTAAGCACTAGACAGGGATTTTATATATAAGCCTTCTGACATCCATTGATTATTATGGTTTGCACTGAGTGGCACTACTGTATGGAATTTTGTCTGTTTTATTTCCTTTTTTTAATATATTTCCAAAAGTTTTACTCCCCATCTTTTCCATTTTTATTAATATCCTCTAATAATTTACTATTTAATTTCATTCTCCCTCTATAATTATCTATTTTAGCCAACTTCTTTTTATTTAAAGAGCTTTCAATTTTATATTAACATCTTTTTCACTGTCTTTGCTCTTAATAGCACATTTATATTCTCTGCATGCTCCCACCCCCCTTTTCTTTTACTAATTCTCACTTTTCGATTCTGTTTTTGTTAATACTCTCACCTAAAACCTTATTTGCCACTTTTCTACTTCTCCACACCAATCCTTATATTCACCCCAACAAACTCTTCCATGACTACTTCTACTTTTATTTTATATTCTTCTAATTTATTCTCATCATTCATTTTCCATCCATATCTTTCACTATCTTTTAGTACTATTTTGCGACACATTATTAATCATTTCTATTATAAAAGAAATTATGATCACCATTAGGATACTCTCTCTATATTATCAAAAACACTTTTAATTTTCCGTACTTTATTCATTACCTCTTTCTCTACTAATAATCTATTGTGTGAAATATATTATTTCTAGACCATGTGTATTATCTCTCAAAAATATTTGATAAATTTCCAATATTCAAATTCACTCGGATAAAAATTCTTCAAAAACTGTCCATTCATATCTCTTACAACCATTATTTTCTTGTCCATTTTTTTCAAACTCTATATATCCTTAATTAGGCATTCATATATGCTATTGTTCCACTCCATTATAGTTTGACTAACTCCAGTGGCCATAAACACTACAGCTACCATCCATTTTTGTCTTCCTAACCATATCTCAAACCACAAATGTTCTTCATACTTAATAGTATTTAAATACTTTTTTGATATAATTCCTATACCACCACCCCTTTCTTTTTTTTCTTTTCTATTTATACCCTGCCAAACCAAGCTTTCCAGCATAGGTTCTTCTTCTCTTAGATGTGTGTCCATTACTGCTAATAGCTCAAGCTTTTCATTTTTAATGGCTTTGTATAATTCGAGCAACGTTTCTGGTTTCCTACCATCTTGCACATTCAAATATCCAACTATAACAATTTCTTCTTTTCTTACTACCCTTTTATAAATTCTTTTGACTCTTCTCTATTATATTTGTAATTATTTTGTTTATCATTAGTTTTACAGACCCATTCCCTCTCCACCTCTACATTTATTTAATTTAGCTACCTTTTGTTTACTTCTTACATCCCATCCATTCTTAACATCCTTTTTGATACCGTAATTTAAAATCCTACTTCGCTTTATAAGTTTCCCGAACTATAATATTTTATATAAATTAAACCCCCTAATGCTTCACTTCCGTGTTTTGCTAAGTGCAATCCATCTTTACTATATAATTCTCTCTTACTAATAAAAAAAATTCCACACATCCACAAATATATTTTTTCTCTTTCAATCTCTCATTTATAGAACATGCCCTATCTAACATATGCCTATTGTCAAATCTTGGTAGTAATCCAATTATTCCTACTCTTCATTTAATCTTATTCAAATTATTAATCCATTCTTTGTAATCATTCATTACTCTCTCGTATGGCTCTGACAAATTATTTGTACCCACTATAATCAAACATTTCCATTCCCTTGTTTCTTTACCTCATCTGTAACATCCTTTGTTCTAGTTCCAGGCAAACATATTCTTACATACCTATTTCTATTTTCCCTTGCAATTACATCCCTATATCCTCTAATTAGCAAATCTCCTATCAAGACTGTCTCATAGTTTACTTTCCCTACTTCATTCGTAACATTCTCTTCCAGCTCCTGGACTTCCTTATCGTTTCTAATCATTAATTTAATATGCCAGTAATGGTTTAGTGGCTTCCCCATGTGTTAAAAAAAACCCTAAAGTGCATACTAAAATTGTATTATCTGTTTTCCCAAGTTGAAAATTTCTGAAAATTACCATATTTCCTAGCATTATACACAGAAAAAAAAATACTTTTCTACCGTTTTTTCATGAATTACCATAATGATTTACTGTACTAATTTTATAGTTATTTATGTCTACAAAAAATGTAACTAGGAAGCACTATAGTTAAGTATCTTTTAATCTTCATTTCAAAACTCTGAAATTCATCTCCAGAGCTAATTTTGTTTTAATGCTCATACATAGATCATTTTTCTTCATGAATCTAGAACACTGTGATGTTGAACATGTAAAATCAGCATTGCCTGTTAATAGCTATCAGTCTTGCTTATTGAATAATGATTTTTGTGAAAAGTTGATAATCATTTATCTTTATATATCAAGAGTAATAATTTTTCTATTTATTTTATTTCAGAGCTATCTATTGTTATCAATAGAAACTAATTGATAATGTTATATCCATCCTGAGCTTCTATGGTCTAATATCCAAGTTTTTAATTCTTCTAGTTCTGGTCATTTGCCATTCCTTATCACAGATTGCTTTTATTATGCATAGATTTTTGTAGGTCTGCTTCTTGTCTTCCCCAAGTTCTTATCATCTTTTCATTTGGCAGTGACCTGAAATTTCTCTCAACTGCCTTGATTCAATGTTCTTTAGCATATGCAATCACTCGTAACCTGAATGCAATAGCATAGCAGAATCTGCAGACAATCATACCAAGAAATCTCAATATAAAATATCACAGAATACCAATGATGTTCTGGACAAATCTAACAAGTTTAAAGTTTAAAAGTTATAGTGCACTCTTGAAGTGTGATGATGCTTGCGCACATTGGATAAATAATAACCCTGAGATATCCCTCTTTCAGTAATGAAGCATAAAATATATAATGTAACTTATTTTCTTTACAAAACAGAAAAAAAACTATGGAAATGATTTATTTAAAACCACTGTTTCACCAAAGAATAAAATGCAATATGCAGGGAAAACCAACAATAACTGGAATTTTGTAATAAAAAATTGTATATTTATTTTCAGGTGTTATAAATTGAATCACTTTCAAAGTATAGTCTGCGAAATGAGATGATTTAACTCCTCCATCATATTAGTTCATCACTTCTAAGTCTGCAAAAAAAAAAAAGAAAGATATTTTTTCATTTGAGAGATTAAAAAGAAGTCGCATAGAGCAACATCAAGAGAATGCGGCTGAAGGAAAAGCTGGGTCATGTTAAATTTAATTAGAAAACTATTTACAATCAAACTTTATGCACTAGCTGCATTGTCAAGATGAAACATGCATTCCATACTTTGCCACACAACAGGACATTTACGTTTTATTGCATCATGTAAAAGTTTGAGAACTTGTACATTCTAAATGCCTGATCGTTGTGAACAAAACTGAGTGCACAATCACCACTTGCATACAAAAAAAAAAAATCAGCAACATGTTGACTTTGATTTCAAATGCCATACTTTTTAGAAACATGACAAATTTAACACTTCTATTAAACCACACATAAACTTGTGTTTTTCCAGAGCAATTTGCTTGTAAACTCTTTGAAGCATTATAACTGTTTTCCCTAAAAGAAAACAGAAATTTCACTTATTCCAACTTTTCAGCCATTACAAAAATCAATAAATATGTGAAATGCACTTTATAAAAAGTGTGACCAGGATTTCATACAATGACTTCATTCGGCTAATTGATGCAAGAGTCCCTGCAAGAGACATCTAGAAGCAAAAACATTTACTACAACAGATGTGGCAAGCACAGAATGATTCTGGTTATTTAACATACACCAGTAGTTTTAAACTGATTGAAATGTGAACTCATAATTCTGATTACTGGCATATAAAACCCCTATTTTAGGCATATTTTGATACAGCAATTAATTTATCAAATTTTTAAATCTCTATGAAAAAATATTAAGCATCACCTGAATTTTAAGTTTAATGTCCAAACAATATTTAATATTAATAATGAGTTTCAATAATAAAGTGAAAGCACCATCAAGATGATTTGACATAATATTCTTTTATGAGTATATAGTGTAAAAAACAGTACAAAATACTTTTGCATTCAAAAATACTGGAAACAAAATTGTATAAAACTTCGAATATAAAATAGACAAACAATATTATCATTATATCAAACCTTTTTGTTGTGAATCCTGCTCCTTCATTTTCTATCCATTTTTGGCATTGCCTCTTTCCTGAGAAGCAAAAAAAAAATAATTAAGTAACCACCATTGCTTGACAGTAGACTGATTACATTGAGATTGTTTTTTTTTATGATGATCCTAAAAAAATAAAAAATATTTCTATAATATGCAAAAAACATATACGTATAAATGATATGTTTATAATACATATTCAAAACTTATCAACATGCAACTTAATCCATATTTATCAATATATTCTAGTTAAATCACAATATTTCAGTGAGTTGAATATAACACTGCAGAATAGAGATGCGTCAACACTAATGCAAAAAATAATGAAGTGGGTATAAAAAATGTTTAGAAGTCATTGTATTATTTAGGCAGAAGTGAATTGAAATATTTACGACAGCTTATTAGATAAAAAAATAAAAAAAACCTACCCAAGCAGAAGTATCAATAATAGGATACAATCCCATGAATCATCTAAAACAACTAGAATTAAAACAGTGACCCAAAAAGAAAGATATATATCAAATTAATATTATTAAATATTATTTAGTTGATATTTTCTGATGATCACATTAATAGCATTTCTCAAAAATGATTCATCATAGTAATGTATGTTTTTGAATAACACTTTTCAAGTTTTATACAACTTTTTAATAAATTAGTTCAACTCAAAGTATAACTAAAAAATTCTAATAAATTAGATTAACTCATATTAATAATTGACTCAAAAAAACCCCAATTTAAAATAAAGTTGATATTAAATCTTATCTGCAAAAAATACTGATTTATTTTCTCAAGACGTCAACAATTGAAATTACTTGATATTTCTTTAATTAGTGTTTTCTTGGTATTCAATTGAATTTTGACTAATGACTTGAACTCAAAAAATTAGTCAATGAACAAATAAAATTAATAGACAGAAAGTTATATTATTATGTTATCAGAAAGTTTAATATGTTTTCAACTTATGATTTTTAATTTTTCAAACAGTCTCTCTTATTTTTTATCTTTTGTATTTTAATGAAAATTTTTTTATTATGAAAGAACACTATGTAACATATTTGCAATTATATGACAATTATTGTTTAGGTGTTTTGAGCATAACCAAATTTAAATAAAATATTGGTATAAATTCATATCTTGCAAGTTTTGATATATACACACAATAAATCACTA
This sequence comes from Epiperipatus broadwayi, assembly GCA_028023455.1. Lineage (NCBI taxonomy): Eukaryota > Metazoa > Onychophora > Udeonychophora > Euonychophora > Peripatidae > Epiperipatus > Epiperipatus broadwayi. The sequence goes on from JAQFVV010012409.1 coordinate 1,549,070, forward strand.
TATATTTTTGCTCATTTTAAAGTGAACAATATAGTATTAAGGATTTGTGTTGAAAATTAAATATTCTTAGTACAAGTTATATATTTTTAAAAGTTTTAGTATTATTGGTTAGTTTAATAAAATATTGAATTACAAGTAATTTTGAAAGTACAAATGAGCTTATTAGTGTCCATCAAAGTCACTAGAATTAAAAAATAATTTAAGGATATGTAGAAAATTATTACTGTGACCAAAGTAGAAAAAAATAAATGTATATTATTGAAGTTAGATATTGCAAGAATCTTTAAACAAATTGAATGTATTATGCGGAAAAGAACAAATAAATAAAATTTTTATATTCTAAGAGTAGATACAAATTTAGAGCCAAACAACAACAAATCATGAGCAAGTCTATTCTTCTATTATCTACCAAACACATTTAATTTTATTTTGCTATTAAAGTTAAAAGCTTTCATAACACATTCTATGGTTTTTGATTCCAAGCCAACCTACAATTATATAGATCTGATTCTGAATCAATAACTATATTCTAGTATACTCAGTTCTTTAGCTTACACAATATATAAAACAAAAAATCTACTCTAGACCAATCCATAGTAGCTTGAATAATTAGATAACCAGATGATAATGCTTCATGCATCAATTTCCAGATAAAATTTTAATTTTTATCAATGAGGCTTAAGGATTCAAAAACTGAATATAATTATGCATCTATTATTTGGTAAACACTGTTTACTAAGAGTAATTATAGATGTAGTAGAGTAGAAGCTGTTTTTTTTTTTTTAGAACAACAGTATCGTGAAAATGATGATTGTCAACAGTAAGACTGATAGCACATTCAAAAGATATAGTGGTTACAAATGATAAAATAGAAAAAAAAATAATTATAATGATAATAAGGAATATCTACATGATAATAAGGAATATTTATACTCAACTGAGAAAATCTGAAAAAATTATATGCTCAACTATTTTTTGTTCAGTTGAACATATCCATTTCTAATTCTTTATTAAAGGATTAAAGTTTTAGCCCTTATATTAAAAATTCAAATTTTTTCATTTATAGAAGAAATTGATTTTTGAATAAATTTATTTCATTAGATATAAAGAATTTGAGTATAATAAACAGAATTATTTCTGATTTATATAAAATTAAGAAAAAAAAATTAGTAATTCACTATAAAGTTCAAAAGTTTCTCTAATACTTTCCTTTACATCAGGGGTGGGAAACTTTTTTCAGCCAAGGGCCATTTGGATATTTATAATTTCATTCGCAGGCCACACTAAATGGACTTAAAAATTAGCCTACTATATTTGATCAAAAATTTAATTAATTTAAACTCTAATCGTCAAGGGTGGCAACCTTTTCAACTAGCAAACCAATTTCAATTCCCCCCCATTTAACTGAAGGTCATAATTTTTTTGTGAATTATTAATGACTGTTCCATATTTAATGACAACTTTTCTGGTTCACCATGAACCTATCTTCAGATATATATTCTATTTTTTTTTATGTTTGGTACAGATTAAATCTACATCAGCTAGGATGTAGTCTTTTATAAACTCTCCTTTAGAAAATGGTTTTACAATTTTCTACTTTTTTTAAAACAACTTACTGTCACAGAATTTTCTGACTGTACTTTTTATAAAATATATCAGCTACTTCATGAAGCTTTGTTTCAAAATTTCTATTATATACTTCTTCCGTAATAATTTAATAGTCTCTCTTAATAATGTATATTCTTTATTAACCGAAATACTTTTCAGATATATCAAGCATAGCAATTTACTAGTTTTTTTCTATTAAAAACATATGCATTGGTCCATTTCTTATCAAATGTGTGATTTTCTGTGTCAATTTTTCTTATCTTACTCCATGTAGCCATCATAATAAAAAAACTAAAATGCAAAATAATAATAAAAAAATGAAATAAAATTAATTTTATTTTTCCTAGTAATACATTCATCAGCTAAAGTTACTATAAAAGCAAACAAAATGATCTCTACATTGTAGATTAAATCTGTAGTGAAATAGAGCAACAATAATAGATAATTTGTTGGAATATTGCACCTCTGATAGAATGAGATAGAATAATTATAAAGTTGTAGAGAAATAATATAGTGGAAAAAAAAAATATTTTAGTTTATTTAATGCTTAATTCAATAGAGGCCCATTTTATATATATTTGTGAAAATGTCTGGAGGCTAAATTGAAAGCTTTCGAGAGCCAGGCTTGGCCTATGAGCCGGAGATGCCCCACAGCTGCTTTACATTGACAACTATTTCATCACATAAAACTATAAATTATTTTTGATTGAAGTAGTCAAGATTAGACATTGTTAATAATTTTCATAGCTTTGTCAAATTTCTAAATAAGCTGGTATGTTTTAATCAGGGCTTGTCTATAGAATATAACTGTGTATGCTTTGGATTGCTATTTGATACTTTTTAGATGCTTTCATTTTTCTGACATTGCTTCTGTATTATCAGTATTAAAAAATATTTCTTTACTTAAGTTATTGCTTTGTAATGAAATTATTAAAGCATTTGAATATTCCTGAAATATCAATCAATGCATCCTTTGTAATGAATATTCAATATTAGTTGATAAATTAGCTCTTTTTTTAAGTCCTCAGAAATTTTAATATAGCATAAAACTATACTATTTACAATTGTGTTGGATAATTTTTTTTAGCAAACTACTCTTTTAACATGAATGTTACAATATCTTATAACAATGTATAATAAAGGCTTTTCTAATAGGATGATTTTGGCCATTAAGTATAGTAACTTATGCTGTAAAATATCTGCAAATTTGAGAATTTTTCAATGGGTCTTGACATTAAAAAAAAATGCAGTCAAAGAACTGTTTATTAAAATTTTATTGTACATTAACACTCTATGCATCAGATTTTTATTTTTAACACACATAAACCCAAAATTCAAATCACTGTTATCGTACTTTCATTCTGATTCATTAATAGTTGAGTCTAGTTATTAAATTGAGTTTTTGAGAAATAAAAAAATTAAATGCTTTTTCATATCTATAGATTTGATTTTATCAGCCATAAAAACCCAAAAATATGTGCTTCTTATTTTTAATACTCCTTTTTCAGCCATAAAACAATAGTAAATTTTTAAATAATAATTTCTTAATTATAAAGACCTTGTACAACTATCATTGTAAAAAAAAAAAAAACAGAACACAATGAAGATAAATCACATGATAATAGTGTCACTATTTTATTCACATTGCTACAGATAATTATAATAAGACTGATTATGCTCAAAGTGTAACTGGTGACACTTTCTAATAGTTATGCTTATAAAAATTAAAATATGATTAATTTTAATAAACATATTTAAAAAAGAATTTCACAAAACACATTTTGTAGAAAATGTTTCCTTAATTAATAATCTAAACATATTACTTAAGATTAAAGAAATTCTATATCACACAGATGAGTCTGTAGATTTGCAAAATATTTCTATCAGTTACAAATAAAATAATTCATAGATTCTAAATTGAAAAAAAAATAAGATTAATTTGATAAAAGTGAAATCCTGAAAGATTGAAAACTTAAAAGTATATAATGAGAAAACAAAATTTAAATTAAAAAAAAAAAAAAGATCACAGATAATATAATGTGAATAAAAGTTACTACCATGGTTGCAGCTTTATAACATTAACTTGGCTTTAAGCAGAAAACTTGAATCAATAATTGAGTTGTTTTTTTTAGTATGAAAAACAGTATTCTGAAAAAGATTTATCGGCAAGCTAGGAACAAAAATCATTAAAATAAACTCCAGATGTAACTCTTTGCTCAATAAAATAAGGATTGCCCTGAGTTTCTGTAATTAGTACAACTTTACACGCACTACTTATAAAGCATAAATCATCTTTTTTATTCTTTAAGGTTAGTTTCCCTAAAACTTTCCAAATAATGTGTTTCTTTTGTGACAATGAATATAATTATCACCGCTGTCAAATAAATCCACCAATTATCTGCCATTATTTTTGTAATGATTTATATTGTGCCCTTTTTACATTTTGACAGACAACTGCCTTCAGAATAAAAAAAAAAAGAGGCTATATTTATATTTTATAAACATAATTACTGTACACCTGGGTCTTGTTTTATGCGGATTATTTTAATGCCATTTTGAAGTTATGCGATTCATGTTTCTTAATATCTTTCATATTTCACTATATTTATTAGATATCAAGAAATTTAAATTATTAATAATTGTAACTAACAATTTAACTGCTTATAGCTTTCAATTTATATTTAATTTCTATATCTTAAGGTATGGTAAGCAATGAGTGCACAGGCTATGCCTCACCCAGTGCCATTGCATACCTTTCTGGGAGTTCCAAAGTGCCAGCATGGATTCTGTTAGCAACATCACTTTTCGTGATTAACCAAGCCTTTTGGTTAACATATTAATTCCCAGGGGGACGCCATATTGGATTTCTATTTTTTTAAAACATTTTTTACATTTAGTTTAGGTTACTATTTTTTATATCTTCAGGTTAATTTATGCAAATTTTTTTATATACAGCAATCTTGGTAAAAATTTCATATGAATTGGTAAGACTGATAGGTCTATAATTTCTAATACCTATCTTCTTTATCACCTTTTTAAAATATTAGTATTAATACTGCATTCTTCCAATCATCTGATACACCTTTATCATTTAGATATTTAGTATATAACTTTGCCAAATGTTTCTATTTATCTACTTCTTTTAAGATATCAATTATAAATCCATCATTATCTGGAGTTTTTTTCCTCCGTAAATTTAATTGCATGTCTTCATTTAAAATCCTGGGCAATTAAGAAGACATAGTAGTTGTATGAGATACTTTTCCATGTTTTTTATTGCTATATAATTCTTGATAGAACTCTTCTATACATTTCATGATGTCATTTAGTCTTGAGACTTTTATTCTCTTCTACAGCTTTACTTACTAGTTCACAATTACACTTTCTTATATCATTTTCACATCTTTTTCACACCAATTTACAAAATTCTAGATAATCAATCCATTAAAAAATGCATCATTTTTATATATATTCATATTCATTCTTTTTCTCACAAATTGTCATCTCAGTAGAAATTTAAAAATGGACTTAGTACAGTGGATTATATCCAAGTATTGATAGAAGTTATAGAAAGGACCAATGAATAAGAGTTGCCATTATGCTTTGAAATTGTAGATTATTAAAAGATATTTGATTCTATAAGCATTTTCAGTGATTAAAGCATTGGATTCTCAAGGTATAGACCCAGGATATTGTAATAATTTGAAGAATATTTATAAAAATGCAAGAGCAACAATTAGATTTTATAATGATACTAGGAAGATTAATATTAAGAAGGGTGTATGGCAGGATTACTAAATATCTCCGAAACTTTTTACAGCAGTTTTTCAAGAAGTATTTTGAGGATTAAAATGGAAAGCTAATGGAATAAAAGTAAATGGAGATTATTTAAGTAATTCTAGATTTTGAAAATGTAGTTATTTTTGCAAATAATGCTTTCGAGTTTCAGGAAATCTTGCAAGAGTTATCAGATAAAAGTAAGAAAGTAGGATTAATGGCAATTGTGAAAAAGACTAAAGTAATATTCAATGGATTTTCTCAAAAGAAAATAAGATCAGATTATTCCTATAGATGGAAACATAATGGATGAAATTAATCATAAAATTAAACTTGGTTGCTTTTGGTAGAAATAACTTAATATTAAAAGCCAATACATCTATTCTTTTGAAAAGAAAAGTTTTTAATAAATGTGATTTATCAGTTCTTACATATGGATCTGAGACTTGAACACATTACAGAAGAGCGGATCATTCAATGAAGTATGGGAAGATGCATGTTAGGAGTAACAAGAAGATATCAAAAATGGCGTTACTGACATCATTCAAAGAATTAAAAGACTGAAATGGAGTTGGGCTGGATATATTGCTAGAAGAGATAATAGATGGACAGTTGAAATCTTAAACTGGATTCCAAGAGATTGTAAAAGCTTTTGAATGAGACCATATCTGAGATAGTTAAATGTAATAAAGAGCTAAGTTGGGATAATGTGGAAAAAGAGAGGCTAGAGATTGGAGAAGTGGGATTGAATTTGAAGATACCATCCTGCAATAAACCAATAATGGTTGAAAATGATGACAATAATGATAATATACTGCTATAAAGGTGATATAACAGAATGCAATAAACCTGAGACAAATGTAGTTATATAAAATAAAATATAAATTCATTTATAAATTGCAAATTTTGATAGATAAATCTTTAAGCTTCTGACAACAGATTTATTACATTTTTCACACAAATACAATTAAATTTGTATAGTCTTACCTATGGTGTTTCATACTATCCCTAATCTAAAAATAAAAATATTTTTCTAAACTCCCATGCTAAATATATATATAAGATCTGCTTTCTCCAACAAAGCCAAAAGAATACATTTGACGACAAATTATTGCATGTGCATTAAAAATAAGCATTGATAAATTATAATTAACAATAAACATACAATTCAGACACACATATATATATATACACATACACAAATGAAAAAATGCCCAGACTTCTAACACAATTACAATTAAAATTGTTTACAGTCTGATCTAAGGTGTTTCATAACATCATCAATCTAAAAATAGACCATTATCTTATCTCTTTTGCTAAAATACATATATAAGACATTGCTTTCTCCAACAACGCCAAAAAAAAAAAAAAAACCTTTGAGAACAAATTACTGCATGTGCATTAAAAATAAGCATATAGGTCACACCTCTACATACACACACATAAAATATGTATATGCACAGATTGCTGACTTGTATTTTATTTTTTATGACGACAATTATTTTGGTGATTTTATATTGCTAAAACTATTAATATATGGTGTATCTGAACTTAGTTCAGTCCCTTATGGCTATTTAAGTTAGGTGGCTGGATTGGAAGACATATGAATGCCTGAAAATTTCAGATTTTCTACTTAATAGTTATCAATTAGATAAAGTGCTGGGCTTGCCCTGATATTTTTAATCTAATACTTAAATATTATAGCACCTCATTGAGGAAGCAGTAGCAGAAACCGGAATGGGGTTAGGGATATTTTGCAAAGCTTGTTAAGAGCTTATTTGTGAGCTCTTTATATAATATTATTTTCTTATCTACCAAAAATTGATATATCATTTTACTTTTAGTATTATTATTATAATAAAATAAAAAGTTCACCTATTTTTTTGTTTTAAAAGCATTTTGAAATCTCTTTTCAAATTTAATCCTTGTATTCTATGCTGCTATACATTAAAGTGGAGACAAATAAAAATTTTTTTTGCGATCTATCCAATGATGTATCACAAACTGTCATCCAGTAGTTGAATTTTTAAAACGATGGCTTTCAAAAAAAGAAGAAATGATAAAGTGAGCTGACAGTGACATATTTATTCCACAAACTGAATTGTAAATATTTTGTAATATTTCTGTCCTAATGGAAAAAAAAACTTAAATATATTTAGAATATTAAAAATATTTCAAAAGCAATTTAAATTATTTTTTAAAAACATAACATTTTATTTGTAAAAGTTAAAAAAAAAAATCTTGAAGCAAAGAGATAATTTAAAATTTTCAAAATCTTAGCAATTTACATCTTATTGAAAAAAGAAATTTTAACAAACAATTTAATACAGAATCGAACACTGTATAACATGACTTTAATTGTAATTATATATTTCGATGCTTTATCTCAAAAAAAAATATACGCAGGACATATAGAGCAAAGCTTTAATACCGTTAAGTAAGCATGCTAAACACATCATGCTCAATTAACATTATTAAAGCTTTGCTCTGTACGTCCTGTGTATTTGTTTATAACATACTTTTAGGTGTAAAATATATTGAAACTGGCTATTATAATTACATGTCCCTTAAAATAAAAACCTTTTTATATAATAATTTTTTTTTGTTATATTAAAAATTTAGACTTTTGTCAAACCAGAGATAAATTAAATACAGTAATCTAAGTGTATCATAAAAATCTTTTATTTAATTGTAAATGATTTATTTGAAAATATCAATATTACAAACAACTTAATATTTTTATTTTAATATTAAAATCTGATTGACTGTCTAAAACATAATTGTGCATGTGAAAGACTAGCAAAGCTTTCAATTATTACCAATTTATTTAGTAACATTTTATATACAATAGTATTGATATATAATTCATACATTTATATTTTCTTTGTTATAGATAAATATATAAACTTCTTATTTCTTTCCAAAAACTTTATTTCCATATATTAACTAATGAACATATATATATAAATTCACTTATTATCCACTTTCCAATGTTTCAACTGTTTTTTACATCACTATTACATTAGAAAATGGATATATGAATTTATATATGTGTTCATTAGTTAATATATGGAAATAAAGTTTTTGGAAATAAATTTATATATTTATTTACAATATTGGAGAACATATATTTTAAAAGAAAAAAAGTGGTGGTTTAATTTGTCATTGAATAATGATAATATTATGGTGTAATATACATTGTGGATATTTTCTTTGCTGATTATTTAGATTGTATCTTAAAATTTTATCTATTATACTATTATTACACCATCACTTTAAATATTGATTTTTAAATATTGTTTTGTTACTTCTATATGAGGATTTAAATATCTTTAATCTTTTTCTCTTTCCTAATTGAAAAAAACAATTACTTTAAAAGAAATTTTATTTCTCTTTTAATTACTTATGACTATGTGAAACTTGCAAGACTGCAAAATGAATTGTGCTATTAATAAAAAATAAAATCTTTCATTCCTCTTGGAAACATTAAATGAACTGAACAGAACAAATTCCAGCTTACCATTGGCATATTGAAGTGGATACTTATTTGAGCATTCATCATGATTTGGAGAAATGGATAGTGCTTTAAAGGTTAGTTGGAAAGAAAGAGATCAAGACAATAAATTTATTCATAACTTTGACTAAACTTACTACTCATTTGAAACTCAAATATTATATACCTACACATATATACACATTAAATTACCTATTCATGTTAAAATAGGTTTATGAGTGAACGTTTAAAATTTTCAAACATTAATTTAATTAATAAAAATAGAACAATCCTTTCTGAATGTGTTTTTAACAGGCAATTCGTAGGTATAATTTCTAAAATTATGTCTAAATAAATAAGATTCTTTTTGGAATAAATTCAGAAAGACTTAAAAATAAACATGACATGACCACCACTTCTTATGCTTGAGTATAGCTGTTGTTAAAACAGGCAAAACTCACTATATGTATTGCCACACACAGCAAGCTAGAGTAATCAATGGATGCCAGAAGGCTTGTGCATAAAATCCCTATCTAGTGCCTACTCATCCAATATCCCCAGACTAGTTTCTGGCTTGTGTCAGTGAGAAGCCTTGGATCTGACGAAGGCCATAAGCCAGAAACTAGTCTGGGGATATTGGATGACTAGGCACTAGATGGGGATTTTATTCACAAGCCTTCTGGCATCCATTGATTACTCTATAACTTGCTGTGTGTGGCAATACGTATAATGAGTTTTGCCTATTTTAACAACAGCTACACACAAGCATAAGAAGTGGTGGTCATGTGATGTTTATTGGCTTAAAACCAATCCTGCGTAATAGGATAGTGGTGGCTATGGTTATTAAAGAATCAAAGAAACCAAAATGTATGGGTACTGAACTGGGTTCAGACCCATATGACTATATACGCTAATGGGCTTGGATTGAAAACATTAAGGTGTTTTCAGTTTACGACTCGTAGTTTTGTAGTTAAGTGGAGATAAAAGGTGGCTGCTGGAGGGTTGCATTAGATCCTAAGATCTAGGTGCAGTGCTCTCAGATTCAAAGCTCCTCACTAACGAAGGCCACAAGCCGGTAACTATTTTTCAAAATAAGATTAAAAAATAATAATAATAAATAGGTATAATAATGATTGGAATCAGGAAGAAAAAAATAATCTAAAATTGTTTTGATTTTTCCATATAAAGTCTAAAAAAAATAAAAGCAAAGTAAAGTCTATTGTTTTATATTTTGAAATTTGTTAATTAACCAGATAGTTTTCTCTCTTAATATCACAAAAACTATATAAACAAAATCTTTGGTTCAATTACTGAATGTCTATTTGAACTTTTGGTAAGATTATTTTTTTAAAATTTCTCTATAAAGAAGTTAATTCCTAGAAAAGACTTTGAATGGGGGGAAAAAACTGATTCTGCACAAGTGAAAATCTTTGCAAAATATCCAGTCATGAAAAACCCAAATTGTAATTGAAATATTAGAAAAAAAAAAACAAAAGTCATGATTTCTTTCAATTACTTGCTGTGAACTCTGAATGTTATTCTGCATATTCTTTTGCATGCATAACTATATTTCAATAATTCTCCAACAATCATATAAAAATTTGTCAGTTTCCAAAAAAATAAGACTTCAAATTTCACATTAGATAAGTACCATGCTAAGGAAAAGCATCGAAAAGATTGCTTTGCAGTGCAGACAGAATTCTATAATACTGTTTAAGCCATCTGAAAAATCTATGTAAATTCTTAAAAACCTTTATTCAGAGACGACTAATTAAATTTTACATAGACTTTTGCTGCATTATAATTTTCATTAAAAAAAAATCTTTTAAATATTTAATTACATAACACAAGTGTAATTCTTGCAATTTTTCTTTAATAGTTGTTTTTTATTGTTGTCTAAAATATTTATTTTACTTTATAATAATCTTTTATATATTGTTCAATAGTTAGAATATATTTCAAACACAAGAAAATCTAATAGAATAACTCAAATGTTATTAGTATTATTTAGTTTACAAAATAAATTAATCATAGATTAGATTTAGTGAATCATATATAAAGATTTGAAATATATTGTCTATTTTCTAATGTAAATGTGCTATGTTTAACATCATGCTTCTTTGAAAAAGTGAAATAATCTACTTTCTTTTATACATTAAATTTACAGACTTTTAAGGGTAATTTTTTAAAATGTTACTGCATTATTGTTTAAAAAAATTTAAAGTGTTTAATGAAAAGAGCTTACTTTATTAAATTCACCTGATAAATAATAATTTGATAAATTAGATTTTCATTATCAATATCACCATTCTAATTTATTTAAAATTAAGATTAAATAAAATAGATTTTTGTAGCTACTGAAATAAAATATATTTAATATTACTGCATTAACATAAGTATACGTGAATATACTTGTGAAAAGGGATATGATTTATTAAAAACATTTCTTAAAAATGAATGCTATTATTTAGATGTAAAATAAATGTTATAATTTACTAATTCTTGAAATTAGATATTTAATAAAGTATATGAAACTGTTTATGATTCTATTATATTTCAATGCAGTCTAGTTGAAAAGTTAAAAAAACATAACAGTAAGAAATTATTTTTAATTAATGTCTGAGAAAAAAGAAATACTTTATTGTTAGTATTTTATGCAATTCAGATTGACAACGAACAAATATTGCAGAGTTGTGTATATATATATTTACATTATAGAACAGTGATTAATAATTTAGTCATCTAGAATCTTCATTTACTGGAAATATTTATTGTTAGTTTAGATGAAATGAGAAAATGATTTATCAATTTATTTATATTTTTGTCAAGGAAAGTTAACGTGTTCTAAATTATGAGTTACACTGAAATATTTGAGATAATAAATTCAAGTGTATTGGTAGCATGTGGAGAATGATATTAATACTTGGCTAAATGTAGTTAATGTAATCCTGTTATATGTGCCCATGAAGATGCTTTAGTGATATTTTATATATATTATGTCTGGAGAATTGAAGAAAGATTATTGAAAATTTTGTTATGTATTTGGTTTTATTGATGGATATTGTTTGATGATATGATTATATTTACATCTTAATTTTACTAATTCTTTCTATGGTATATTTCAACTCTAGCATATTTAAATTTGGTCATACAATATGGACAATATCTAGTTCAATTATGAATATTTTATAATTACTATTAAGGAGATTTAAAAAACCATGAATTATAATAGTAGTTCATTATTATGAGAGTTTATGAAATATTAAAAGTTCATTTCCAAGACACCATCCAAACTTAAAAACATATGCATATATATGTTAATGTATAAAAAATTATGTGTGGTGGATTTGTAACTTATTGTCAATATTATACTTAGGAGAAAGAAAATAATTATTATAATAGTAAATGTTTAGGTATAGGCTTATTAAATTGTAATAGGTTTAATTATTTATGAAATTACTTAAGTAATAGAAGGTTTCAATACCTTTAAATTAAACTTCGAAAGCGAATGAATCAAATAAAAAAAACATGTAAGCAGACCAGCTTGAGAAATCTTAACTCATTTAAAAGTGTGTTGAATAAGTAATACATTTTATGAAGTCAAAATCTTTATTAGTAAACTGGCATAAGAATTAAAGTAATATGATAGAATTGAAAAGTTTGTATACTATACTATTATATATGTCAAACTAATATTTTCTTGGTATGATTTCTAGAAATACTTTCATTCAATATGTAGATCAGAGATACTAATGACTTTCTGACCAATGCTGCAAATAATTTCCTAAATGTAATGATTATGGAAAAAAAAAAAAAGGAAAATGAGGAAAGAAGAATCCAGAGAAAATCAAGATAAGTAACATTATTGGGTTCTTTCTTATTTTCAACGAAAAACTGCATAAAACTAAAAAACTAAAGAAAATATATTTGGTGGAGATTGCAGTTTAAACTCAGTCTTAATCATCTTCCAGGTCCTGAAAGACCCTGTTGACATCCAATTAAACTAAAGAGCCAATGAACAACTAATAAAACAATAGATAACTATATTTTGTAGCATCCATCCTTCAATATTTTCCCAGCCTAGTAAAGCCACATCTCGAATGTATTCAAAGGACATATTCACCCAACCCAGTAAAGCCACATTTCCGATGTATTCAAGGGACATATATACTATTGCAATAAATAATCATTGTTTCTATTATGTCATTAAAAAAATGGCAATTAGACATGCATGGGTTATCTCAATTAGCTTTGTGAGTTTAGGGCTTGACTAAAAATTACCAGGGTCTTTCTTCATTGCTGTCTAGTAGTTTTTAGTTAAATTGTCAATTAAGATTTCTTGTTTATAGCAATAGCATTGTATTTGATATATATATTTTTTACAGCTAATGCATGACATTTCATCAATAATGATTTTGTTATATTAATTAAATTAGGACCTTCACACCATACATAGATTAAAGAAAGTGAACCTTCATATAATGTTTTAACACTAATACATTGGTCAAACAGTTTCGAACTATTTAAAGCTATCAATACATAAAACAATCCCTATGACAAGTATTCATATTTATATTCAATACTATAGTTATCTTTACTGCAACAACAGCTATAGAACTTGAGCATACCATTTTAACTAATGTTTATAAAAGACTTTATGACGAGAAAAATTATATATTTTCTCATGTACAAATTTGGTAAAACATAATAATAAATATGAAAATAATTTCCAAATGGTAATTTATCAAGATGATTTTTTTCCGAATGATAAGAGAGGATGTGGCAATTAATGAGAATTTGGTACTTTGAATTTTAACAACAATTAGGGCATCATCTATGTTTTCTTTCCCTAAGTTATAAATGCATCATGTATAATTGTAATTCATTCTTGTAGAAGACTTATGCAATATCTCATTATTCACAATGCAAGAAAGATCTTAAAATTTTCTTGTGACAGAAGATCTGTTTGAAATATAATTAATGATATGACACAGTAAGCAGACTGGTTTCTCAATATTTGCAAATTCATCTTACTACCCAATAATAAAGACAGCATGGTATTACAAAATAATTCACAACAAATGGATATTAATTTATTATTAAAAATCATACATAATTTCTGGAGTAATACAAAGAAATGTATATATACACAATATATTTTAATTTTGTGAAGTGGGCTAGATTTTTTTTATTTAATACAAAAACGATTTTATTCATTACAGATGTAAATAAAATATTGAAGAATTATATGTATTTATCAGATATGATATTATTAAGAGCATAACATTTTTCTATTTTAACAAACACCAAAATGGTTGGTTAAGTTTCCTGATTGCAGAGTCAGGTTGCCATTTAATGCCTTTTTATTTGGGTACTTACAACTGCAAATCACTTTCAAATAAAGACTCATAAACTGGAATAAAAACTATCTAATAATAAATGGGACATTGTTAGATTTTGTAAAATTAAATAATGATGAGTTGATTTAAAAAGTGGACATGTATACTAGTCAAAGGCACAAAAATTAAAAATACAAGTGGAATTGGATTCGTTATAAATAAAAAAATAGAAGAACAGCATTGTGGAGATCGATAGTGTATCAGACAGTGGCAAGATTAATTATTCAACTTAATGATAAATACCAAATGAAGATAATTCAAGTTTATGCCCACAAAAGTTCTCATTATGATGAAGTAGAGGATTTGCTCAGCCCAAACACTATTTTAAAATTGTCATGGGAAACTTTAATACTAGAATTTTAAAAGATAAAATTTGGTTATGGTGATAGAAATAAGAGGTTATACATTTATGGAGTTTTTTTTTTGGGGGGGACGGGACTATAATATGAATTCTTTTGCTGAGAAAAATGCTAAATAAAAATGGCTACGAAAGTATTCAAATGAAAGTATAACAGAATTGGATTATATTTTGACTAACAGAAAATATGTGTTTCAAGATAGTAATGTTCTTAATAAATTCAACACATAAAATGATCATCAATCAGTGAGATGTAAGATAACTGTTTATGCAAAACTAAAGACAGAAACTATTAAAAAAAAACAGTATTCATACGTGATATTCGTAACCTTCATAACAATGAATTTAAATTAGAGATTGCAAATCATTTTAAAATATGAACAAATTCTAAAGATGGTTTAAGTTATGAAAGAAATCAATAGGAAGATAACTAATACACTATAAAGAGCTGTAATATAGTTGGTACAAAAAAGCAGCAATTTTCCAGATTTTTTTTTTACTGAGACAAACAATGTATGAAAAAAAAAATATGAAAATGATCCATTAACAAAAAAAAAATATCAAATTTTGTAAAATGATACTAAAAAGAAATAATGATATAAGAAAATATAACAGTGACTTAGCAGAGAAACCTATAGAAGAGACTAAAAGTCCAAAAGTGTAAAACATCTGGAGTTAGCAGAACACTTATTTCTGCAATAAGAAAAAAAGATACTAAAAAGAGAGAAAACTTCATGAAATGTGTGGAAAAGTTATATAAAGAATTATATAGTAATGAAGAACAAAAAACAAAATATTTCTTTATAATTACTATAAGTTTTATCTTGCCTAAGATTTTAAATAAAGAAATGTGATATGCAATTAAATTTATAAAGAAAAGTGATAGGTAATGATGGTATTATAATCAATATCTTAAAAGAACCAGGTGAAATAGAAAAATTACTGGCAAAGTTATGTACCAAACACCTAAATGATAAAGAAGATATTAAAAATTAGAGACCTATCAGACTTTTATTAATTCTATACAAAGTATTAACTTAGATAATTACACTATTCTATAATGAATTTTGGATATTTAACAAACCATAAGAACAAGCTGAATTTATAAGTGGATTATGAAAAGGCATTTGATTGTACAAGCATTCCTCCGGTGATTAAAGGGGTGAATTACCAAGATATAAATACAGGATA
The DNA here is from genome assembly GCA_028023455.1 of Epiperipatus broadwayi. Lineage (NCBI taxonomy): Eukaryota > Metazoa > Onychophora > Udeonychophora > Euonychophora > Peripatidae > Epiperipatus > Epiperipatus broadwayi. The sequence goes on from JAQFVV010012409.1 coordinate 1,564,896, forward strand.
TTGTTATATTCTGAAGAATATTTATCAAAATGTACATAGTGATACTAAAAAGATTAAAAGAGAGTGCGACAGGATGACTATATCTCCAAAACTTTTTGTAGCAGATTTACAATATAAAAAGTTAAGTTGAGAAAAGGTGGTATCATCCTTTTCTTATCAAAATCTCTGTCGTGTGTCGAAGCCTGATCGCTCTTAAGACAGCTGTTTAAAATCTGATTGGCTGTCTGAGAGACAATCGTGCATGTAAGAGACTAGCAAACTTTCAATTATTACCAATTTATTAACAACATGCGATTTAGACAAATATTATTTACATATGTTGCTGATAAATTATATTAACATCTAGAAAATTGCGGTGTAGTAAATCTGAAATTTTGCGCCGTAATATCTTAAATTAATAACACAATGAATGATAGGTGTATATGTTTATATATTCAAGCTTTCCGGTCAAGATGCTTAAGACTGGCTTATATATATAAAAAGTTAAATTGAGAAAAGGTGGTATCATCCTTTTCTTATCAAAATCTCTCCCGTGTGTCGAAGCCTGATCGTTCTTAACACAGCTGTTTAAAATCTGATTGGCTGTCTGAGAGACTAGCAAACTTTCAATTATTACCAATAAATACTTTGTGAATTAAAATAGAAAGCTAAGGGAGTACAAATAAGTGGAGATTATTTAAATCATCTAGATTTTGCAGATCAGATGAGTGCTTTTGCAAATAATGTGTCAGAGATTCAGGAACTGTTGCAAAAGTTATCAGATAAAAATAATAAGTAGGTCTAAAAATAAATACTAAAAAAACTAAACTAATGTTTAATGAATTTTCTCAAAAAAAGAAATAAAGAGTGATGATGATGAACTAAAAAAAGTTAACAACTATAAATCCCTCAGTCAGATTATGAAAAACTTAATGGATGAAATTCATAGGATTAAACTTAAGTGCTTTTGGTAGAAATAATTTAATATTAAATGGAAATACACCTATATGTTTGTAAAAAAAAAAATTAATAGCTGTGTTTTAACAGTACTTTTTGATCAGAGACAAACAGAAGAGTAATATAGACTTCAGATCACTTAATAAAGTATGGAAAGACAAATAGGAGGAGTAACAAAAAGGGATTGAAAATGAAATACACAGGTGAGAGAACAAGCATATATTGAAAGAATTAAAATACTAAATTGGAGCTGGACTGGATATATTGTTAGAAGAGATAATAATAGATAGACAGTTGAAATCTTAAACTGCATTCCAAGAGATTGTAAAAACCTCTAGAATGAGACCATATGTGAATTAGTTGGTTGAAATAAGGAGAGGCTAGAGGTCAGAGACTGGATTAAATTTGAAAAGACCACCCTGTTATGGATCAATATGATGCAATAAATGTTATTGTCAATATGAAGCAGAAATAATGTGACACAGCTTTTGAAACAATATAAAAAAATGAATTAATTTAATTAATTTATAGTTATGAAATTCCATGAATGAAAGTGAAAAGAAAGTTTAAAATTTGAATGAATTGATTAAATTCAGCATTACAATAAATGATTTAAGTTAATTACTACAATTATGAGAACTAAATTTTTATTGACTAATGTACCAAGTGAAAGGGGCTTTAGGATAATCAATGTGATATGATCATTTAGTAATCACATCTAATAAAAGACTCCAGAAGCAATTTTTTACAATGAAAAAATTATTTGGAATTATTACAATGTGCTACATTTAATATATACACTGGAGCAGATAAGTTAAATGATAATCAAAAAAAAAAAATAAAAAAATTACACTGGGATTAAAAAGTATTCGGAGAATTGTGTATAAAACTATTGAACTCACCCATCACTTTGATACTTGAATATCATATTTCAACAAATAATCATATATATTTTATTATATGCCAATGAAATATGTTCCATGAAAGCAAGTATTATTTTTTCTTAAAAAATATTTTTTTCAATATTTTCATCTTTATCATATTTTGTAAGTGTAATATTACCCAATTCATAAAAAACAAAAACAAAATCAAAACGATGTTTTCTGATATTCATAAGAATTAGTGAAAACAATTTTTGAATTAAATCACACAAAACTATGCACGTGTGATATAAGTTATTTATATTATATTTAAATTAATACATTGTACAGGCTTACACACACCTGCACATATATAAGTCATATATAAAGGATTCGAAATCAGATCTTCACACGACCCTCAGCTCTCCATGCCATCCCATATTGCTGACCCACCTGATCATACACATGTTGAAAAAATAAATAATCACATTATATTTAGTAAGTTGACAAAGATAATAAGTTTTCCAGATCTTCAAAAATACAATCCATATAAAAAAAAAACAAAAAAAATCACCAATATGAAAATGTATAGAAAATATTTGTACTGTATTTTGTTCAATTTAATGACAAACAAAAATGTTTGCTTATTGCTTTTTCATATTATAATATGCTATTATATTACAAATATTTCATTTTTTTAAAATTTATATATTTTTTTCCACAGCTTATAACTTTATGCAAATATATATGTTTTATTGACAAGTTTTAACAAATAAATATATATGTACTATATAACAAATATCAATATGTCTGTAGTGTTAATGGCAGCTATTGTTGCTTTACTATTACAACTGCAGAAATAATTATTTAGTTCTATATATTATGCATATATATTGCTAATAGTAATAATACACATTTTACATTTATATAATACATGGAATAAGAAATTAAACAATTTTTAATGATGCCTACTGAGTTTGATATTTATTATGGTTAAAATAGTTACAAAAAATTGAATTGCTTTCTTTCTCCGGTCTAATTTCATCATATACAAATGTCACATGCTAATATATATATATAATTTAGTTAAAATGCTATGTTCCACTGCAAACTTACACATTTTTTCTTTTATTTACTGCATTATATATTAACATACTGGTTTTTAAACATCTAAATATAACTACTATTATATAAATACATCTGAAACAAATTCTCAAAATCATATACACAAACAAGTATAATATGGATTCTGGACATTAGTGGCTTTTTATTTTAATCCTGCCTTTGAATTAAATTTCATGAAACACAAAAATAATTTGATAATTATATATATTTTTTAAAAAATAAAAATTATTAAAAGAAACTCTGGTATATGAATTACACGCATAAATATGCTGAACACACATACGTCAAAAGAATTTTGATTGAATCAAAACATACTACACTGTATGCATAAAATAAAATAATTGCCAAATAATATTTATAATCTACACGTTGAAATTATACTACAAAATATTCAACCTGCAAAACAAAAGCTTCCAATAAACGAACCGAAATATATAAATTTTACATATTAGTATGTATTACATTTTTTGAAGGATAATATAAAAACTGCGATTATATATTTTAAAAAAAAAACCATTTGAATAAATGTAACTAACTTAAAAATTTCTGAATAAAAATATATATTTGTTATTAAAAAAATAATGGTGATCAAATGGATTAAACAATTGATATAACGTAGGCTTATTGAATGAATTGTAAATTTCGAAGGGCTTACAAATTATCAGTGAAAAAAGCAAATATAGAATTTTAGAGAAATGAAAATATATTTTTGAAATTTCTGACCTAAAATTACACAATATTTCTAAAACTACAAATAGCAATATAAAAAATATACTAAATTTTGTTAGAATAAAATTTAAATTAAATTATATAAGCACAAGTACCTACAATTCAATTTCATAAACTGGATTTCTAAAACTATCAATGGAATTGAAAAACATTTTATAAATTGAGATTTAATACTACTCAATATTTAATGTAAAACACTAGCAAGATTTAGTTATTATCTGCAATAAGTTCTAAAACAATCATAATTTTTAATTACTAAAATGTCATAACTAAACTAATTTGCGTACAATATTGCACATAGATACAGTTGTAGGTAATTATAAGTCAATATAAACAATTACGATCGGTAGTTAGAATTACAATTCTCGATAAATCACCAATAACATCACAACTTTTATTAATAACAGCTATAAAATATTAACAATTACGAGAGTTAAATTTTATTTATTATTCTTTAATAATAATAACAATAATAATAATAATAAAGATCGAACTAATCAAGCATGTGGTGTCAGGAAATCACTCAATAACGTTAACACAATTTTCGAGCTTCACTCTTAATTAAGATCAAAAAGAAAGTTTCAATTCATGATTATAAATTTATTATAAAAGTATAAGTTTACTTACGTAAAAAAAAAAAAAAAATCTTTAAATTTGCATATAATTGCAAAATGAGACAATTAATAAAAACATTGCCGTACTATTGGAGGAAAGTAGCCATTTTGTTTAAAAAGACAAGTAGGAACATAGCGCGAAAAAAATGCAATTTTATTGGTCGAGTTCTGACGTCATTTTATTCTCGTTATTATTATTACTTTTTTAATGTACAATCTCGTCCAAACGTTCTTTTGGCCCAACGTTGTGGTTGTATGAAACAATTTAATTATCGATGAAGGTTAGTTTAAAATTTAAAAGTGTAATTATTTATACATTTTTATGAGAAAATAACCCGTATAATTTTTTTTTTTTAATACTGCAAGTTGTTTTCAAAGGCTATTTTGAAAATAATATACAAATTTAAGAAAGATGTTTTAGATTTTACTTTTTGCATGAATGTTTTTAGATAAGGCCTTCATCTTGATGAAAATATGTTGATACTCCCTCTATGCTGGTTATAATTTAATATATATTATTATAAGATCTTATGGAATATAAATCATCGTTTCAGAATTTATTTCAAGAAAATGTTATGAAGTTTTGAATTTAAAAAGTTGAATGAGTTAGCCATATAGTTATATTGATTTGTGGAAACTTTTTTAAGGCATTTTATGTAAAAGGAATTTTTTGAATAAATATTTAACTATTTGGCAATTCACGATTCGATTGACATTTAACTAATCTAATATGCATAACAGTAACATAGCTTGTCTTTGTTTTGTTTTTTTTTTAATTCATTTTTATTTGATGGCAATCTAGTCTGGATATTAATTTATTGAAAATACACCAAAATTATGTGAAATTGATTTGTGTCTTCTGCCACAATATCACTTTATATATGTTTAAAATATTATGATCTCAAGTTCGATGCTTTCTGGCTCTATCAGTATGAAAAGTTTTCCTTCAAAAATTAATAATCGTATTTTGAATTTAATAAGTTGGTGTGCCGATATTGTTCACCTCCATAAATCATTGAGCCATTTGAATGAACTACAGAAAAGTGTTTCGGTTAATAAATATCTCTATTTTGGTATTTCAATAGAAGGTACTATATGAGCATAATTAGATTTCTAAATTTTTGAACAGTAATCTGCATATAAAACATTTAGGAATCTTGACATACTTCAACCATTAATGAAAAACTAATAATTAAAATTTATCCAATTTTATGACCGACGGGTAAAATTTTTTTTTAGTATGCCATAATTAAATGAAGCTGCAAATTCTGATTATAGATCTTCATTTTGTCATCATATGAAACTTGTAAATAAATGAAAAGTTTTAACAAGTTTCTTTAAAAATGAAATTAAAATTGTTCCATTGCAATGTTCTTAAAATTTATTATAAAATAGGTAAATAACTAACATACATTGACTGGTAACCCATTGACTAATGAATGGGTGGCTAGTTAGATTTGTTGTGAGGATTCAAAAAGTAATATTTTATCTACTAGTATAACCTAGAATAAATTGATATCACCCTACACATTTCTTGAAATAACAAATCTTTCTATTTATGACAATTACCAAATATTCTGATTGATTAATATATATTATTACAATAATTTTTAATTTAAGCATTTGACGACCTCTGTACTAAAAATCCACAATATATCCCTATAAAATCTTATATAAAATGAAAATAACCTTTTTTTCTAAGTGACTAAAGGAAATTTAATTTTTATTAAAATATTAATAATCCATTGAACATCTTCCATCATTGCTTGCTCATAATATTGCTGGTGATTGATAAAACCTAACGTTTAAATACTTATAAGCTAGCCAGTCATCAACATCTGGAAGCTGTAGTGCTAGTATAGTTAACTGTGTGGCTGAAAAACTAAAGCAGTACTGTTTAAAAAAAAAGAAAATAATATTGGAATTAAAAAACAATAAGAGAATGGAAAATTTCTTAACTAATATAAAAATCCCTTTTTCTTTCAAAGAAAATTTCCAATTAATCCTATTTGACATGTAATAGCACCAATAACCTATATACTGTACTATGAAATTGGGAACATTTTAGTAGAGAGAATGCTGTACCAATAGAATAGAGTTTATCATCTGCATATCATGAAAAAATATATCAAAAATAAATGCAACCTGAAAATATATGCTTGATTGGTTCAACATGGGCAGCGATTTGTTTGCTGCGGTTAAAACTTGGAGAGATATGGACAGGGGTATATATGCCTGTTTTATTGAAAGATAGCAGTGTGCAAAATATAACCAACTGGAGCTAAAGCTTGAAGCAAGGTGTGATTGCTACTATTTCTGTGTATCACAAAAGGAAAATTATTCTGCTTTCACATTTGAAAGGAAATGCATATCTTGATGAATGGCCAGCTTCTAAATATTAGTGTTTCATCAATCACTAGCAGTATTATGTGAAAGTAGAGGTGGAAGCCTATATACAGTGTTGAATTTTTTTGACTTGAGGCAGTGCAAAATTTTAAAAACGAATGAGACTCGCTTTTTTAGAATTTATCACATTTACACCAATTAACTTGGAAAATCTTTCAACAAAACAAATCTTGACCTTTTCACTGAATTCCTGGATGATATTTGAAACACTTTTCACGCATGAAATTGCTGATAATTTTCAATTTGGATGATAGGATTTGCGTTTGATCTCATTACTAACTTATTTACTTTCCATAATTTTATTTCATATAATTATTGGTGAAGTATAATGTTTTGTCTGTGTAATTTTTATAGCAACTACATTTTTTGAATTTTTGTCATCGAAATCTTGTTGGATTTTAATTTCTTGTGGATTTAGTGTTTAAATTCTTATAAATTACACTTTATTTTTGGCATTATGCTTGTTACATCCTTATTTTTCACGGAATAGTTTTTAATGATTTAATTTTAGTGTTTTATTAATTTGTATTTGATCACTAAATATATTTTCAGGTTTTCAAAGTCCATTCATGTTTTTGATTTTTTATGAAAAATAATGAAATTTATCAGTTTTTTTATTTTTATTTTATTTATATGTGTATAATGACTTCATTCTATGGGCAAAGCATAACACTTTTATCCCAAATAATGAGCTCATTTGATATTCCTAAAATTCCTCAAAGCAAATATCTTATAAAAAATAGAGCAATGGTAATGAGTTACTATATTTAGAAGAAGTAATTTGTTAAATTCAAAATATATAAAAATCAGTTATTAAAAAATGGTACTTTTGTAGATGTATAATGGAAGTTCCCCACCTCCGCTTGTTTTAATTATCCATTTACGCGAGTGTCAGAAAAATCTTTATAATATGGATGACTACAAGCTATCTTATTTAATATGATTCCAACAAATAAGGAAATACAGAAAACTACAAATGATTGTAATCAAAGGAAATTTAATATAAATAAAAAAGTTGGTCAAAGAAAATATAGTAAGAGTGTGTTATAAATGTAGGATCTTGTTGGCAGATAGAAATCCTTAATAAAATGCATTATTGCCACAAATGCATTTTTATATAGTCGTTGCAATATAAATTCTGCTAGATAGGAATCAATGTTACGTCGCAGTTTCCTTGTGCTTTTGTTTCTTTCATTGGAAAATCCCAAATTTTAATCATTTCCATAAAAAAAAAGTAAAAGCTCAAAAATAATATACTAAATGTAATAAAATGCCGTCAAATAATGACAACAATATTCACAACTTGTTTACATTCATACTCTATCATATGCATAAAAAAATTATTAATTTTGTGTTGTGAAATGGAATTTATAAGCCATTTGGAAATATTGGTCGAAATATTTTTTAAAGGTAATGGTAACTTATAATTCATTTTCTTAATATTGTTTAATTTTAATAAGTAACATATTCATTAAAATATTTTTGAGAAAATAAATATAAAACAAATAATTGAGGTTCCTGAAAATGGATAATTATGACAACCACAGGTGGCTAACTTATTGTGCATCTACAAAAGTACCAAAAAAAAATTAAGGTTTAAAGTGTTAATTAATGAAGAAAAAATTGATCTATTAATTAAAAAAAACAGTAACCTGTAACAGCATTTCAGTAATTAAAAAAAATTATAATTTTATTGAATTTCTGTCATTTTACTTTTTGCATAGTCAAGGAATGATATTTCTTGATTAGTTAATGTTTAGAAGAAGAAAAAAATTAACATCGTATATTTTATTTTTATTTTTGAATATCTAACCAGTAAAATTTATATTTTTTTGCAGCATTATTATTATTATTTTTTTTAAAGCAGCAATTCATGAATTTATTTTACATAAATGCAGTTGAAATTAAGTAAAAATTGGATAAAAGAAATGTAATGTTAAGTTTATTCCTGTATCTTTGTAAATGATTAAATCTTTTTTGTAATTTTTTTGCAGATATTATATTTTTTATTATATTATCTTGAATGTCACAAACAAATTAAGAGATTATTGACTTAAAATTGTATAAATAAATATTTTTAACTTATGCTTAATAAAAAAAATCACATCTTAAATCATTGTTTCTCTAAAATTGGAGATGTTGATGGGTTTCTAATATTTTAATAAAAATTAAGTTTCCATTAGTCATTTTTTTTAAAAAAAGGATATTTTCATTTTACATTTGACTACTATTTAAAATTATTGTAGGAGAATCTAAAAGATGCTTCTGAAAATGTAATAAATTATAAAACAGTAAGAGATCAAAAAAAAAAAAACTAGAATGAGGTGGGTGAATAAAATATTAAAGATGGCAAAATCTGAATTCTGTATAAAGTAAAAGTACATGTAGAAGATTTAATAATTGAAACATGAACTGTGTAAAAGTAGGGAGAAAGTAATTAAAAGATTAAGATATATTTGATTTCATGTAGAATGAAACAATTTGGTTGGAAAACTATAGGAATGTTCATGATAATTTGTTTTATGTGATAGAAATAACGTTTATTTGAATATGAGATAATAAATTGTGCAACAATGAAGTTGTAAAGCTATAATAAATATATCTCAAGGAATCAAATTTCAGCTGAAATTATTAAAATATTTGAGACGTAGTTGATCTTTGTAATATGATATACAACTCACAATGATTAGATTTTCTCTGGTGTTTTGATACTGTAGACAAAAATAGCATAATACAATGATATAGGCTTTTATAACAATTATAGTATTATATTTTGACCAAGTTGGTGGAATTCTCATAGATTAGTCACATTTTAACATTTGGATTTAGAAAGAGGATGTCAATGGAATAATAGTTTGTTAAGAAATATATTGATTTTGAAAAGTATTGGAGTCAATTAGAATTTTGTAGTTGAATAAATTGGAGAAATATCTTAAAATTGAAAAATATACCTTGAATTTAATGGTTTTAAAAAAAGATCTATATATTGAAATGAATAATGTCATTCATTTCTCTTGATTAATATGATTTTATTGTGAGGATAGTGAATAAATTTAGCATTCAAAACTTCTAAAGAAAATTATATAATAAATATCAAAGTATTGAATAATAGGTTTTATTATAACAGTGATTAAATTTAAAAGAAATTATATAAACTGTTAAAACTTTTTATTAACAAAAATTGAAAGAATGTATTGAAAAACACCTTGATTAAATATATTAATGTTAAAAGTGTAGATTTTAAATAATTAAATATTAAAATGTGTTACTAAAAAGATTAAGCTTGTTTTAAGATATGAGATTCGAAAATGGGGTAGGGTTCAAGTAATTTAATATAGGGTTTGAAAATTCAATCAAATAATGTGAGGATTTTTAAAATAAATGAGGTTGTAATGGTGCCAAAAATGAGATTATCAAAGCTATTTAACACTAGATCAAAACCTATAGGCAATTTTTCTTGAAATTGATCGGTCTGGATTCTTGCTTTATTCAAGATGCATCAAACCATTAGAATGATGAAGTAGAAAAGAGGAAAAATTGCCACCTGGATCTAGATCTCTTGAGAACCTGCTCTAGCTATTTTTGAAAAAATCTATAATCAATGGGAAGAAACAATTGCGAAAACAGGAGTTTACTAAAGGATACCAGTCATTTGTAAAGAAAGAAATGCAAATATAAATGGGATCAAATAATGCATACCATTGTAAAAAAAGTATTAGCCAACAAACTAGAGAATTCCGGCTTCAAACTTTTGCTTAGTTAAAAAAAAAAACCCTCTAGATTAGACTATCCTAAAGTATTAATCATGCTAAGTTATATTTTATAACCTGATAGCATATATTTAATTCTAATGAACTATATCTTGTGAATAGTGTTTATATAACTATTTAGTTGATGGATTAATGTTAGAAGAAAATGCTTTAATAAATAAATTTGGTTGCTGTCGAATAGCTACCATATCCCACTCGATGGCGCAGTTTTCACGCTTAAACTATAAAATATGATCATTCCCGGGCCGTTAATTATAATCATTTTGATGTTTTTTGTAATACGAAAATAAAAGCAAGAAAATCGTCTTTTTTAAATATTTTTTATTAACGTATACAAATTAAATGATAATAATAAATGTAAAATAAAATAAACAAATTACAATTTGATTCGTCTTTTTTAGTTTGCTTTTTATTAGAAAAATCAATTTTATATTGGAGATTTTTTTACTGGTGTTACGGCTTTTTCTTTTTGTTGTTTAAAAACTCGCTATGCAAGCAAGTAGTTGGTTGCAGACGGTTGTGGGTTCGCGTCCCGGCCGATGCTATGACATGGAAAAAAAAAAAAAAGTAAAATTTCTTACTCTTTTACATTTTATTTCTACAGAGAAACAGATATTGTGTTATCGCTATTTTTTACTTTTTTAGTCTTTGTTTTAATTTTTTTTTTTTTACAGACACAGATATTACCGCTATTTTTTATTTCAAATAGAATGACAACTAAAAGTAAAAGTTGTTACGGTTAGGTTTAGGGTTAGTGTTCTGTTGTTCGTAATGCTAAAATAAAAAATATCAAAATCGTATTTTTGTAAATATTTTTTTTAATAACATCTATAAAATAAATGATAATAAACGTAAACTATATTCAACAAAGTATAACAGTAGTCGGAAAAAAGAAACAAACTTTTTCAAACGACAAATATATATATGTTTATAATATATGGTTTGTATGACATTTAAAAAAACAGTGTACAATTGTACTCTTCTTACTGGATATTTTTGTGTTAACGTTCTTTTTTATTTCAAAAATATACACACGGTACAATCTTAAAATGTATCGTGGAATGTTACGAACAGTACGTTACTTGATGCGTTACCTAATTCCAACTCACTTTATGCATATATCTCGTCAACATTTACTACTTAGAACTTCAATACACTACGGTGTAAAAAGTCTGTTAATTATTATTTTACAAAATCTGAACATTTCAATACTTTAAAATAAAAAAAAATCCAATGAAAACATTTCCATCCAATTCAAAAAAACACACCCTTCTCCCAAGCCGTAACCATTTTATAAACTGCGAATTTGGAAAATGTATTTGCTGTGATGCGACATAGCAGCCTGCAATCTGTAGCACAACAAAAAAGTTGTATTATAGACAATGCGGGTTCGAACGTGTCAGCTGCGGAAATGGCATTTTTGTGTTTTAGCACGAAAACGGCGCCATCCAGTGAGATATGGTGGCTCATCAACGATAACCAAAAATTTTTTTCCAGTTATTGCTAAGCGGCTATAAATACTTTAGTTACACTGAAATTTTAAAATTTATATTTGAAAAAAATTAGCAGTCTTGTTTTTACTACTGTAACCAGTTGGGTTACATGGCACACACAAGATAGTTGTGTATGCACATATATATATATATAAAGGAAAGACAGAAATAAACAACTATAGATATTTTTCTACATTTCCTACAATAAAAATAATAATGGGTTAAATCATTCTGAATTTAAAGTATAATTTTTTTATAAATTAAAAAAATTAAATAAATGTTAATATTGTTTTATTATTGGAATCTTAATTGGTAAATATTTTTTATCTAAGTAAGAACATGTATATCACATTTTGATAAAAATTTCAAACTTGATTTCAATAGCGATTAGAGAGAGAAAAAAAACTTATCAATTAAGGTGTTTTTATGACTCCAAATAATTCTATAAAAGGGCTGGTAAAAAATAGTTCAGTCTGGTTTAAGTTTTTGAGAATCAGTGACCAAATTGGCCAGCTACAAAATTGGTTATAATATTTTGTTGCAGCTTGTTGAAGTTTGCAGCAGTTAGTTTTAGCTGGCTAAAGAGATGGCTGGCAGATTTATACAGATCTCCCATGAGATGTAGCTAAAGTAAAGGCAGGAGGTCCAGCAGCAGTTTATAATTCTATGGAGGAGTTCCGATTCACATGAAGCCAGGGTCACTTTAAATGTAGATAAGACAGTTTGCTGGCCTGAAGATCATCAAGTTCTAGATAGAAGGAAGCTCATGGCATGCGAATAAACTACTTGAATGCTTTTCCTGATGCTGACAATTGCCTGAATTATGCATATTTTGATGATGGATCAAAAACCAAGCTTACTAAGAGAAGGCTTGAAGAATTGGTATATGTATGCAGAGAAGCATAGATAAATGTATATATAGCTGGTGAGTGGGTTTAAAATCCTTAAAATGACTTAATAAGATAAAAACAAATGAATAATTTGTTTGAGTCAAACGTCTAAAAGAAAGATGATTTGATATATTTATTTTTGAAGAAATTGTTTTGGTAATTCCTTATAAAAAAAATGACATTAAAAAAAATATAACTTAAAATGCAAGCATAATTTTGTTTGAATAAAAAAGTAATGAATAGATTATTCTAAAAAAGTTGATAATTAATCAACAATGAAAAAGTGACTATTTCCTTTTAAAAAAGAAAACTAATTGATTAAGAGTTACCTGATGAATAAACCTTTTCTGTCAAAAATTGACTATACCTTTTTTTAAAAAAGAAAGTTAATAGCTTATTCAAATTATATTTTATATATTAACATGCAAATGTGAATTTTATTCATCTTAATATTAACCAAGGCGTTAATTATGGAAAGTACATTTTGAATAACTATTTTGTCAGGTTGAAATAGGTAAATATCAATATGTGCCTTTACATGTACAATATATATGTTAAATTAAGAAATAATTACAATAAAATTAATTTTATTTTGACAAAAATGAAATATATGATGTAGACTTCTGTATATTTGCAATTCAATACAACTACCCATGTATGTTAAATATATTGTAATATTATAGAAAATGAATTTCATTTACGTTATTCGTCACTTGTACTGCACTCGGTATGTGTGTATATATCAAATGCGTGTCAAATAGACACGTAAATTTTAGTCATTTTTTTATTATTGGTATTTTATTTCATTTAAAAGTGATAGCCCAAAAAATTGTTTATTTTATGACGAGTCAAATATGTTCAGAAATTTCACGCATATACATGCATGTGTGTATATATACAATTGTATATCAAATAGACATGCAAATTTTAATCTTTTTTTTAGTATTAAATGTCAATTCAGAAATGTTCATTTTATATTGGCCCACCTGTCTGTGCTGCTTGGTTTTAAATAAATCTATTGAAACATATAAATCAATGCTATAATTTGAATTTTGTAAATTACATATATGTAAATCACATTGTGATAATTTTTTTTTTATTGTATGTTAATCAAAAGGCTTGATTAGTATGTGAAGAGCCATATTCTAAAGACCTTAATTTTATTTATTTATTTTTTATTGTTAATAAACTTGTATTCAATTGTTAAAAATCTTATTCCATCATTCTCTTGGTCACCATAACATTTATAGAGCTTGTGCTATTCTGAGCTAGATTCGTGTATAGTGGCTGGATATATTAATGGGGATGTGTTTAGTGCTTTAGGGGCAGCCAGTATGGCATTGTCTTGGCTTGGTGTGAGGATTATATTCTTCAAAGCCCCTGCACTACATTTTATTTTAGTTTAGTCTATTAAAAGTTGTTTATAGTTGGCAAGTACATTAATGGTACTAAGTGGTCAGAATTGACGATGATCAGCATGGTTTAATATCCCAGCATTATTGTTTTGATAATTAAAATATTTATGGATCAGCGCTTAAGTGGTGCATCCAAAGTTATATTTCAATAATTGTCCAAGCTGACAAAGGCTCAATCATTAGCCTGGTCTACTGGAGATTCATTTCAAATCCAGTCACCAGATTGACTGTTGAATTATATTTTGTATTGTTCAAAATCAGTCTCAAGATGAACTGTTGATTTTATTATTGATGTATTTTGATTTATCATCTCATGAAGATGAATGGTTTACTTGAGTATTACTTATACTGAATGATAATAATTCTGGTTGATGTATAGTTAATCATGGTTACTCTGAGGTGTAACTGAACTGGCTGATCTCTCTTTATAATATAAGTGCTTATATGTATTTTTGGGATGTTAAACATTACTTAAACATCCTCTATATTAGTGTTCTTCAACCACTGGTCCGCAGAAGTTTTCTACCAGTCCGCGCTAGATTGGCAAGAAAGTTTGTAATAACATAATAATATTTTAAACTTTTAATTAATATAAACAATTTTTATTTATTTTTTCATCGCATTTTTACCCAATTAAAAAAAAAAAGAAACAAAAATAAAATCTAATCAATCATACATAAATTAATTTGTTTTTCTATTTATCACAGATGTTTATGGGGGGGGGTAGAAAAAGTTTTCAATTACACAAACTCCGGTTGTCTTTTAATAGCCAATCACGGCTTCTTGTCATCGTTGTAAACAGTAAAATGTAACGTGACTTTTTTTTCTACTCTCTTTTAATATTTCATTTTTAGTGGTTTTTTTTTTTTTTGGCTTTAACTTTTATTTTTGAAATCAATTTTTATTACCTTTTTAATAAGTTCTGTCTCTAACTTTTACAAAGTATTTCTCAATACACCCCCACCACCCCAAAATAAAGTAAGATCAAAACTTTACACTTTTTCAAGTTTCAGTTGTTTGTTGTTTTTTTTGTTTAAAAATACGGCCACTTTTATTTTAGCCTATAAGGCGATATCTTTTTTGCCTTTGTATACTGCTGATATACTAGAACTTTTATTTTTAAAACCAATTCTTATTACCTTTTTTAAAAATAAAAACAAACCAAAAATAACTGTTGTCTCAGTGAAGAAAAAGTATTTCTCAACCCACTTCCCCCCAAAAAATTAAAATAAGATCTTTTTTGGCTTTAACTTTTATTTTTGAAATCAATTTTTATGACCTTTTTTTTTTAAAAAAATAAAAACCAAAAAATAAGTTCTCTCTAACTTTTACAAAGTATTTCTCAATACACCCCCACCACCCCAAAATAAAGTAAGATCAAAACTTTTGACTTTTTCAAGTTTTGTTTTTTTTTTTTTTTGGCCTATAAGGCGATGTTTTTTTTGGTTTTATTTGTATACCGCTAAAATACTAAAACTTTTATTTTTAAAACCAATTTCTGTTACCTTTTTTTAAAAATAAAAACAAACAAAAAATAACTTTGGTGTCTATCTTTTGTCTCAGTGATGACTTACCCTCCCTCCCACTCCAAAATAAAATAAGATCAAAACTTGACTTTCTCAACATTTAGGTGAATAACATTTTATTCTTGCATGTTTAAAAATGAAATAATAAACGTAAAATGCAAGCACATTAATGAGAACGATTGTTATTGTACTGTTTTCTGTAGCAGTATGACTGCGCAACTCTAGAAAGAGTGTTCAACATGTGAAGGTAAGCAACACCATTACAATACACAATAACTAGTATGCTATTTTGGTCAGTTATAACAATTATGCATATCTAAGGCTAAGCAGGTTACATCTTTAAGAAAATTTATCTGTAAACTTCTGCCGGTCCGCGAAATCTTATTTTTACCGGTCCGCAGGTGTGAAAAGATTGAAGACCACTGCTTTATATCATTTTTACTTTAATACTTTGTAATATCTTTATATTTTATATTAAAAATCATTATTTGAAATATCTTGAACTAGGGCAGTTGATGTTAACGTACTGGTAACTGTCACACTAGGTACGACCCCATATTTCCCCCATCCTATTACAGTATATACATGTGATTTGTTAAAATTTTATCTTCAAAAAAAACTTTTCTTTGTTGGGAAATTGTCCCCAAATATTAAAAGTTGTCTATAAACATATAATATTCACTTTGAGTTCACAATGTCTACACTTGTAAATATGTAAAGTGAAGTGTCTAAGGTTTAATAAATAATATAATTATTACTATTAAGTTAAAGGTTTATTTTGAGTTCATTTGTATATAAACTATATCTTTTGATTACTATTAGATTTTATATATGTTGAACTTATAAATGCAGTTTAGTGTTGAGTGGTTAAAATATACTATATCTATATGATGGATTTAGTCAAGGTTTTGTCCTACATATTTGGGATCAGAACGAAAGGGTCACATCAGTTAATGTAGATATATTATTAAGTTTGAGATCTGACTCAAAAGAACCATCCCAGCAATTATATTGAGCTATTATTCAATCTGGATTCATAACTAAGGTGACCACTCCTTAGAATTATCATTGTAAGAAAGGGTATTGGTTATAACAATCTCATACTAGATATATGTGTGACTATCCTATTAAGCTCCATTAAATGAAATGTATTTGTCATGGCTTGCCATATGTAGGATTACAGCTAGGCTGTATTACACCACATATGCTTGGTCATATAATTCTTTTAATATTATGATATGTAATTGAAATTGTTAAGGATTAAAATTAATCAAAATTAACCTTGGATACTTTACAAATAACTATTTAATGAATAATATTTCTGTAATGTAATTTGCATTGCACCACTCATGCAAAGTAGGGACTGATTTTTATCCATTTTTAATAGCTTGTGGATAGGTGTAATCATAAACATGACCAAAGACATGAAAAAAACGTATAAACCCCAAGATGTACATTTCATGCTGTATAAGCACTCATCCGTTGATCCAGATGACAATGTTTTGCACATATCTTTATCATGTGTTTATTATATATATATAGATAGCCAATTATTACAGTTTGATGTGTCAAACTTGTTTTCCTCACAACTTTGAGACAAACCACTTAATGAAAATATATAATAGTAATTGTTATTGTTTTCTATTGTGCATGTTAACTGAGTTAAAAGATAGGAAAATGTCTTATTAAAGCAATAATCAGTTATTTAAAATATATATATACATTTTTATGATATAGTCTGACAGTTAACATTTTTAAAATAAACTAATGTTTTGTTTACATAATGGATTATCTCCTTTATATGTAATATTGTCAGGTTTGCATATTTATAATTATATATTTCATCAGGAGTAGCTTATGTTCTACATGATCTAGCCAAAAAATGCAAATACTGATTATGTAGTTGTCATCATTGCATGTTAAAAAATATTTTGAATTCTATTTAAATATATGAAGAATATGTGCCCATATATTTCCTAATATTTATTGGCAGGTTGCATGTGATTTGAAACAATTTTAAACATATATAAGCTGATCATTACAATATATACTTAACCTGATTGAAATCCGGTTCAATGGTGTTGTTATTAAATAAAAAAAAAAGAAATTTATTAAGCTTTTAATTTTAATTAAACGTAGAGTTTAAATTTGCAATATTATTTAAAAAGAATGCGTGTATCCAAGTATACACGTGTTTATATGTAAAACGGATTTTTTAAAAATATTTATCGATTTATTTTAAAATAGTTTTCATATATCGTCTGTTTTTAAATCCATTTGATTTGAAAACAAGCTGGCTAGCTAATTGCATTCCTGTTGCTTTTATTTTAATTATTGTAAACAATTTTGATAGCGGAGATTTGATTTTTATGTTGTTTTCATTTCAATAAACCCTGGGTAGAATTCTTAGATAGATTGAGCGGGAGATTAATATTTGCCCTGCCTAAGTTGTAGAAATTGGACAACAAGTAAAGTGTTTCGTGGGAAAATGGAGCAACGTATAAATAGCCCCGAAAATTTGGAGTGTCAGTTAATTCAGTTTTGAGAGATAGACAAGTGGTTTTCTGACGTGAAAGTTATATCAGCGCGGACATTTAAATTTCTTAGTTAAAGGACATCAGCTGTTATTAAATACTTTCGCTTGCAAAAATGAAAAATTCTATCCTTGTTATCACCACTCGAATGGCTTGCTAACTCCACAAAAGACGGATCCCTGACTTCCAAGTTTGCTCCAGTAATGCCTTGGACACCTAAAAGAAGCCGGAACTTCTCTACATCTACCTTGCTGCCTAAAGAACCTGAAAATGAACTTAAGTAAAAGTGCGCACTCTACGTCAACTTTGTTTTACCAAAAGGTAACTATTTTCGATTTTATTCTTCCCAGGGTAAATTAATTCTTATTAAATCTCCACTCAATCTAGTCATAAATATGTCTCCTTAAATCAATATAGCCTCATATCTAATATTTGCTGTGTTTTCCAATATTTTATAGTGTGTCTTGGAATCTTAGTTTTAAGATTCCAATTTGCTTTCAGTTTTGTTTATTGGAGAGTGACGAATGAGTTTTATATTTATATTTTATGCCTCGCTTTTATAAATGCTTTAGCGGTCGTGCATTTTAAATGCTTACCTGTAATTATTTAGTATTCAATAATTAATTTTAAACTCTGTTTGCCCTATTGCTAAACCTCCAAAAATCTTTTGGCTGGCGACTTTATCGTCTAATTTGCCGCCGGTGGTGATTTCGTTTCTAATATCTCTAAAAAGCGGAAATTAGAATTGTGTTTTCCTTTGTAATTTTATACGTCGTCAGCAGGAAGATAAAATTTATCCTTTCTTAAATTACAGGTGAGCGATACTTTCGTTCTGCTAAAGTGTTTACAACTTTTAAGATTTTCGTACTCGTGCACTCTCCGATAGATTTATTTTTGTATTTATTACGTATGCTTTAAATTTATCAGAGCGTGTACTCAGAATTTGTTTGTAATTCATTTTCTTTTCTTTAATTGCTGAGGCAGACGTGTTTTCTAATTATTTGCTTGTCTCCTATTGAGACCTTTTCGTATTAATTTTAGACTAATTTTCGCCAATCGTTTGGCTGGGATTCACCAATTTTAATTGTTTTTACTTCGTTTCAAGCATATTTTTCGGTTGTTCTTGAGATGGATCAATCACCGTTATTTTAAACGTAGTAATAGGTGCAGCTCATACCGATATAAGGACATTCAAGGTCTGACCAAGTTTTAGATCTCGAACAGCTCATCGGCGCTGGATTCTTTGGTCTATTTCAGGGGCATATGGTTTAAATATCTGAAAGTGAAAACCAATGTTTAGGTGAATCCTCTGCTGAATAAAATTTGCTTCCTCCCTTTTACATTTGTTTATTAGAAGATCAGTCAGTCTGTCATAGCTTTGCCTTTAGTATGTCTGGTACACGCCTGAGTTAACCCCCATCTCTTGTGTCATAAACTTATATTTAATAATTTATTTTTTCATAATAAAATTTATGAAATATGTTTAAACTTAATTTGGCTGACGTTTGTCTTTGTGCTTTTGTCTCAATTGTCTAAACAATTTAAGATCTCTTGTTTCTCCCAGAGTCTAGTCGGCGCAAGCCATCATCATCATCTATTCTGATCACAGTAAACAAATTTTCCGACACGTAGTGGTCTGGTGGCGCCCTCTGTTTCAGAATAGATTGAGTATCCGGTATAATACTTTTAAGTGTGATATATATATAGTCATATTCAGTGGATACGCACAGGTTAAAATTTTTAGTTTTCCATACCTGTTGTTAAAACAAACTGCACAAAATAAATCGATTGTGTCGCTGTTAAAACAAACTGCACAAAATAAATCTATTGTGTCACTCTTCAAAATAAAATTTAAACTAAAAATGTTTTATATTTAATTACGTCTTTAACTACTTCAGCTTCAAGCCGCCATATTGAACTTTTTAAAATACTGGCCTGATACACAATTTTCACAATAACTTCAGTTTGAATTATGTTAGAGCAAAAACAATTACATTGCTAGAAACTAGAAAAACTAAGGAAAACAATAAGCATAAAATAAATAGTGATAACTATATAAAAAATAAGGAAAAAAAGAAATTTTCACAACCGAAATAATTATTATTTTATTGTTTGTTCATAATTTGGAAATTAACATTAACTAAAATGCAAATTACATCTTCAGTGATAATTTCTTTGTATTCCTCACAAAAAAATCTTTCTAAAGATATATAATAAGTCTTACCTGAGATAATCCATAGCTTTACAATGTCCGAAAATGTTCCTATAAGAGTTCTTCATTTTTATCTTCTACCCCAACTCTTGCAAATTGTCAAGGCGCCTGGAAGAAAAGAGTTCTCCCTAATAAAAGATAAAAAATAAAAAAATTAAAATTCTAACAGAATATAAAAATAATAAAGTGGAAAATTATTACTTACCATTATAAATACAATAAAAAAATAAAATGTCATCATCATCATAGTACAGGTATATGTATATTATAAAAGTGGTGTATATGTATGAATCATGAAAGTTCTGCTAATGGTTATGGGAAAACTCAAAAGCCTGTTAAACAAGATGCACTATTTTGATTTTAGACTTTGGATAAACCAACCTTGTTTATAACATCATCATCATACTGAATAATCATTGCCAATACAGAAAACAATTTACAAATTTCTCATTTCAAGAAGCAGACAATGATTACTAAAAAGGTTCTATGGCAGATATTTATATAAAAAATGTTTGTATTCTACCTCTTCCAAGATACGTCTTCCAGAGAAGCATACCTGTTCATATATGCTAATATAAATATGCAAAATATTTCATCATGCCAGATCTTGTTTACCAATTGGAAAAAGTAATCAGTAATGAAGCTGAAACAAAATTCTAATAAGGAAGGCAATCAGGCAGTCATATGCCTATAAAGTATAAAATGAAGTTAGTAAAAAAACAAGTTAGGAAAAGCACAAATAAAAACTAAATTAGTAAAACAAAAACAATGAAAACCATGTTAGTAAAACAAAAATTAGTAAAAACAGAAAAAAATTACTGCATTATATACAATCAATTTGCTAGAGAGGAATAAATTGTAAATAGTCTTGAATCAGTGTGTCAACCATTCATCCATTGTGCTGGTAGCTAAAACAAACCAAAAAAAAAAAAAAACAATAATAAAAACATTACCTTTCATATATGCTACCTATCACAGAGTAAAAAATCAGTCAGTCATTTTTTTTGAGTGGCATATTTATTAGTATTTCTTCGATAATAGTTGATAAAAGTTTTTTATCAAATAACATTAAAAAACAATCTAAAATTGAATACTTACCTACTATAGAAAACTTCAAACCTGGAGTTTTAGTAAAATTCTCTACATTCACAGGTTTGCAGGTTACGTTCGGACACAGATTACTGTTACTAGATGAAGGGCCTGGCCGATTGATATTGTTGGGAACACTTGTTGACGGGCCTGGTGTATTGATATCATCCAGAAAAGCACTCATAGTTTTTTTCTTTTTGGCTGGTAAAGGAGTTTCTTCTTCTGATGACGAAAAATATTCTTCAAGATCACTACAACTAACACTATCCTCGGAGTCAAAGGGCTTATATAGGACAAATTCATCACCGCTGGAATAATCCGTATCAGAGGCCATCATGTCCCGTTCATTTATTTTGCGTACTTTTGTTTCCGTTAATCTAACAAATTGTGAAAAAAATTTTTAAAAAAATTGACCTTATTCGCAAAAAAATTAATAAAAATTTTATTTTTTAACGTACAGAAAAATGGCGACTACCTACGAAAAGAGGAAAAAACGACGAAGAGAATTATGGTATAGGCGCATGCGTAGTCCTTATAGTTTTTCCGTAATTTCAAACAGAAAAACGAACTTCAACAAACGAACATTAACGAGCGCAATCGTCGCCGACAAACCGGAAGTAGTTAATATATTATAATTTAGTTAGTTTAGATTGCCAATTTCAACTGAGTTGCCATCTGGAATGTGTTAATCAACAATGTTAGTTTAAGGAAGATTTTTTTTGTTCCTTAACTGACAGTGACACATCCCAGATAGCAGCACAATTGAAACTGACAGGTTTAGACAATCATGCAAGTAAATGTGTTTGGAGTCTGCAATGTAAGCAGAGTGTTCAGTTAATATAATTTTGATGTCATACTGTTATTAGTTAAGATTGGTGACAAAAATGTGATTTTAAATGAATTTGAAGTTTGTACCATTGATTATGGGTAAGATTTTGATATTGGGGTAAGTTATTTTTAAATTGTTTAGTTTAGAATTGTGTTTTGTCCTTAGAATGAAAAGACTATTCATTGGATGATTTTTTGGACAGATTTTTTAAAAAAAACATTAAGAACGTTGAACAACTACAAACAGTAGCTGATAGATCTTCAGAGTAATCTCAAAACGTCTTTCATAGCTACACTTCCTGCAGAGACATCAGCTGAAAGTAGTACACATTTATTACATTTTGGAATGCTTCACAACAGGATTACTTTAAAACTAAATACGAATAGCTTCAAGTAGCTAGCAATAAAAATGTTGATTGTAATTGGTGTTCAAAAGTAGGATCTTTAAAATGAAAGTGCTAAACATTTACACATTTCATTAGAGTAGAAATCTTAGATCATGGGTCAACCAAAGAAAATTTGCAATCATCAATAATAATAATAAAAAACAGCATCTTATATAAAAGTGGAGAAATAATCAAAACATTATGCAAAAAACTTTTTATGTAGCTCGTAAAACATTTAAACAGCACATTATATTTTTTTAATACGGTCGTTATTTCATAATTAAAAATAATAAACCATTTAGCGATTTTCCAAACTTAATAGCTTTGCAAGATAAAAATAATGTAGATTTGGAAATTTCTTCACACGCAAGATTTATGGTACTTCTTATCGCGAAGCACATATCCACAGAAATAAGAACAAATATTTTTGGAAAACTTATTAATTTGGGATCTAAAATTTCCATTATTGATGAAGCTTCGACTGTTTCACTTAAAAGCATTTTAATCATTTATTTAAAAACTGAAATGAAAGAATCTGACAATAGTATAACGGTTTTCATAGATCTTATAGAATTAGAGGAAATGATTTTTGAAAGTTTATTGTCAATACTGGAAAAACATGGTTTTGCTTAATCATATTTGACTGAAAATCTCATTGATTTTGTTCAGACAGTGCTATTGCGATGTTGGGGGCAAATGTTCACTGTAGCAACAAAATGAACAAAAATTTCCAGCTATTTGCATTTGGCACTGTCAAAGAAGTGAACCATTTTAAACATTTTTCTAGATATCGTTAGCTTATTATCATACTTCTAATAAACATCAGAGGGAATTGGATAACATTGCCAAAGAGCTTGGTACTGAAGTAATAAAAATAGGATGATTATTTGGATCTCAGTATGTAACCTGTAGTCCCAGGACCATATATGTAGTTTGGAAATCATATGAAGTCTTGTATATTTATTTCAATTAAAATAATCAAAAAGTGATTGCTTCATATTTTCAAAATGAAAAATTTTTTTGATTTCTTTAAAAAAAGAAATTTCTATATTTTTGCAGGATAGAAATGTTTCAGTTATTTAAACAAACAGATTAATAAGACTAACTATAACTGTAGTTGAAAATTTAAAATAAAATAAAGGACATGTGAAAAAAAAAAAAGAATTAATTGTTATAAAGAAAATGTACAATATCCACTTTGAGGTATATAGAAAAAAACAATTGCATATTCTAGAGAAAAATTATTTAGTAAAACGTGGTCTTCAATGATAAAAATGAAAAATTTAATATTTCGGAATGTTACACTATATTAACCCTGAAATTTGGCTGATGGTGTTTGTGAACCACTATGGATTGATGGTGTTTTGAGATTTGGTTGATAGCAGAAATATAAAACAAAAATATTCCAAGCAATAATTTGACATCTTAAAGAATTTTAAATGTAGTTGCTATAAACTCAGCAGAAGTCGAACGATGGTTCAGTATGATGAGTAACAATTGATCTGAAAAGAAATAATTTAATTAGTTGACATAATAAGTCATTTAATGACAATAAATTTGTTGGGGAAATTGATGCCATTCAGCATGTTAAATCCTGCCTAAAAGGACATCATTTGGCTAGTGATAACTGCGTGAAATAAAAAGTTCCCAATATACCAAGTGTAAATTAAAGTATGATATGGAAGTTATTAGATTAAGTAAGATTATTATATTCCCTGTGTAATACTATTGATAAGAACATTGAATATTTTTTGAGTGATTATTTATAATACATTTTCTAGAATTTCGATAAAACTGAAAATATTAATATAGTAAATATTATTTATTCACCTCCTACCTTCATTTTTTTTTTTTAGTATACATGTTGTTAAACATTTTGAATATTATCCCTGTTTGATAGATTTGAATAAATTGCTGTTTGATATATTGAAGGTAATAACTAATAGAAATAATAAGATGACAGTGCAAACTTTCAATGGCAAACAAAAATTTTAAAAAAGTGATCATCCATTGAAATTATATTTTAAAAGATTTAATAAACATTTTGTTTAGAATGGAATTTAGGGAATGGAAAAGCTTGGAAACTTTTAAGATAGGATTAGCAATGTAAAAGTAGAATAAAAAGTATAGCAATGTAAAAGTAGAATAAAAAGTAATAAAAAAAAAATTGTGGATTTGGATTGGATATGTACTTCAAGATATTGAGGGTGCGCAGGATAAAAGATGGATAAAGAAGCTGATTAATTAATGGTTTTAAGAAGGGGGGGGGGTAAAAATTTCAAAAGAAAAGTAATAGAAAATTTTTAAATAATTGGTCTGTTTTTGTATGTGAAATTTATCTTTTGGCAGATAAATAATGGCACCAAATTTACAATAGATTTTTTCTTCCATTAAAATTATCTTTACTTATTAATCTAATTATATTAAAATTTGAATTTTATTATATCCAAGATTGAAATATCTTGATATAAATGATTTTGTTGATGGTATATCTTCCAAGAGTAGTCTTCATTCTGCCCATATGTATATACAATAACACTTTATATAGTTGTCAAATAGAATTAATAATTTTTGGTTTGTATACTTTTTGACAACGTATTGTGTATATAAACAATCTGCTTAGGTTTTTTGAGGAATTAATTATATCTGAACTTATATTCAAGTATTTATATTAGAGGATAAAAAAAAAAACTTTTTTGCCAGGTTTTTTATAAAAAGGTATTTTAATGATTAGTTTTTTTATAAAAAGCAATGAGTGATTTTTTTTTGTTTGTTTGTTTTAGGAATACTTTTGTTTATACAGGCTACATTTATTTATAGAAAACTTGCTTTATTTTAATTTCAGCTTAATATTTCCTACCCTGCAACAGGGTGTCAAAAACTTATTGAAGTTGATGATGAAAAAAAGCTTCGTGTATTCTATGAAAAACGTATAGCAACTGAAGTTTCAGCAGATTCTCTTGGAGATGAGTGGAAGGTAAGTTGACTTGCTGCATTTATTTGAAAAATTTGCTTACAGTTTTGAACTTTGATATATGCTGAAAAATGATACAATTTTTTTTTACTATTTCAAACTTTTCCCCCACAGAAGATGGAAACCATAAAATGTAAAAAGACAGAGTATTAAGAAAGTTATAGCTTTTAATGATTTTATAGTTACAAAGTTATGAAGAAATTTTAATTATTATGTCTTCAATAAACGTTTGTTACTAGTACACATAAAACAAAATGGTGAATATACTGCCTGAATTTAAGACTTGTCAGATGGCTCAGTTTTTAACAAAGTTATCGATTGGATCGGATTTTTAGTTCTTATTTATATTTACACTTTCAAGTGACAAATAAATTTTGATTCTCGTTTTCTAGAAACTAGACAGTTGTCAACTAGGACATTGGTTGATTAAAGATGGGCAGAAAAGATCTATATCATGTTGATCACATATTACTAGGAGGCTGCATTTAAAAATTAAATATGCTTGTTTCAAAAATTAGAAATTAATGATTTAAGAAATTCTTCGTATATTATTCAGACATTTTGACAAAGTCCAGATTAACTTTTATGGTAGTTCATAAATCTGTTCCTAAAGGTTAGTTTATATACGTAATTAGCAAATTAATATAAGATGACTTACTAATAATATATTTTTGCATTACTCTTGGCGAATTTAGCAGATGTTCATGACATTTTTTTCAGGAATGCATTTTTAATACTCTATCTTTCATAAGAATATTGCATCCAATTAATTTCATTGATTCTATTTTTAATAATTTTATAATTCAAAATTTTCATGGGATAGGTATTAAAAGTGATTGTCCTTTAGTATAATGGACTCTACATTAATTTATCTTGTAGATGACTAATTGATTGTTCAAATTAGTCATTAATAGCCTCATTTATTGTCAACCAAACACCAATATAGCATTTGCAATTGCTTTGATTATATTTGAGCTGTAACAAATTTTCTTTAATTAATTTGTTAAATCTATACTTACCATTTTCATGCTGTTATTAAGTCAGAACCATAATTTGTGTCAAAATGTCTTTTCCTTAATTTGTGTTTAAAAAAATTTTGTTCCCCATTCATTACTGAAAAATAGTTTTTCTCATTTCTTTTTTCATTCTAGGCGAAATATTATTTAATTATTGCTATGGACTTATCTTTAACTTAAACCTCAATCAATAATGGATTTGTCCAAACAAAGCTCTCAGATCAGGCTCAGAAGACAATACAGTGTATCAATAATAGTATAAACAAATATCCATTGACACAGCAGGTCAGTCAAATATCTAGGACAGTATAGCGTGTGTTTACAGTGTAAAGTATGATTACTAGTTATAAAACTGAATTCCATGTAAAAAAAATGAGTTAAGTTACATTTGGAATTGATAGTAATGCATATTGCCCAATATTTTCTCAACACAGACATGCCAATTTGGAGCAGGAAGCTGTTGCAGCAAATAATATCTGGTCACTCACGAATTAAATCAACATTGTTAGAAAGATTCGATTTATTAGAATGAATTCACTGTAATTCTTCAATCAGGTAATATGTTAGTAGCAAGCTAGAGTTCATCAACTGTAACTTACATTAGGGTTTCATAACTTGTATTTAAATTATTACTATAAATAGATGAAATGTTTTATTATTTTTTTGGAGCAAAACATACACAACAGAGTTGATGTATTACTTATAAGATCTTTGTCACCATTAAAGGATTGTCCAGCATTCAATGGACTTAAGTTTTGACAGTAGTTTGATTTAAAATGAAATCAAACAACCAAATGCTAAAGTTTGCTTCATTTCTGTCAAAAGTTAGAGAGAAAAAATGTCATTATTTGAGTGGGAAAGAAGTAAAATAGTTATGTGAAAATGGTTTATATTGATTTCTTCAAAGATTCAATCTGAGTAATCCGAAAAATTATCCAATAGATATTTTCTTTCTCAGAGGGAACCAAGTCAAGGACTCTAGGTTCATAAACGTTTTTACTCTTCTTCTAATCTTCTATCCAAACTAGGTGTTAATAAAGCAATTCAGTTTATTTCTGCCCTAAATTCTGGATATATTATAAATACAATTTTATTCTCCAAGTTTTCAGGGTGAAGAGAGATAGGTAAAGACTAGAGGTTTTGCTATAGAAATCAGGTTAATACTGGGCTATGATTTCAGTATTTAAATGAGACATTAAAAGATCATTTTATCTTCAGAATTAAAAATCACAGCCTAAGTGAAGCTATTAATGAACCCAAGCATCATTTTTATTCTGCAGTTTAGCAGGCACTCCTAGCTGAATTACGAATCGAGCAACTCTCCCATAAAGAAATTTGACTGAAGTATTAAATTGATTAGTTTTAAATCTGAATCAAACATATAGAGAACAACTACCAATGTCATTAAAGATTGTCCAAATAAAATGATTATTAATGCCTCTGGAAAAATATACTGTAGGTGTAATGGGGTAGCATTACAAAATGTCTGAAGAAATAGTTTGGTATTATTGCAATTGTGTGAAACATAAAAAATAGATGCTTGCTTTAAAAAAAAAAAACATCAAGACAAAAGTACAGGAGATCATTCCAAAATATATTGTTTGCTTCTACTTATACTGCAGGTGAACTCAACATTCTATTAATGTGTGGCTGGTTAACTATTTAATTTATTTATAGATTAAGATGAACCAGGTCGCAAATATAATAAAATTTAAAAAGAGGCTATCCCAAAGAGTTCCTTTTTGTGTGTGTATCGCAGACATTTTGAAGACTAAACTGGCAGCAGAGCTGGATAGGTGGCTATTGGAGGGTGATTGAGCTAATAATAATAATTTCATCAGAATTGAAAAAGTATTTATGAAATTAGAAAATGGGATTTTTAGATTTGTGATGAATAAATCACTACCCGTGGATGTTCACAAAAATTGATTTAAGATTTATCTGTTGGTAATATAATTAATTCTTTAACTGATCATTCCGAATCCCAATTTAATATTTTAAACAAAACAATTTCAGAGATAATGGAATCACTTTCACAATTTATGCTGATAATGGGAAATACAAATGTATTAAACAATCTGATGTCTAGTCAGCTCTCATATAAGAGAAGAGAGAATGGAGGGCAGACAAAGGATAATGAGGTCACTGGTGCAGAAGTCAATAGTATGACAGGCTTTGCAAAAAAAGTTAAAACCAATATGAGTAACGAAGACATTGTCTCTACAAATTCTGATAATGAAGAAACTTTTGTTGAGGGGATAAGTGCTTAAGTAGATTAAATAAAAACAGAGATTCTCTCTTTATCAACTAATAACCTAACTGAGAATGTAAATCAATCTAAAGCAATAGATAGAAGATAATGGACTTGAACTTGTTGCTGAGAACATAATTAATTATTGCATTTATCTTAGTACTGTTTATTCTTATCAATTATAATTTTAAGACATGGCGGGCTCAAAAATAGAGGTCATTGAAGTTAAAAATAGCATCCTTAAACATTAGGAGTCTTAACTCCACTAATAGATTTTATCAACTGAAACAATGGTAAGATATTGTCAAATTGCACCTAACAGGTCTACTGGAAATCAAAATATAATGGTTCACTTACCAATCCTTCAGTTTATTTTGTAAATAAAGATTTTGCAACTTTCTCTAAATCTTCTAACTTCCTTTCTATAGTTATAGGAATTATTATAGATAAACTTAAGTTCTTTTAAAGTTCGGTATATTGATGAAACTCTGTATTATTATTTCATTCCATCAAAGCAATGGTGCTAGACGTGATTTTTGTATATATTTCTTCTGGACCTGCAATAATGAACAGATTGATCCTTATATTAAATTCCATGCTTGGCTGCTCCCCCTATTCCTACATACTTATGGGTGACTAATTATCATGAAAAATTCATTAAAAAGTGATTACATCTTCTTTCCTTTCCACTAATGAATGGGGAAGGTATATATATCCGGAACTTAAACATCAGTATTAAGTGTGTTGCTTACGTGGATGATATTGCAATTTTCTTATCCAGGAAACAAATCCCAAATGTAATAAAATTTCTAAAACAATATACCGGTAAATTCAAACTCATTTAATATGGAAAAACCATGTGAATGGCAAATTTACTCAGGACACAATATTTGATAGAATATTTTAAAGGGAAAACTTGGCCTCTTTTTACGCTTTCCATTTTACGTAAATTTTCCACAAATGAGAACAAGTATTCAAAACCAACTAACAAATTAAATGGAATGCATAATCAATTCACTAACAAAAGCATGCTAATTGTGACTAGAATGATATATTATATACCAATAATAAAATTTACAAAGAAATTTATTAACCATAATCATACACTGCTGGAAAACTTTTCTGGGGTAGAACGGTTTCATGAATCTCAGTCAGAAAGCTCCAGTGTTTTTTGGCAAACAATGGCCTTGGTCTTCATTCATTACCATCTCAAGATGTACTGATATGTTTCCCTACCTGGAAATAGCATTTAAAGTTACACCTATAGATAGATCTCCATTTACTGGATATTTGAAGGCACTTAGAGACTTGATCCTAGAAATGCAGAATCTTGTCTGTATTCCCCCAAGAGTAAATATCAATATTGGGAAGTATATTGTTTTCTTCAACCATACAAAATTCACAAAAAATTTATACTTGATATTTCAAACAACTAAGTCACAAATTTAAATGTTTGTCTCTTGAGTCTAAATTTCTTTCATTTTCTGGTTAAGATTAACTTAGAAGCATTACCTACCAAATTTTTTTATAAGTATAAAAGACAGATTCAATCAATAGAAGATTTCTGTAGTCTATGGAAAAAGAGAGTCTGAAACCAAATCTCACATTTTTTTCAAGAATAAATATTGTATATGTGTTTAAGGAATTTGGTAATGGTCTTTTTTTAAATGTACGTGCTACTATCTTTGTTCTCTATGCTATATGGTGCACGAGACGCATATTTGTGTATGTAATGATAAGATATTTTACGGTAATATCTCCACAGTAAACTAATATATTTATTTCTACAGCTTTGAAAATGAAGGCATCTTTCCTTCAAAAGCGCTAAGTATACTAATTAATATATTAAAAGTTTAGTGTGGAGGTATTACCATAAAATATCTGATCATTACATATATAAATTGTGTATGAAAACAGTCCAGGAAGACTACTAAATGCTTTTAGGGTAATTATAACGTAATTGGGCTTGGCCACTTGATGGTGGTGTTGGCAGTCAAAAACGATACAATGTACAGTTTTCGGGGCCATGTGATCTTTAAATTGCTGTTTTTTTTGTTTTTTTTTGGTTATTAATTTATTGATTGCTATAACTTCTTTTTTCATGCATTTTTAATTTTGTATTTAGTAAACAACAACCTTTTTTTTTATTTTTAAATCGCTGTTTTTGGAAAATTATCATCATTCCTCCTTTTTAGTTATTAATTGATTGATTGCTAGAACTTTTTTTCCCCCTGTCTTCTTTAAAAATAAAACGTTTAATTTTAATTTTGTCTTTACAAAACAACAAACCTTTTTGTATTTCTTAAACATACATTTAAACTTTTGTGGGGGGAGGTATGGGTTTAGGGGATCGATTCAGTGATTGCTACTACTCTGCGATGTCTATTTAGCGATGTCTTTCGCTTAATTATTGCTTTCGACATAACAAAACAACTGTGTAGGGTTAGGTTTAGGGTTAGGGTTCTGTTGTTTGTAATGCTAAAATAAAAAATATCAAAATCGTAACTAGTCGGACAAAGGAAAGAAACCCAAACTTTTTTAAACAACAACAAACACATATAAATGTCTTCTTTACTTATTAAACATGTTTATATGTGCTTTCTATGAAATTTACAAAAAAACGTGTATATTTTTATTGGACAGCAGAAATACTTGGCTTCTGTTTTTGGCAACTGCGGAAAAAGTTACGCGATTGCCAGCCATTTTATGAAATACGTGGTATTTCGTGTGAAAACGAGATTTCGCACGCGAACTCGGCCTAATTTGTTTTGACGTACCCTCGGCAAGCTTTTACACATTACACCTTCTCTAAATAAGGGTGTGGCCATTTGGAAAATTATTATAAAGTCAGGTTTCTTAAATTCATTACAAGTACAAAGATTGTGTAACGTATATTGTAAAAATTTGACTAATTAAACTACACACACATATATATCAAACTGTACACGAAAGATATGTGTGTGGATTCACAGTAACTCGCGAAGCAGAAATAGGCCATATTATTTCTGCGTTACGTCATCCACGGCCTTGTAAACGGCATTTATTAGGTGTTTTGGCAAGCCAGAACGCCATCAAGTGGCCAAGCCCGATTACATTATAAGAACCGCTTTTAGAAATAAGCTCGAAACTATAAGAGAAAGGGATAGAAAGGTTTCCGAATGTGTTATATATACAAACCTGGTCATGACTCTCAATCCTCGAAAATATAGCACGGCATATTTGTCTCATTAATGATATCTGGTATATTTTTTGATTAATTGGTTGTATCTAATATTTATTTATGATTTAATTAATAATGTGAAAAAGTGAACAAATGTAACCAATGTTTTTTTTTTTTTTTCAAGCAATGAATAAAGTATCTTTGAAACCTAAAATAAAAATCTGATACTATAACTTACAAATATCTAGGAGGCCTCATCTATAAATATTATTAATGTGCCCTGCTTACTCCAATGAGTTAGAGATATTAATGTTATGGGAAGATTTTTTTTTTTAATAAGTTCATGTTAAAATGTAATGTCTTGCATTTCGTTACAATAAAATTAACCTGTTTTGATAGAAATTGAACCAATATTTGAAAATTGACTGCTACACATGTTTGCTTTAAAATAATTTTTAAAAAAATATTGTAGTAAGTACAGATGAACTATTGTCTTCATATCTTCATCAGACATGAACTTCATTCTCATAGGGCTTCCTTTAGGGGACCAAACAAATGGTAGTCCAATGTTAAGATCAGGACTATAGAGATGTTCCAAGATTTCAAAACAAAATTTTTGGAATGTTGATATTATAGGCAACTATGTGGGGATGTGTATTGCCATGCAATACTATAAAGCTTTTGGACTTTGGCTCTTCAATGAGCACCTCACTGTAATGAGAGCTTTCGACAAAATGTGTCTAAATTTACACTAAGAGAGCCTGTAAGGGGGGGGGGGGCTTGATTGTTGAAACTTGTTGATAATGTTCCAATACTGGCCCTTGAGAATCCCAGAAAACTAGAAGCATTATTTTTCAGCAGATGCATGTCTTTTGAACTTTCTGTTAGCTAGTGGTTAAAGATGCTTTCATTCCATCTTCCATTTACCATCAGGCTTATAATGATGAATCCATCTTATCACTACTAATGATTTTTGTCACTAAACTTTCACCTTTCTTAGAAGTATTGCTTCTGCTCTTCCAAGAATTGTTTTGAAATCCATTTGACACAAAGTTTTCGATACCCAAGTCTTTCATGGATTATTGCATAGATAAAGCCATACCTTTTAGCAAATTATTTGCCATGTCCAGTCACTTACTGTCTGAACAATCAGTTCATGTACATGCTCAATGTTGTCGTTCTTGGACAGACATTCAATTTCTTGATGGTTGACACTTGTGCGACTTTCCTTGAACTTCTCTACCCATTCATACATACCTACTTCTTCATGACAAAATACTCTGTCTTTAGTAACTATTAGTACCAGACATGCCTACAAACCATAACAATGAATTACTGCATACTGCACAGCAATTATTGGAGACAGTGACCTCAAAGGAAAGCGCTGATAAGATTGCAGCAAACAAAACATTTAATATAACTGATGTTGATAATTTTTTAACTCTTATTTTTAGTTTATACTGAAGAGATTACCATTTCACTGAATACGCATGCAAATATTAAATGTTTTAGTTTATGCTTAGCATTTCTTATGAGCTTTAAAAATTTTTTTATTGATGTTATTTTTTATTTAACTATTGATTTAAATAATGTGAATCTCGGAATTGCTTTATATAAATTATAATTTGTGTGTTTTTTTTGCTAAATTTGTAAATTTTAATTATTATTATTTTTTAATATTCTGGTTTTACTAACTCAAAATATTCACTGATCGTGAATATACTCTTTAATTAATTACATATATGGCATCTCTTAAAATTTATTATCTCTTTATTATCAAAATATTATACTAAATAAACAGGGTTGATCTTTGCTATTAATATCATTTAAAAGTATCATTGTGTTTTAGTTTTGGTTTTTAACTCTGTTTCATAATGGAATCATTAAACAAATGTTTATTGTTTTTGAACAATGTAGAGTCCAACATTTATGGATTAATCT
This sequence comes from Epiperipatus broadwayi, assembly GCA_028023455.1. Classification (NCBI taxonomy): domain Eukaryota; kingdom Metazoa; phylum Onychophora; class Udeonychophora; order Euonychophora; family Peripatidae; genus Epiperipatus; species Epiperipatus broadwayi. The sequence continues at coordinate 1,599,051 of JAQFVV010012409.1, forward strand.
TGGTTCAACGATTTCTGTTTTTCATGTGAATTTTCATACAATCCTGAGCTATGAACCATTTGATTATTTAAAAGAACAAAATGATGTCAAAAAGTGTGTAATTATGTTAATAAACTATACGTCTATTTTTATTTTAGTTTTTTTGTGTGCGTGAGTATATATATAATTAATAAAACAAGTCAAATTTTATAACTTGCATTTAATGATCACTAGATGGAGCTTATCAATAGCTCTAATCAAGCTTTATTCTATAAGTGCCGAAAGTGAAAGAATTCAAAATCTCTATCGGAAATTCCCTATCTCCAGGCCAATTGGTTTTGAGCTTGTAGCTCACTTCAGTGGAGCGCTGGGACTCTATAAACTAGATCTAAAATACAAACTCAAAAGTCAGCACTTATAAAACACGTTACTATCAATTTGAAAGTCTCAATTTTTTAGGCACGTAAATGTACGTATGTGTATATATATATCAAACATTTTTTTTCCTGGTCTTTTTTAGGGATACATTGTCCGCATTAGTGGTGGTAATGATAAACAAGGATTTCCCATGAAGCAAGGCGTATTAACAACTGGACGAGTCAGACTTCTATTATCCAAAGGTCATTCATGTTACCGCCCTAGACGTGATGGTGAAAGAAGAAGAAAGTCTGTGCGCGGTTGCATTGTTGACGGAAACCTTAGTGTTTTGAATTTAGTCATTGTTAAAAAAGGTAAGTATGATTATATATGCTTATATTCTGTATTTGCAGTTATTCCATTACTGAACCTAATTATAAATTGAAATCAAAACTTGTTTTATAGAAAAATTGTCATTATGAAACATTGCTTATAATTATGTTATTTCTCACTTGCAAATAAAACTTGATTGCGGTCACTAGAGGATTGATTGGATTGATATTTGTAAGAATAGAACAGAAATAGTTTTTAAGTTGTACTTTATGAAGACTACCTTAAATCTACTTTTATTCATTTTATAGTAAACAAATATTGAAATCATAAATGAAGTGTGAATAAATAAAACCTATTTTGCTAAAAAGTATGTGGTTTCATTGAGTGTATGTTGTATCCAATGATAAGAGATTTGTTTCAATATATTTGTCACATTTATATATTTGCCTTGTTTTTGTTTTTTTTTTAAGTTGTAGTTGTTCAAATGAGGGATATCTCACTGATTTACAATTAAAATCGAGTATTTTAGTTTGTTAATAAATTAGGATAGCAAATTATTAAAATATCTGGATTGATTATATATTAAATTATAAGAATCCTAAATTGAAACTTCAACTAAGAAGTATAACAGAAAAAATACATTTTATGGGATTTATGCTGAATTAACTACACCACTGTAAGATATGGGATCCAAAGAAGAATGCAAACAAACGAAGAAAAACCGTTAAAATTTGCAAGCAGCTATTTTTCCTTTTCTGAATGTTGCAACTATGATTATTAGATGTGTATAAAATTTCTTTGTATTCAAATCCCAGTTCTCTGACTATTTTCTGGCTTTTGCCTTTATCAAATGATTCTAGTATGTATTGTAACAGTATGAAAAATAGAGCTGCTTTAACCTAACCAAAGAAATATAAGTAGAGGGGATTTGAACCTCACCTACTTTTCCAGATTAAACCTCTCAAGAATTAATTCTTTAATGTATGCCCGGTTGTCAGGGAGAGATGAGACCACAAAAAAAGGAATTATTAATATATATACATATAGTGACCACGTTTAATGAAGAAAACAATGCACCTGGGTCTTGTTTTACATGATAGATAGGTTCCTCAGAAAACTCGCGCAAAAATAGACGTAACTTACCTTGAAAAGGGGGGGATACGGACTGTGATTTTTCAAAGATCGCGTAAAAGCAAAGCACCAACATAAAATTACTTTAAAATTCGCGCAAAAAAAAATAAGGAAATAAAATATGACTAATAAAAAATTTCAAATTTGAAAAAAATTGATATAAGACAAACTTTTTTTAACTATAATATTTAATTTTATTCAAAACAATATATTTTTATGCATAATTTACAGTAATTTACATTTTTTTATACACGTTTTAATTATTATTGCTATTTGCCGTTAAACACGTTCGTTTACAAACAGGTAAAAATCAGATTCTTCACAAAAGGAAATACAACTAGCTCCAACGTCACTCGTGTTAATGTTTTTCTGGTGACAACGTAATTAGTAATTAATCTAACAACTAAAAATTAAATTCTTATTTTTGTCTTTAATTTTTTAATTTTCAATTTTAATTATGCCCACTGCTATTACTCACCTTTTAAAAATAAACTTGCGGACACTAAATGATTAATAATTGATTACGTTCTTTTTTAAAAAAGCAAAAACAGAATGTGATTTAAAATGCAAAATTAACACGCACAATGTTTGAACAAAGTTACATTATAATCTTGTAAAATTTAATGTGTGTATGCATAAAATGTGGAAATCATGATTTTAATTTTATTATTGCATAAAATCTTATTATTATAAAGCACTGAAAATATTGAAATTACTAAGATGAAAGTCGAATTCCAATAATGTGCTATTACTTTCAATATACGCGAAATTTATTATTTAAAGTAATAGTGCATTATTGGAGTTCGACTTTCGGAGAAATGTGAATCGCGTTAAATAAATCCATGTAAAAAGAGACCCAGGTGTATATTCAAATATATTTAAATACATATTGATGTAATGGCAGTTAGGATGATGCAGTTGGCTTGGAAGATTTTACTAAAATCCATTAGTATGCTTAAAAAATATTAATCTTATAAAAAAATCAAATCATTTTCCTTAACAATAATTTATTGTTTAATAAAATCTATTTCTGAACTAGAAATAAATTTAGAACAATCATTTTAGAAACATACCAACCCGATTGCATTGTGTTGGTCCTACCTTAAGAACAAAAGGTAAATTCTTCATGTAAAAGTCTATCTGTAGCAGCATTTTATAGCCTTGGGTAATGGAGCATAAAAGCAATCCTTAGATCAGTTATCTTTAACCCCCGGTCTGCGGACCGGCACCAGTCTGCAGAAGTTTTCTGCCGGTTCGCGCTAGACTGGCAAGAAAGTTTGTAATAAAATAATATTTTAAACTTTTAATTAATATAAACAATATTTATTTTTCATCATATTTTTACCTGATTTAAAAAAAAGAAACAGGACAAAAACAAAATCTAATCAATCATACATAAAGTAATTTGTTTTTCTATTTATCACAGATGTTTGGGGGGGGTGGGTAGAATTAAGTTTTTTATTATACAAACTCTGGTTGTCTTTTGATAGCCAATCACGGCCTCTTCTCGGCATTGTTTGTGTTAAAACAATAAAATGTAACGTTACCGGGCCGCGATTTTAAAAATACGGTGACTTTCTTTGATCTCTTAAATTTTTTCTACTCCCTCTTAATATTTTTTTTTTAGTGTTGTGCCAGGCATTATCAAATGGCCTTGCACAAAGTCTGTATTAAGCACAACAAATATAAAAATGTGCTAGATTAATAATGGAGGTTCGGTCTGAGCAGTAGAATACCCACACACACAAATTTAAATATTGTACACGTATAATAAACTCATGTATTTTTTTATTTTTGTTTTTTCTTTTTGTATATTTTTTATATGTCATTATATGTATTTGTTTTTTTTTATTTTCCAACATACTTGTATATTTTTTTTAATTACTTTTCTAAAGATTGTAATTTTATTCCATAAGCAAGTAATGTTAATTGCTTTTGCAAAAATCTGATCAAAAGCAAAAGGTTTGATAATGCTATAATTAAACTGTTATCTCTTTAAAAAAAATTATTTTGAATTGATTTTGTAAGCAAGTGGACTGGGTTATTCAAGATGGATGTCAAACTTAAAATGTAGAATTTAATTGGAAAAATATAAAGGAATGTTTGCAATCTAAGTGATAAGCTAAATTAAAAGGAGGATTGGCTGATTCATTCTTCTCGGAGGGATATCTGAATTGGTTCTTATTAGTAGGATTGATAGTGCTGTGGGATTCTTTCTTTCTGGCAGTCATTCTGGGCAAGTCATTCTCTTTTGTGGCTCCAGAATTCTCCAAGCAACCAGCTACTTAGAGATTCATTTACGAATAGGACTATTGGTGATATTCTTAAGAACAAATCCATTATACAGTTCTTTTAAAAGCTCTTGTCTTTTGTGGATTCGAGTAGCAACTGGAGACAGCTTATGAAAATTTATTAATAATCCTAATTATTATTAGATATATAAAAAAAGAAGATATGAAGCAATATACTAGAGATTCCAGCAAAATGACCGTGGGGTAGACAACTAGCCGGTGCACCGCCCTTTCTCTGTTCCAAGCCGCCAAGATGTGACCACGCCAATTCCAGCCGCCCACGATGATGACAAACGCCGCCTTGCTAAATGGATGAAATCCTCACCACACAGCCAGTTAACTTGAAGCCCACTCAAGAGCCCAGAGGAGAAGAATGAAGACGCAGATATAAGTTTATAAGATATTTATTAATATTGAGATAATTAACTTTGATATTTCCTATTAAATATATTATTTTTTTGTTATTATTATCAATCATTTAAAAAAGAGAGAATCTCTCGCATATGTATATGAATTTGCGGTTATTACGGGCATAAATGATAAAGCTTTTACTTAAATCCTTTGAGTCAATTTTTCTATTTCAAATTCTAGTATTTTCAACAATGATTGCAATGAGATTCTTTCTTTTTTTTGTTGTTGTTGTTGCTATTCATTTTCCTCTTGTTGTTACTCCTGGAATTCGTCATATATGGATATACATGTATGTATATGTGTACATACGCTTATAATATTCGGTAAATACGGTATCTCATGCTGAATATCTAAAAATGTATTTAACCGTATATCCTTTTTAAGTTATTTTTTTTGTCACTGCGGCACCTTATGATGCGTGCAAGAAGGGATTGATCTATTATAGATTCCCTGTAAGCAAGTACTCTAATAACTTTATATTTAAAGTAATAGTAAGTGTATAATTGTGCTGCGCGTATATACATGTACAGGAATTTATCTATAGCAAGAGGGAAATAGATACAGTACCTTATGGTGAGTACGATATAGTATCTGAGCCAATGCAACCTTGTTGACTTGTTGAAAAATACGAAATGATTGAAATATCTCAAAATGCAAATATACGTATGCATAGTTTTTATTATTATTATTATTATTGCTATCAAATAAAAGGGTTTTAAAGCACTGAGTAAAAGCGCATGCCTTTATGACCGAAAATCTCATATCTGTATATCAAATCACACAAAGTAAAATTTATTTCTATTGGGTAAAAGGAGCTCAGACCACTTCCATTCCTTATAAACATTGTAAATAGCTTTAGGGATTTATTATTTTTCTTATTTAAAATTGTACTTTATCTATTTCAACGCCTCGAATATATATGGTTTGGGATAGTTAATTATTTAGTATTTTATTATATCATCATTAGTATGAAACGGTGGTGGGCATTTGGGATTAAATAAATATTTAATCATAATATTAAACTTGTTTCGTTTTCATATTATTATTTATATTGATCAAAATGTATTCTTTCCTTATCAATCACGTACCGGTAATAATCATTTAACTTACCCATTTGAAGACCCTAGATTATATAGTGACTGAGCTAGCCACAAAGGGATATCGCTCTACCGGGGTGTTAAATCTTATTCTTATGCTCCGCTGAACATATGGTATTGCACATTCTTCTAGGGAGGTGAAAAATTCATTTTTTTTTATTCTTTTCTAGAAGTGGCGCGCAAAAGTCTATTTTGTAAATAGATTTTTCAAAGGTGTGTACTTGCCATTGTTCTAAATATTCGGGCATTCAAATAAGATATCAACTAAAGGGTGTTTTTAACTGGAAGAGTCCTGTCAATCCACTCTTTCTATCAATTTAGCTGGAAGTACCAATATACATGAGTACAGACAATCGGCTAGATTGATATCCATTTCTTTACCTGTTGAATCTTGGTCACTTCATGCTCAGTGCAAGATTAGGAAAAGAATTCCGCAGGGAGTATGGACTGGTATAGTAAAACTGGCGCCACACGTGGTTTAAATGTAAAAATGGTATGATTAAGGAAAGAACAAGTTAAATTATATAAATGTGAAAATTACGGTAAAAATATATTACGTGCCATATGTATATATAAACTTAACGTAGGTGTAAGTAAAAACTAAATTAAATGTTGACTATATATACAAAGTTATATAAAATTCGATCGTTAGTTGTTTTTTCTTTTTAGATATATAGTGTAATTAATAGGCCATACAAATGAACACGCTTAGTTTGCTATGTATTTGTTTTGAAAGTTATTCTTAAATAATTTAAAATATTTTACTCAGTAATCTGCAGATCCAAAATGATAGTGTTATTCTTTGTTGCGACAGATATTTAATATCTATTTATGATTCAAATTGTGAACAATAAATCAAATGTTCATACTGTATTCTATAAATATACTGTATAAGTAAAATAGATAAAAAAAAGTTATTTTAAGTAAGTATACATGTAATATATTGACGGTTGATATTTTGTTATATAGAGTATAGATTCTTTTATCTTAATAATTGCTTAACAATTTTCACTTTAAACCGAGTCGCTAACATTTTCATTTTATTGGATAAGTAAAGTTGCCGTTTAAACTGAGTAAAAAAAAAAACTGTCGTCAACATATGCAATTAAAATAATAAAGTATATATAAAAATTATTAAACGAATGAGTGGGGAGTATGTCACACGCTGTATATATGCGTATATAAATGGTTGGAGGTTATTACAAATAAAAGTAATAATTTATTATAGCGTAATATTTTAAAATAACTTACAATTGAGTTTATTGTTTTTGTTTTAAAAAGAGAGAAAATAGACATTTAGATACAGGTATAAAATCTGGTTATCAAAAGTTTCGTAATGATTTAAAATAACTAATAATTGATTTTAAAGTAACTTATAGTTAAATCTGTTGGTCGTTCTGTTTGTAAAAAAGTAAAATTAAACAGTGTTAAATACTGGCTTACGAATTAAAATTTCGTAAACGATTTAAAACAACTTATACTGGAAGATTTTTTTTTTTAGAGTGTTGGATAACAGCGTAACAAAGTAAAGTTTCGTATGTTAAACTTGAGTTTCTGTTTTGGGCGATACATCGAATTAAATAGACATAGGTAAAATGGGCACAATAATTGGAACAGGGCCTAGGAAAAAACCCAAATAATTGGCGAGTGGAATAAGGCAGAGTTAGTTGCGCGGTGTACTGCGTATTTAAAAATAAGACAAATAGTTAAGAAATAATTTTAAAATATCCGCTATTACAATATCCGCTATTACCGATTCTGTATTTAACTGATCAGTAACTAAAAACTATATATACCAAATATAAATAGATATAGGTATTTCATAACTCCTAAATAAAGAATATTTATACTGTGCTTTTAATGTGGACAAGATCCAAATCAAGAAAAATGGATCAACAGCCAATAAGTGATACAAACACCTCGGTTAACGAAGAACCAGAGGAAAAGACTCACTGTGAGCAAAAAGAAAATGATCAACAAAGAAGCCAAAAACTTGAAGCGGAAAACGAACGCAGGTGGACCATGATCGAAGAAATTTTATGGACTATAAAACAAGAAATAGCCAGAATACCGCAGGAAATAAATGAATTGAGGCAACAACTATCAGAAAATACAACATATTGTGATGATCGCACATACTGCGGTCACACATATAGATATTTAACATTTAAAGAATGTTAAATATTGTGCTTGGGTTATAAAAAAAAGTGAGTTTAAAAAAAATTACAAAACAAAGAAATGTTTAAGTAAAAAAGGGAGGGAATTAGAATCGAAATGATTCTTATCTTTTACCCTACAAAGTTCAGATTTTAGAAAGAATAGAAATATTAAGGTTAAAAAATATCGATATCATGTGTTTAATGTAAGATTAAAAAAAATGAGAAATGAAATATAAATAAAATAAAAACTTAATAATGTAAAAGAAAGCGGTAGTTGGGCAGTTTAATAAAATATAAGTAAAATTTAGAATGCAACGAAAGATAAAGATCTGTTCTTAAAATTACACATTTTGACGAAAAATGAAATGCATATGTGAATGTATGAATAAAGGGAGTAAGGTTTATTTCATGTCAAAATGAAATAATCTTAGTAAAGAAAATGATTGATAAATAAATGTAAAATATATTATAAAATTGTATCAAATTGAAAGTAATTTTGTATAAGTTGCTGAAAGCATGTTAAAGTAAAAAGGTGTGAAATAAAAATACAGCGGGAGATCAAGGTAAGGAAGGAATTTGAAAAATAAAGGACATTAATTAATTAATTGAAAAACAGTATTGGTCGAGACTTCAGTGAAGACACTGCTCTGATAAGAAGCAGAGAAATATAATAGAAAGCAGACATAAAAGTTAAATTTGGGAACATGAAAACAAACTATAACATAAGGGAAGCTTCAAGGATGTGTGGCTAAGGGCCAGTCGCGACCGCCGGTCGATCCAGACTTCCGTGCTATAATGGTTCGCATCTCGATGTAACAACTGCCGAAGAGTTCGTTTTTGCCTTGCCTTGGTGCCCACAATACGGAGGAGTCCCAACAATCAAATCTAACCGAAGAGCGACCGTTCCCTACTAAAGAAGTGGAAAAATTCCACGGGACGGTCAGCAAGATGCCAAGTTTATTCGAAGACTTTATCACCTAGGTAATTATGAATAAGACATTTTATATAATTATGTGCACATACCTTTAAATTTAATGCAATTGCCAATCCCACATATAATGAGATAGACATTAATTAGACTTTGAATATTTGAAATGACTATAAAGGGATAAGTTATTTCCACAGATTGCAATCATTTATAGAATCATCGTATTTTTAGTTATTTTTGTAGTGTTATAGCATAATCTGTTTTTTTATATTGAGTGTTAATAATTTTGAATGTTTCTTTTATTATAATTATTAAAAATCTTTTATTTATGTAAAATCCGTTTCGTCTCTTTCTTCGCCACTTCCAAAATAATATAATCTTAGGATTGGGAAATTAATATTATGCATTTGAGTACTTAATTAACATGTGAAGCTAGTGGTGCAGTATTTGATCCCATTAAATTTATAATTATCCGAGCGCTGTAACTCTGTTAGATCTTACAGCAGTCGGGAGAAGGTTGACCGGGAAATATAACCTGGGGCTATACCTGTATAGCATACAAGTTCGGTCAAGTACGGATATAGACCCGTTTATGTTCGTATTTTCTCTCTGCTTCTGGTAGCGGAAAGTGGACGATCTTGAATTATAAGAATTCCCCATTATATATAAATAAAAGGGAAGATTAAGCCTTTCGATCGTCGGGTTTCCATTACAATATATAAATCAAAGAATAGATGATGTCAAACGTGAACTAGAAAATGAAATCGAAACAAGATTTCAAAGTATGAAAAACGGAAATAATCCGGAACAAGGCGACAGCAATAGGCTGGAAAAAACAGAAATGAGTCAGCAGATGACTGAAGCAGAGCATGAATATGTTCAGGATCAAGTCAAGAAAAAAAGAAAGGATGCTGAAATAACCGAAGATCATAGCATTAAAAATGAGATGCATGAAAAAGAAAAGGGATAACCTTACCTGGGCAATATAAACCAATTCCTAAAAATAAAAATATTTGAAGGACAAACAGGTGAAGCTCCTATGGAGCACATTAAAAGCTTGGAAAAATATTTCCAGGTAAACCAAATCAATGACTTTAGAAAACTGGCAATTGCCTGCAGTCATCTCCATGGCGATGCTCAAGCATGGTGGGAATCTTTGTTCCACTATCCAGTAACATTTGAGGAATATAAAAAGGAATTATTAAAAAGTTTTTGGAATGAACAGCATCAAGAGATGATTCTATACCAAGCCATGCAGGAAAAACATAATGAGAATAATGGCGAAAATTACTTACAATTTTTCAGGAGACAAGTGGCAACACTTGGGACATTAAACGCATGTCACATATCAGAGGGGCAAATTGTCAGAATAATCCATCATAATCTGCCACTTGGGATTGAACAAATGTTACTTACCGCAAATATGAATACAGTGCTTGCAACAAATGGCGGAAGTATTAAATGCAGTAGACATGACCCAAAGAGAAACACAAGGGAACAAAGATAGGCAAAAACAAAATCATTGGCATAGAAAGGCCATACCGAGAAATAACCGCATAGAAAGGTGCACTCACCAAACAGAAAACAATGGTTACAATCAAAAAAATATTGGAAAGAAAAACAGTTCAGACCACCCTCACCAAGGCCAGGGTGTAGTAAAGATGAGAATTAATCAGATCGCATAATTTAAGAGTCTTTGTAGTTAGATGTTTATAGGTTTCTTGTGAACTTTTTTCTCTCAGGTTCTGGTGTGTATGGGTTGATTCGGATTGGCATTTTTTGAACTTGGGCTCTGGTGATGGGGGATGTGCAGGGGTTGGCTGGAGATGTCTGTGTGATCTGGAGTCTCTGTGGCTTTAGGTGAAGAAACACTTCACCACGCAAAAATGCGAGCAATTCTTTTAGCAGAGAAAATATTCTCTGGGACTCAGTTGGGGTAATGCAAACGTACTCGTAAGTCTCGTATAGAAAGCAGAGGAGCATTAACTTCAACTCTTATATAAACCCAAAGCCCTTCGTCTGTGGTTGCAAAATATCCTGTCAGCCTCCAACAGTTATTGAGCATGGATGCACCCGCGAAGTTTGGTACATTATTCTGTTAGTATTTTTCGTATTTCATTTGACTTTGCTTGGCTGCCACAGAGTTCTAGAAAGGATAGATATCTTCATGTTGCCCATCTGTTTGTCTTCTTTTATCTCTGACCCTGGTAATTGGAATGCTGATGCAGTTTTGGCTTAGTATATCGAGGTTATGGAGGATGAAGTGTCACATTGTCACCGTTGGACATCGTGCTTTGTAGAGTTTCAAAAGAAAAATACAAAAATTAGTAAAAATATAACTAGTAAACATATACTTAATATCTATGGAAATAAGAACTTAAGACTTTAAATGGTCATATCCATTTAAAAGTCATTGCAGAGGGGGGTATTGGGCCAGGCATTATCAAATGGCCTTGCACAAAGTCTGTATTAAGCACAACAAATATAAAAATGTGCTAGATTAATAATGGAGGTTCGGTCTGAGCAGTAGAATACCCACACACACAAATTTAAATATTGTACACATATAATAAACTCATGTATTTTTTTTATTTTTGTTTTTCCTTTTTGTATATTTTTTATGATATGTCATTATATGTATTTTTTTTTTTTTATTTTCCAACATACTTGTATATTTTTTTTAATTACTTTTCTAAAGATTGTAATTTTATTCCATAAGCAAGTAATGTTAATTGCTTTTGCAAAAAATCTGATCAAAAGCAAAAAGGTTTGATAATGCTATAATTAAACTGTTATCTCTTTAAAAAAAATTATTTTGAATTGATTTTGTAAGCAAGTGGTCTAGGTTATTCAAGATGGATGTCAAACTTAAAATGTAGAATTTAATCGGAAAAATATAAAGGAATGTTTGCAATCTAAGTGATAAGCTAAATTAAAAGGATTGGCTGATTCATTCTTCTCAGAGGGATATCTGAATTGGTTCTTATTAGTGGGATTGATAGTGCTGTGGGATTCATTCTTTCTTTGGCAGCCATTCTGGGCAAGTCATTCTCTTTTGTGGCTCCAGAATTCTCCAAGCAACCAGCTACTTAGAGATTCATTTACGAATAGGACTATTGGTGACATTCTTAAGAACAAATCCATTATACAGTTTTTTTAAAAGCTCTTGTCTTTTGTGGATTCGAGTAGCCATTGGAGACAGCTTATGAAAATTTATTAATAATCCTAATTATTATTAGATATATAAAAAAAGAAGATATGAAGCAATATACTAGAGATTCCAGCAAAATGACCGTGGGGTAGCAACTAGCTGGTGCACTGCCCTTTCTCTGTCCCAAGCCGCCAAGATGTGACCACGCCAATTCCAGCCGCCCACGATGATGACAAACGCCGCCTTGCTAAATGGATGAAATCCTCACCACACAGCCAGTTAACTTGAAGCCCACTCAAGAGCCCAGAGGAGAAGAATGAAGACGCAGATATAAGTTTATTTTAAGATATTTATTAATATTGAGATAATTAACTTTGATATTTCCGATTAAATATATTATTTTTTTGTTGTTATTATCAATCATTTAAAAAAGAGAGAATCTCTCGCATTTGTATATGAATTTGCGGTTATTACGGGCATAAATGATAAAAGCTTTTACTTAAATTTTTTGAGTCAATTTTTCTATTTCAAATTCTAGTATTTTCAACAAAGATTGCAATGAGATTCTTTTTTTTTTTTTGTTGCTATTCATTTTCCTCTTGTTGTTACTCCTGGAATTCGTCATATATGGATATACATGTATGTATATGCGTACATACGCTTATAATATTCGGTAAATACGATATCTCATGCTGAATATCTAAAAATGTATTTAACCGTATATCCTTTATAAGTTATTTTTTTTGTCACTGCGGCACCTTATGATGCGTGCAAGAAGGGATTGATCTATTATAGATTCCCTGTAAGCAAGTACTCTAATAACTTTATATTTAAAGTAATAGTAAGTGTATAATTGTGCTGCGCGTGTATACATGTACAGGAATTTATCTATAGCAAGAGGGAAATAGATACAGTACCTTATGGTGAGTACGATATAGTATCTGAGCCAATGCAACCTTGTTGACTTGTTGAAAAATACGAAATGATTGAAATATCTCAAAATGCAAATATACGTATGCATAGTTTTTATTATTATTACTATTGCTATCAAATAAAAGGGTTTTAAAGCACTGAGTAAAAGTGCATGCCTTATGACCGAAAATCTCATATCTGTATATCAAATCACACAAAGTAAAATTTATTTCTATTGGGTAAAAGGAGCTCAGACCACTTCCATTACTTATAAACATTGTAAATAGCTTTAGGGATTTATTATTTTTCTTATTTAAAATTGTACTTTATCTATTTCAACGCCTCGAATATATATGGTTTGGGATAATTAATTATTTAGTATTTTGTTATATCATTATTAGTATGAAACAGTGGTGGGCATTTGGGATTAAATAAATATTTAATCATAATATTAAACTTGTTTCGTTTTCATATTATTATTTATATTGATCAAAATGTATTCTTTCCTTATCAACCACGTACCGGTAATAATCATTTAACTTACCCATTTGAAGACCCTAGATTGTAGAGTGACTGAGCTAGCCACAAAGGGATATCGCTCTACCGGGGTGTTAAATCTTATTCTTATGCTCCGCTGAACATATGGTATTGCACATCCTTCTAGGAGGGTGAAAAATTCATTTTTTTTATTCTTTTCTAGAAGTGGCGCGCAAAAGTCTATTTTGTAAATAGATTTTTCAAAGGTGTGTACTTGCCATTGTTCTAAATATTCAGGCATTCAAATAAGATATCAACTAAAGGGTGTTTTTAACTGGAAGAGTCCTGTCAATCCACTCTTTCTATCAATTTAGCTGGAAGTACCAATATACATGAGTACAGACAATCGGCTAGATTGATATCCATTTCTTTATCTGTTGAATCTTGGTCACTTCATGCTCAGTGCAAGATTAAGAAAAGAATTCCGCAGGGAGTATGGACTGGTACAGTGTTTTTTTTGTTTTGTTTTAACTTTGTTTTTGAAATCAATTTTTATTACTTTTTTTTAAAAATAAAAACGAAAAATAGCTTCTGTCTCTAACTTTTACAAAGTATTTCTCAATACCCCACCCCCAAAATAAAGTAAGATCAAAACTTTTGACTTTTTCAAGTTTCAGTTTTTTGTTTAAAAATATGGCCACTTTTTTTTTGGCCTATAAGGCAATTTCTTTTTAGCTTTTATTTGTATACCAATGATATACTAAAACTTTTATTTTTAAAACCAATTTTTATTACCTTTTTTTAAAAATAAAAACAAACCAAAAATATCTTTTGTCTCAGTAGAGGCAAATTATTTCTCAGCCACCCCCCACCCCCACCCCCCCACCCCAATTAAAATAAGATTTTTTTTGGCTTTAACTTTTATTTTTGAAATCAATTTTTATCACCTTTTTTTAAAAAGAAAAACAACCGAAAAATTTCTGTCTTTAACTTTTACAAAGTATTTCTCAATCCAGCCCCACTCCCAAAGTAAAGTAAGATCAAAACTTTTGACTCTTTGAAGTTTCGTTTTCTTTTTTTTTTTTGTTTAAAAATACGCCCTTTTTTTTTTTGGGCTTTATTTGTACACCCCTATACTAAAACTTATTTTTAAAACCAATTTCTGTTACCTTTTTTTAAAAATAAAAACACAAAAAATAACTTTGGTCTCTATCTTTTATCTCGGTGAAGACAAAGCATTTCTCAACCTCCCTTTCCCCAAATTGGAATAAGTTGACTTTTTCAACTTTCGTTGTCTTTTTTTTTTTAAAAAAAAAAAAGACTGCACCTATACAGCAATTTTTTTTTTTTTTTTGTCTTTATTACGTGATATCTATTTTGCCATTTTTTAAAAAAAACTTTTCCTATTATTTACATTTGTTGATCCTTTCAACACACCAGCACAAAAAAAAATTACTATAACATCAAAATTTCAGACTTTTACACGTTTCGTTTTATTTTTTCAGATTTAAGATACAGTGACTTTTGTTTGGCTATATGGTGATTTTAATTATGCGATTTCTATTTTGCCCTTATTACTATCAAAAGACAACCTCCATATACCTCCATATATATATAACTTCATCTTGTATATTTAACATTAAATACAGATATTACATTTATCATTGTCATGTAATTACACTAGCTGTGATATTTCCTAACATTCAGGTGAATAACATTTTATTCTTGCATGTTTTAACAATGAAATAATAAACGTAGAAATGCAAACACATTAATGAGAACGATTGTTATTGTACTGTTTTCTGTAGCAGTATGACTGTGCAACTCGAGAAAGAGTGTTCAGCATGTAAGATAAGCAACACTATTACAGTACACAATAACTAGTGTGCTGTTTTGGTCAGCTATAACAATTACTCTTATCTAAGGCTGAGCAGGTTACATCTTTAAGAAAATTTATCTGTAAACTTCTGCCGGTCCGCGAAATCTTATCCTTATTTTTACCAGTCCGTAAATATGAAAAGGTTGAAGACCACTGCCTTAGATAATCAGGAATCTTATAAATTAGGCCCATTTTCAGTCGGGGAAGGCATCTGCCAAAGAATCCACATCACTCAAAATTTCAATATGACAACTGCTGAGTAGTAGGGAAAGATGCACCTTCTCCTGTCAAGGCCTAATCTAGCTCTTGCCAGCCTGCTGCTCTATTGCTAAACATCCGTGAAGTTGATGCTATGCCTTAAAAACTAACATGGAAATCTGTTACCTGCTTTCAAAATGATCGAGAAGACATTCGTGCTCAAAATGAGCCATGGAAACATGAACTTCATAGCTTGTTAGAAATCATCAAGAATGAAGATAATACTGTTGAAATGCAGTCATCATAGACTTTTAACTTTCTTTTCAGTAATTCTTAAATATTTAAGAATTTAATATTAACACCTTATAAATTCTGTAACCTGTGTTTTTTCCTTGAATTTATGTCTTTGAATATGTAATCTTAACGTGATTCTCTATTTTACTTTATAAATACCATAGATTAGCCTCATGTAATTGGATTCGGCAGCTATTTTTCTAATATTTTATATTTAATATATATTTTAAATCCCAAATGATATGTCAATAAACTCCTACCCTCTGAAGTATAATTATTTTTAGCTTAACTCCTCGCCATTAGAGTTGAGCACCAATTCATTAATTTTGTTTTTACATTTAAAACTACAAAAGCTTGCTAGGTAGGGAGATTTTTAAATGTCTTTATTCATTATACTTTTTGTGTAAACAACGGGGGGGGGGGGGGGATAAAGTTCCACCTTTGATTAGTTTAAGAGTTATACAAATGTTAATTTAGTTTACTATCGCAATATTAATTCAAAACAAATATATTAATTATGTATTAGTATACTTTTATTAATACACACCTTAGAACTTAATTTTATATTATATTAAACATATGGAGAGTTTTATTGAAGAATGTAATAAAAGGGAGAGGGAGTAGAATGTTAGTATGTTAAACTTAAATATAGTTTTATCATAATGCCTTTTAAGTTATGTTTAATAAATCCGATCATACCACCATAGTTGATTTTATTGCTATATGTATTAAGCTTAGTTATATATATCTTGACTAGTTATTAGTCTATCCCAAACGTTGTTAGCATAGGCTATTCTCGAGATATGTGCGTCAGAATGCCCGCGCCATCTCATCTTTGTTTAGGTTGTGATCAGGGCAATGAATGATCCTGGACTACCGTCTACTTGCGCAATGAGAGCAATGCATGGGATAATTCCGGAAAATTTCGGCCCATAGCAACTCCTTCCGAAACTCTCAAGCCCTAAAAGCCGATTCCACGAAATGTGAGTGTGGCAAGTCGGCATGGATATTTTATTTCACAAAGATAAAGCAATTTTACTTCCAAGAAATGGATCCGCAAATACTATTTGGCTTTTATGCTAACACCGCGACACTTAATCATATTATAATCCTCCTTTAAAAATTATGAACAAACAATAAAATCATTATTTCGGATGTGAAAATTTCTTTTTTCCTTATTTTTTATGTAGTTATCACTATTTATTTTATGCTTATTGTTTTCCTTAATGTTTCTAGTTTCTAGCAATGTAATTGTTTATGCTCTAACTGAAGTTATTGTGAAAATTGTGTCTCAGGCCAGTATTTTAAAAAATTCAATGTGGCGGCTTTCTGAAGTAGTTAAAAGCTTAATTAATCCTATAAATTTCTGTGTCATGTTATGGTCTAATTAAACATATTTAATAAATTTAGTGTTTCACTGATGTGTCGCTTAACAATGCTAGATAATTTATTATAGAAATACTCCCACATACGTTAACTGACAATCATTCCCAAAATAGTGAAGGTTGTGTTTTTTTTGTACTTCGGGCGAATTGTTGTAATTATACGCTACATAATTGCACTATATTATTTTATTGCCATATCATAACGTGACATCAAAAGTAATAATATATAAACTTATATGTAAATATCCATGTTAAAGTGTGAATAAGCACAACACAAGTTATTTGTAATATGAGGCTAATTATCTAATATAACTAAATTTATAAATTTCTGATTTTTTATTTATCTTTATTATTAAATATAATATTAAAACAAACATCTCTGATCATTGCAAGTTCTTTATTTAATTGATTTAGTTAATCTTAAAAATAGTTAGTAAATTATTAATGTCATGATTTGGAAAGTTATAAGATCTTGCTAATGTCAAAATATGCTTGTCTGTCTCACATGTATGTACGCACTTGCCATGATTTATCCCTGAGTCTTTTTGTTTCTCTGCTGTGCGATGTCGGTGGGAAATAAATAATCTAGTATCGTCGGAGTCGCCGCGCATAAGTAATTGAATCTGGAAGCTGGGCATACAAGGCAAAGTTCATTAGTGTTCCTGACATGCGTATCTCACGCATGATTGGACTCTAGGTACTTGTGCTCAGATTTTAGATTGAGTTGGGTGATCTTGCGTACCAACTGGTACAATATATTATTGATGGGACGTACATATATAATTTCAAATATAGATAAAAAAAAACAAAAAAAGGTGTAAATCTAGATTTAATTTTAGAAGGACAAATATGTTTTTTAAATAAGGGGATAGTTGCTGGTAACTGGAGTGGATGGGTCAAGATAGTTTCATTTGATGTTGCTAGCAGGTTTTCCAGGTTCTTCAAGTTTGTTACATGTCTTTAATTGTAACCATTTATCCATATAAGGCAGGCACCTGTCGGGCATATCTTGGTTCTCCAGCTGGCATACATTTCTACGATTCCGGTTGACTACAAAAATAATCTATACTGCATACTTAGTGACATTACTGACTATAAAATTAACACAAACCTATAATTTATGCTTTAATATCTTTATAATAACACATTATATAACCCTCCATTCATTTTTCATTATCCAATTATTAGTTAAATTAATTGATATTTTATAAATGTTCATACAATTATTTCTGTTATAATTAATGTAATTAGTTTCGTGTATCTTGCTTCTATTAATTTCCTTAATATAATTTAATGTACTTATATTCTTAACACAATCTATTCTACATCATCTTTTAAGTAGTGAACATATAATGCAGATCTGTCATCTCTCCTATTAATAGTATTATTATGTTTCTTAGTCCTTCTAATTGTTTTGCCGTATCTTCATAATAAACCATACTGCAAACCCCATAAGTAATTTTATATACTATACCCTTTTTATATTTTATATCATCTTTTATTTTATAATTCCCTACTAATATATCAAGATTTTTATTGTTTGTCCATCCTATTTTAATATTTTTATCTATATAATTTTTATTTTTTAATAATGTATGATAAATTTTAGGAACATATGAAAGTTTTACCCATTTTATATTTTCTAGTTCCTTATTATTACCTAAATTATATTGTTTATAATTAAAGAATATATTTCTAATGCTTTTAGGGTTATGTCTGTAACTAGTATATAACTTTATAAATTTCTCTTTTTATCATTTTTATTTTTAATAACTGCCATTAAAATGTATCCATGCCTGTTGGGAATCCATAGAAATTATTTTCCTTAATTTATCTTTGTTAATGAAGTGTTTTGATTTAATTATGTTATTATCATTTATCTCTATATCTAAATAGTTTATTTTAACATCAGTTTCTATAATTGTAAATTTTATATTATCCATATTATTATTAAGTTCATTATAAGTTTTCTTTATAACTTTTATTATCAATTATTAATATGTCATCAACATATTTAAAGCAGTGGTCTTCGGCACCGGTACTAGTTGAAACTTTTAACTAATATAAACAATTTTTATTTATCTTTTCATCTCATTTTTACCCAATTAAAAAAAAAAAAGAAACGGAACAAAATCTAATCAATCATATATAAATTAATGTTTTTCTAGTTATCACAGATGTTTATGGGGGGGGGGGGGTAGAATTAAATTTTTATTACTTTTCTAAAAAAATTCAAAATTTAAAATAAAAGTTTTTTATTATACAAACTCCATTGTTGTTTTTATCAGTTACAACAATTATGCTCACCTAAGACTAAGCAATTTACATTTTTAAGAAAATTTATCCATAGACTTCTGCTGGTCTGCAAAATCTTATCCTTATTTACCGGTCCGCAGGTGTGAAAAGGTTGAAGACCACTGATTTAAAGTAATGTATTATATCTTGATTATCTATTTTACTATTAACAATTTCCATTTCGTTGATAAATATTGATGACATTATTCCGCTAATTGCATACTCCATTAACATCCCTTATGTATATTCCAATATTCACTATTATATTTAAAATACAAACTATTATGTATTAAAATTAAACCTTCTGTAATATTAATTACTTCTATATCATTAATATGCATATATAATTTCTGTATTAATATTTCTATACTTTTTGTTCTTGGAATGCTAGGATACATCTTCTCAATATCCACTACAAGCATAGTTAGGTTTCTATTCAATTTTATCATATTTAACTTATTTATAATAGCCTTTGTATTTTAATGTAAAACTCCCCATAACCAATAATGTTTACTATCCACTTATTTAAATACATACAAAATCTTCGTAGAATAAAATTAAATAATAATCTCAGTGGATTATTCTCTTTATGAGTTTTTACCTTAGTAAATAAATATGGGTTTTCATAAGAAGGATATAAAAATTTATATTGATTTGTATTAATAATTTTTTTCCCTTCCATTTTTTGTAATAATTTTATATATTTATTTTTTATCATGTTAATAGGATCTTTTGATAATCTTTCATATCCTTTTTTTATTTCACCTTATTCGATCTATATAATACTTAGAATATAAAATCATAAATCTACTACCTTTATCCTCTTTACATATTGTTATTTTTTCATTTTTACATATGTCTTATTTCTTTAGTAATCTTCTATATTTATATTCTTGCTTAGAAGTTTTTATATTATGGATAATTTCATAAATTTAACAAGATATACATTTTCTATAGAACAAAATATTTTATTAAGTAAACGTCCATCTTTCATACCATTTGTGGATAATGATATTAAAAAGAAAATAACTACCGATATAGAGCTGGTGAATATTTCTATGGAAGATAAGAAATTAAATTATTTATTGAACAAACAATTATATGATATATAAAAACTTCTAAGCAAGAATATATAGAGAATAATCCATTGAGATTATTATTTAATTTTACTGATTTTTTTCTACAAAGATTAGTATTTAAATAAGTGGATAGTAAACATTATTGATTATGGGGAGTTTTGCATTAAAAATACAGAGCCTATTATAAATATGTTAAATATGATAAAATTGAATAGAAATCAAAGTATGTTTGTAGTGGATATTGAGATGTATCTTAGCATTCCAAGAACAAAAAGTATAGAAATATTAATACAGAAATTATATGGGCATATTAATGATATACAGGTAATTAATATTATAGAAGAAGGTTTAATTTTAATACATAATGGTTTATATTTTAAATATAATAGTGAATATTGGAGTATACATAAGGGATGAGTAATGGGGTGTGCAATTAGCGGATTAATGTTATCAATATTTATCAACGAAATGGAAATGAAAATTGTTAATAGTAGAATAGAAAATCAAGATATAATACATTACTTTAGATATGTTGATGATAAATTAATAATTGGTAATAAAAGAGTTATAAAGAAAACTTATAATGAACTTAATAATAATATGGATAATATAAAATTTACAATTATAGAAATTGTTGTTAAAATAAAGTATTTAGATATAAAGATAGATGATAATAACATAATTACATTAAAACACTATTAAAGAAGATAAATTAAGGAAAATAATTTCTATGGATTCGCAACAGGCATGGATACAAAAAATGGCAGTTATCAAAACTTTTTAAAATAAAAATGATAAATATAACACGGATAGGAAGGTAACTACTTTGCAAAAAGAGAAATTTATAAAGTTATATACTAGTTACGGATATAACCCTAGAAGCATTAGAAATATATTCTTTAATTATAAACAATATAATTTAAGTAATTATAGTGAATCACAAAATATAAAATGGGTAAAACTTTCGTATGTTCCTAAAATTTATCATACTATTTTGTAAAATAAAAGATGATATAAAATATAAAAAGGGTATAGTATATAAAATTACTTGTTGATGTCATGCTTATCATTTTTCTGTTGACATCATGCTTATAGTTTTTACGTCATTAATAAAAGAAAACATTTTGAACAATAATAAGAATAGCGGGTCACTCGCCTATTGCATGGAAGCAGTTAATATTTTAACAAATAAACAATACACAGATTACTCTTTTAAATTATGTTATTTTATTATTTCTTTTTCACTATTGCGAGTTCTCGCACGTTACGAGACTTTATCTTCATGTATGCCACATTCCTAAATTTGACACGCTTATGAGGGGGGGGTAGTGACCTTGGAGACAATGACAATTTGTAGCACCTTATACTACTTCATTTAGGTTTTAAAATAATTACTTCTGTCCGCATAATGGTTCACTTTTCCACATTAAAACTATTCACACTCTATCATGATAAGGTAGTGATATGTTAATTGTCAGCATTCATAAAGAGTGTAAACAACATGTATCAGACAAAACTGATATGATTGGCTAAGTGTGAATTGGAGAGCAATTTATCGCAAAACATGCTGCAGGCCGACGTTAGCCAAAAGACTCAATTGTTCATAGCAATTGAGACGTTATGCCTGATAAACAGTATTTTGACATACTTTTGGCTAGCAACAATAGTGGGATGGGTGGATAAATGTATCAGTACCAAAAAATTATACAAAATATAATTTATAACATATCTTCTGTTTGAATACAATAAATATAAAAATAGAAAGAGCAAATATGAAAGAATGTAATAAAACTGATAAAATAGTCATTACCTCAAAAAAAAAAAGAGAGATTTTTAAACGTTTAAATTCTTAATTTTGAAAGTTAAAATGACAATTTCATAGCTTCACAATTTTATAGCTTCATCACATTTGTCATAAAATGTGAAAAAAATGATATATAACGACTTTTTACTAGATGACCCAGATTTTGTCCTTCCATATCAGAGTATCTGCTAGAAATATGTTTGGTTTTTTAGTGAGCGGAAAAATAACAGAACAGTTTATGAGATATTATGCAAAGAGATCCCTAGTAAATTGTAATATATGTGTTATTATATTATTAAGAAATGGGGTGTGACCTAAGAGTCAAACAAAAATTTCTAAAATGAATAAAAACTTAAATAAATCAATAAACATCAAAATAAACAAATTTATTATGAACACTAATTATATATATGGGTGTGAGAGATAGTAAATGGCTGAGAGTGCTTGAAAGTCTGTGTTCAAGAGATTATAAAAAAAAGTGTGGTCAAAAAATAAATATCTTTAAGATAAAATGAGTAAAAACTAAGTAAATCAATAATTATCAAAATAAGTTTATTATGAGCACTGATTATATATATGTGTGAGGGAGATATATGAGATAGTGAATGGCTGAGTGTGCTTGAAAGTCTGTGTTCAAGAGATTATTACAAAATTGTAACAAATGAGTACATGCTACTGTAATCATGCAATAAAATGAATAATCATATAAATAAAATCATAATATATGTTGCCTATTGCATTAACCATGTAGGTATATGATTCTCTGAGTGTGGATGTGCGTGTTTTTATTGTCATTGAAATATAAATTGCCTAAAATTCTACAAATTTATTCTTTTCTCCACATATTTCATCATATAAAAATATAAGTAATAAAAAAAACCCATTAAGTCAATACTTTGATGGGAAAATTGATTCTTGATCGGTGCAACACATAAAGTTCGAATTTCGATCGTAAAGAATCCCATGCATGTCCTTGCAAATAAAGTGACTTCACCAACCTTTGTTTTTTTTTTTGGTCAATGCAGTTTCTAGATCTGAATTATCACTAAAATTAGCTTCTACAAGGCTCACAAATACATACCTCAGCAATTGAATAATCAAAGCAAGCTGTGAAACATTCCATACATTTTACAAATTCTAAATCTTAAAAAAAAAGAGGAAAAAATTAAAAATTGCATTTTAAAAAGGAAAAAAAATCATAAAAAATATAAATTTCATCATAAAAAAAATTTTTTTTTTGAACGAAGAGAAGGCACCCAAGTATATATATATCAGCAATTAAATAAAGCAAGACATGAGAGAGTCCATTTCAGTGGGGAAAATCATTTTACGAATGCTAAATCTAAAAAAAAGAGAGAAAAATAACTTAAAAATTGCATCTCCAGGAAAAAAAATCCTAAAAGAATATAAATTTCATCGTAGAAAAATAATTTATACATAATTTTAAATGTAACACAATGGCGGTTCAAATGGTCTGAGACCCATAAGTGTAAGATTTATTGCTTCTGTGCAAGCTTGGTTTAAAATCTAAACTTCTGAAAAGGGGACACAAAAGAGGTTTTGGCAGTGAAAGCTTTTAAATACGGAAAATATGCATGGATATACAGACATCTAATAGTGATATTTCAGAATTTTTGTTTTGGATGCTCCAAATGAAAACAATTTTTTTATATTATTTTCATGGATTAATAAAATTAAATTTAAAAAAAAAAAAAAATTTAAATCAATGCTTATACTAAAATAATTTAATGGATGGAGAAAACCCATAAATAAATTAGCAAAATAAAAAAAATTAGTAAGATTTTTAATTTCTATTGAATATGAAATACAGTATTAATTTGCTTTCTATAATTTTGAAATATTTGCTATCAAGACAGCTTTATAAAAAAGATGAAGAAATTTGTGAGAAAATGGTGTGGTGTGGAGATTTAGTTGCAATATACTTGTTTTTTATTACTGTGATGTAAGTTTAATAAAATATTAAAATTGATAGCTACACAACTGTTTTTATATAATATTTACATTTAATAAAGCAAAGGTTTATTTATTTTGATCACTTGCATATATGAAAGATATTGAACCATTACAAAATTAAGCTTATATTTTTTCATTTTATATGAAAAGTAAACTTAATATACAAAAAACTCATGAGAGGTCTGGCAATTTAATTCCAGGAATAGCAATGTGATGTCATCCATGACCTAATTTTTATCGGATTCACATGAGTGTTTGTGGTATTTATAGAGCTAGTTGTTAGTTAGATATTGAGAAGATGATAATGCACTTTGTTGTAAAAATAGGTGACTGAAATTTTGATCAACATATCAGATTTTGTTTGAAAATTGGAAAATATGCTACTGAAACATTACAATTGTTGTAAGTGGCATATGGTGAAGAAGCTATGAAGAAATCAAGTGATTGAGTGCATGAGGTTCAAAGATGAGTGAGATGTGACGGATGATCTCAGAAGCGGACAGCCAGAAACAACAGTGACATTAAAATTAACAGTCTGACAGACAATTCAATGTGAAATTGATAGCTGAACACTTGCAGATTAATTGAGAAATAGTTTAGGCTAATTTTAAATAAAGAATTGGGCGTGAGAAAAATTTTGGATCTTGTCGGTTGAACACAGCATCAGTTTGATGTTGCAGTTGATCTTTCTTCAAATACACATTGCTTCCGACAGTATTTATGAGTGATGGAACTTGATGTTTCCAATATGACCTTGAAACATAATATCAGAGTATGCAATTGAAACTCCACGCCTTAAAAAAGCATATCTTGCGCTCGGTTTACAGCCAAGCTGGTGTATTTCTTTGATCACAAGGGAATACTTCAGATATTATAAGATTCTGTTAGAAAAGACCTGAATTGTGGCCTGATAAATGGATCATTCATTATGACAGTGTGCCAAGTCATAGTGCACTCATTGTGAAAATCTTTTTGCCAAAAAATTAGACAACTAGACCATGCTGTCTATTCATATGACTTGGCTCCTGTGACTTTTGGTTATTTCCAAAAATAAAAACTCCTGAAAGGACGAAGATTTTTTCACTATAACTGATATCCAACACAATGTGAGACAGCTACTTAACTGTATTGATGAAAATGAATTACAGGTATACTTCCAAAAATGGAATGCCAATTTAATCAGTGTATAGATGCAGAAGAGGACTACTTTGAAGGTGACACTAAGTTAATAGAAAATATGGTAATAGTCTGAAATCCGGGCACAGCCGCTAGGGGCATTGTTTACGTGTCAAAACACATAAAAATGCTGTTTTGGCGGTTGCGGCCTATACAGGCTAATACAACATTTATGTATTGTATTAACCCATTAGCTAGGCCGCTTTACATGACATTGCACAAAAAATATTACGGCCTGTTTTGTGCTTCGAAGCTATTTACGCGTATTCGTTCTATTCATAGCTGATTGCCGTATCGCTTGAGGGTGTTTAAATTTCAAGGCGGTACGACTTTTTCAAATCTCCATAATAGAGTAATGTCATTTTGATTTAAAAAATGTTGTTAATTATTAATAATTGTCATATGGTCTCCACCCTTCCCGAAAAAAAGGTTAATATGTAAAAAATTGGCAAAGTGTATGTTCGAACACGCTTCGACAAAGATCATGTGCTAAGTCACGTTTCAGCGTGGGGGGAAATATTTGAGACCACTAAAAGGTCTGAAACGAACGTGCAATTTTGAAACTTTTTTCCAGAATTGCCGAGTACAGAAAGTTTGTGAGATTGTGTCCTTTTTTTCAGGCACACGTAATGTCCACTTTTTATTACAGCAATAAAATAATAAATAATTTTACAAAGTCCAAAGTTTGTGTCTTTTTTTTTTTTTATTTCATTAGAAATTGACAAGTATTTGGATTCAATTTTTTTCAGCGGGGTTAAAATATATGACGAATTTGGTTGACTTTTTGTTAAGAATAACCAATTACGAAATCCCCCACCCCCAAAAGCAGTTTATTGTAGAAGGCTAAAAAAAAAAAAAAATAGGTAATTCAAACGAAATAGAAATCAAAGTAAAAGTGAGAAAAAGTTTTTTAAAAAAAAGAAAAAGAGTTAAATTCTTGACTTTTTGGTTACAATTCTTTTTCCGAGTGTGGGGGTGGGTGTTTGAAAACAATTTTTTACATTGGCAAAAACACAAAAGTAAATTTTGATTTAATATTAAGAAAAACAATTACGTCAACCAAAAAGAAAAAAATTTGAAACAAGTCCCAAAGTTGATTCTCTTTTTTCAGCGCTGTTAAAATAATTTACTATTTTTGTTGACTTTTTGTTAATAATAACAGTACGAAATCCCCCCCGCTCAAAACGCTGTTTTTTGTAGTAGCCAAAAAAAAAAAGGGCTAATTCAAACATAATCTAAATCAAAGTGAAAACAAGTTGTGTTTAAAAAAAAAAGTAAAATTTATAATAAGAAAAAGCAATTAGGCAAGCCGAAAAAAAAAAGAAAGGTAGAATTAAGTTCTAAACAATTCGCAAATAATTGTATTTTATTTTTTCGGCGGTGGGATTCAAACAAATTTTTTGACGTCATGAAACGATCCGAAGTTTTAAAATGATAAAAAGAAAAAATACAATTAGCAAAATTTGTTGAAAAAATGTCAGGTTCCAAAAAACCCACAAAAAGTAATGTAAATGAATATCAAAATTTGTTTAATAATAAAGAAATCATGTTCTAAATGAAATAAAAATTATTCGTTTGATAAATATTAGAAAAAAAAAAAAACCTTGTTGTCTAAAAAAAAAGAAAAAGTTGCAGCGGCCTGGTAACGTTATATTTCATTCATTTTGTCTAGCAATCAACGCTCCAAGCGGCTTTGCCCGGATTTCAGGCTTTTACCGAAAATATATTTATTATGTGTTTATATAATATACCAATAGTTTTCCCCATTGATAACAAATTGGAGAACAATAAAATAAACTTTTTAATAAAATTATTGGATTGAATGTCTTATTTCATTTCTATTATCTACTGTGTAAGGCTTGAGTAGTTTTGATTTAATTCATATTCAGTGCTATTTTATCTATCCCCAATCTAGATTCTGCGTTTAGATTTTTTGACCTGGTGGTTGACTTCTTTCATCTAGCAATACTTTAGTTCTTTTTGTTAATATAAGACTACCTACCTAAAATTAAAAATGTCATTATTTTGAATCTACACCTGTTTTTTTATTCATAGTTCTGATACCTTTATTCTTCTGATAAGATTTGGTCTACTTTTTTTACGGTTTCCAATAATAGATTCTAGATGCTAGTGCTTAATAAATATAGACAAGTCTTTGGCTATAGCCTTTATGAATAAGCTGTTTGAGCATAGACCCTGTCTTAATGCAACTTTCATTTAGGAACCATCCTGTATTTTTTTTTATCTAATCCAATAATCGCCGAGGAAACCATTAACCAGAAATTATGGGAAAATGGTTAAAATAAAACTGGATATAGATCTAATAATTCTATTATCTAAGTAGGAAATTTTTGTGTACAATGTATGTGTGCAAATCTTTTTTTTTCTAAAAGAAATTGTGTATTATACCATTGTCTTTGTAATTTGTAAGTTTTTATCTCAAAAATTTACTTTGCTATTAGGTTGTTTTTGTTTTGTTTTTAATTTTATATTAAAAACTAAACAATATTTGTTAACATTTTGTTTATTTCAGGTGAAGCTGAAATACCTAGTATAACAGATACTACTATTCCACGTAGATTAGGCCCAAAGAGAGCAAGTAAGATCCGAAAGTTATTCAATCTCAGTAAAGAAGATGATGTTCGACGCTATGTAATAAAACGACCCATGCCACCTAAAGAAGGTTATATATTTATAAACACTATATGTATATATATTCACATATTATACTAGAAATCTTTTACATATGCCAATGTTTCATGAATTTTTATTTCTTTTTCTGGTTGTAAATCTGAATTTAACAATTTTATTATATTTAAAATTCTATAAGCTATATTCATCATTCAGATTTGTAATAACTTGCTTAACCTTCATCCGTGTCTTGTGATTTTTATAAATGAATGTGTTGTTTTTTTTTTTCATTATTTAGAGCAGTGGTCCCAAACTTTTTTGAATCTGTATCCTTAAGATAGAAAAAATAAATATCACATGTCCCAAAATTGAAAGAGCAGAAATCTATTTTGATAGGTATTGTAAAGAGGAAATAAACCATATGTCATTATATAATAACCAAACAAACTATTATTACACATTTTTTTATAAACACCTTACATAAATATTTTCACAATACAATTTAATATGATCAATGGAACTGCATTTGTTTAATATCTGAAAATTCTTGTTTAATCATTTTCGGTATTGCGATAAGGAGATCTGGCTCAGAGTTTTATTTATTTCATTACTTGGTTTAATATCCGTTGTCACTGAAAATGATAAACTCACATAAATAAGTAGAACAAAATAATCAGTACATTGGTTGCTGTCCTTACTAAATTGGGATACTTTGATTTCAGTCCCACCAATGATGAAGAGATTTTTCCTGAAATTCATTTCATAATTTTGTATTGCATCTAATGTCAATTTAATTGCTCTTGAGAAAATATCTGAAGATATTCAATTTTTACATTTTTAGGACATGAGTATAAAGTCCATTGAAATTCTTTACTATGAAGATCTGCAAATAAATAAAAAAATATGTTTAAAATCTTTTTAAATGTGTGTATATGACTTGTTGTTTGTACATTTACATGATTTTTTGCAACAAAATCAGAAAAAGATGGAAAATAATTCTGAAAACAAATCCATATTCTTTGAGCACCAAAAAATAACAGGCCATGTGTTCGAACCCACTATGGCAAGGGCACTGTGCACTGAACGTAATGATATGAAACGAAAGATAGGGGAGGCATGCTTTATTGCAAATGACAACTATGCATTAAACAGAAAAGAATCATGCTTTGCAATCTCCAGAAAATGGTTATTATGAAAGAAAATGAATAAATTTTGCATAAATTACCACCGCTAAACTTCGTTTAAAATCTCAACATAAGCCGACACTCCTAAAATAGGCTTGAATATAATTCTCTGAAAGTGCTCAGCCGTATATACTAAGCTTCACGTTTTTGCATAAAGCGCAATTTAAAACTTACCACTCAAAGATGAAGTAAAAAACAAGGATTTCCTTAAAATAATATCTTTAAGAATTATTTTAATATTGTATGCTTTACAAATTACTGTGCAATTTGTCTGGATTTTCTTTTTTTTTTTTTGTTTCTCCAGCACTTGTTTTTAACGAATTTATCTTTATTATGAATTGTATCATTGACTGTAGATTACATGATGCTACATGTAATAAAATTCTTAACTTTAATTTACGCTCAGTATGAATTAACTCTGAATATTCCTTAGTAATCACGTCTAAGGATTATGTTGAATTGAATGCATAGAATAAAAAATATTTGAAACCATTGACATTTTAGTTTTGTGTAATACTTGTATATAATACTTGCATTCATATATATATAAAGTAATATATTAATTTCATTTTTGACTATATGGGTATAAACTTTATATCCTTCAATTTATGAGTTTAGCTGCAGTTATTTTTAAAATTACATGTGAATCTCACTTTTCTGCAATTTTATTTTTTATAGTTGTTAGCACAAAATGTTACCAAATATAAGTAAAATAACTTAATTGCACATAACTCAAGAAAATTGATTAAGTGATAAATATGGCATCCCAACATTTTTATTTCAATATGGAATTACACTAAATTTCAATTCCAGTTGTAAATTGTTAACAGTCAAAATCAGTAGATAAGTAAATAAGTCCAAAAATCTTTGGAATTCATTTTCTAGTTTAATTAGCATATTCTAATTTTTGTAATAATAATTGGCAACATTCAAAATGAAATGAATTTTATTTTTACCAGAATATTTTTTCTTGGAAAATTGATAACCACATGCTGTTATAAACTTTATAACCTTCAAATTTATGATTTTTATATTTTTGTAAATTCATAAAAATTTACTTTTTCTTTTAATAAATTGATATTGTTTTATTGGGAAATTAAATATCTATGTAAACAAAGAAAATATCTTGTCATGATTTTCTTAAAAAATATTAAAATGTAATATTTTTTTAGATCTGTTTATAGTGGAGCTGCTACATCTATCTCAACCATTGTAGCTTCAGTTATGTATTATGTAAAAAATTAGTAAACAAACAAAAAACATAATTCATAAATTAATCAGATAAATGTAATTTTTCTGCTTATGTAAATTATTTTCCAATAGGTAGTGTCATTTTTTTCTTTTTTATTCGCTCTTATTCTGATGTGGCTATCTAATTCTTTCGGTTTTGTTTTTCCCTCCTCCAAAAATATAAAATTTCATTTGAAATGACTTGAAAACATAAAACCTAGCACTTTTGTCAAGCTTGAAAGAATTTTTGTAGTTCTT
Organism: Epiperipatus broadwayi; assembly: GCA_028023455.1. Lineage (NCBI taxonomy): Eukaryota > Metazoa > Onychophora > Udeonychophora > Euonychophora > Peripatidae > Epiperipatus > Epiperipatus broadwayi. The sequence goes on from JAQFVV010012409.1 coordinate 1,629,664, forward strand.
ATAAATATTAAACTTACTAATTTAGTTGTAGAAGAAAAAATCATTCATTTTGTGACATAATGAAAAGAGAAAAACAAATAGATTAGCATTTAAAAAAATTATAATATAGAATACAGTATACGATAAATTTTATCTTGAATGAATGAACCCGTACATTAATTATGTATGTAAATATATGTCAATTTATTATTTCCCTATTTTTTTCAATTTTTAAATATTATAGATGCTTGTGCTTGTGTGTTGAAAAGTACTCGTATGGGACAGTATGATAATGTAAATGAAATATGAGCTATTATCTGCTAGTTTGGGGCTCTTAAAACAAAATATAGATGTAGGCACTCCATTATAATGTATATAAATTAAGTTGCTATAATGGTAAAGGATAAATTTTTAAATTGACAGTCTGCTGTGCACACTGCATTTTGGTACTAATATGAACTTTGGGCTTTAATGTTTTCTTAAATGAGAGAGCTAGTTTTAATATATAAGGAATTAAAATAATCATTAAATCGATTTGTATCTATATCTTTTAACTTGATGACTTTCTGGCAGTATTTTGATGAGCAGCTAATTTTTTTAAATTTGCTTATATGTAAAATAGTTATTATTTAAAATGAAATATAATTTATATATGTTCATTTGATCATTTTTTTAAATTTACTTATAATGACCAATGTATTATAGCTTGCAGTTATAATTTCTGAAAGCTTTTTATATATATAATAAATAGATTTTTTGGCTGTTTGTAAATTTTTAAATGCTTACAAGATTTGTTGTTTGAATACTTGATCTTTTGGTGAAATAAATTTTTATCTAATATGACAGATAATAGCCTTTTTTAAAAAAAACATTTTTTGATAATTCTCTTCTTATGATTTTATGTTAAGTTTTATGTATATATTGCCTTAAATTTTTTGGATATCTGATAAAATTTATTTCATCAGGGACACTGGTCATTATATATTATTTAACAAAAATGCCAATTGGAGAAAACATTAAAAGTAATTACTGACCTATTTTAACATATTTCTTTAAAATGTATTTATATTCTTTTGCCCTTTCTAATTTTACAATTTCTTTTTGCATTAATACATGCATACTATTTATAGGATATAGATTACAACCAACTTAATAAAACAGAGATCGAATTATAGCATACACAATAGATCTTTGAAGAGATCAAATGAATGAAGTCCCATTAAAGTTTTTGCTGGTTTGTTTGATTTAGGAGACATTATATATAAAAATATACATAGAGAGAAAGGGCATCTTTGGTGTTCATCTTTTAATGTGCATGTTTATAATCACATTTGAAAGTATTTCTATTTATTTTTTATTTTTTTTGTTTTGTTTTTTAGGTAAAAAACCTAAAACTAAGTCACCCAAAATTCAACGTTTAGTAACGCCGAGAGTTCTTGCCCATAAACGAAGACGTATTGCTCTTAAATTATTACGGCGTCAAAAAAGTAAAGAAGCTGCTGCCGAATATGCAAAATTACTTGCTATGAGGGCTAAAGAAGCTCGACAAAAAAGAGCAGAACTTTTTAAACGTAGGCGTTATAGGACTGCTTCTCTTCGGGAGTCCCAAAGTAAGCAAGAAGGAGGAACTTCCGACTCATTAAAAGAAGGGGGTACAAAGGAGCTAACCAAAAAAGAATTCAAAAGAGAATTACTTAAAAAGAAACTTGCAGCGAGCAAAAAATCAATGGAAAAAAAGAGAAAAGGAAAAAAAGATATGATTGATATAAGAGCTTTGAAGGCCCGAAGTTATTCCGGTGCTTGGAGAGGAATAAACGTGGAAAGAATTGGTAGAGGTTATTTACCTATCAAAGGGAGATCAAGATTTGGGATTAAACTTTCAAAGAAGGCAATTGCCAAAAAAATATCTGGTAAAAAGGAACTTGCCAAAAAGAAGGCAATTAAAAAGCCTTCTGATGGTAAACATCCAGGAGGGAAACGTCCTGATAGTAAGAAACCTGAGGGCAAGAAATCTGCAGGCAAGCGACCAGAGGGTAAACGCCCAGTGGATAAAAAGGCTGAAGGCAAACGTCCTGAAAGTAAAAAAACAGAGGGCAAACAATCTGCCGGTAAACGGCCAGAGGGTAAAAAATTAGATGGCAAACGTCCTGACAGTAAAAAAACAGAAGGTAAACGTTCTGAAGGGAAAAAGCCTGAAGGGAAAAAGCCTGATGTGAAAAAACCAGAGGGGAAAAAACCAGAAGTGAAAAAATCTGAGGGGAAAAAATCCGAAGTAAAAAAATCTGAGAGTAAGCAGTCAGATGGAAAACGACCAGAGGTTAAACGCCCTGAAAGTAAAAAATCCGATGCCAAACGGCCAGAGGGTAAACATCCTGCTCCTGCTTCTAAAGAGGTTGCTGCAAAAAAAGCTAAAAAAGATGTTCCAAAAACATCTGCCAAGAAAGCAGAAAAACCTAAAAAATAAAAGTGGCAGATATTAGATGTATTTAAATAAATAAAATTTACGGAAATAATATGTATTTTGTGTTTTTTATATTGTATATTGTTATTCATTGCATTTTATTGATCTATCATGCCATTAAGTAAGATTTGAATCCACGCAAGTAAAATTTGTCAAGTTTTTAGAGGCCAAAGTTGTGGGTTTTTTTTTCAGATAACTTTCTCGTATCTCATTTAAGTAGACGTCTAATATTGATCAATATGTAGGTGTTACCAGTTAGAACAAAGCTGTTTAGAACATAGTGCGTGTGTAATGTTAAGTGTTTGTGCATTTAGAAGTTTTGATTTTTTTAGAGTGAAAAAATAATTTGAATCTAATGCTTATTGCACTTTAAAATGGCACATTTCAAACAATTGTCTCTACTGTTCCAATATAAACTTACATAAATACCCTCTTTTTTCAAACAATTGTCTCTACTGTTCCAATATAACTTACATAAATACTATCACTCCTCTTTTTTATGAATTTTTGAAATACCTGACAAATAATAGTTGAACTAGAATTAATGTTTTTCTGGCAGATTCTTGTACAGGGCATTAGTTTAAAGAGAATTTTTTGTATTTTTGATTATTGAATTTATTATGCGTATTAATCTTCATTTTTTAGATTTGGATTTCATTTTGTCCTATTCCTTTTAAAAACTTAGTTTTATTTTATATAAATAAATTTTATGGTGGTTACCATGGTTTATATATTCTTGATTACCATGAAAAATATAAACGCGATTAAAATATAATAATTTGTATCTCTTCATTATTTACATTTTATTTTTCTATATAATTGAATATATACAATTCTTGATAGTGATATAAAATTTAATGTAAACATAAAATAGAAATAGTAAAAAATTTTGATTCCTATAAAATAATTCTTTATAAGGAATGAAATGTTTATCATATAATTAGTTATTGTAATAAAGTAATTTTTGCCCAATCAAATTTTTGGGGAAAAAAAGTAGCATTGTTAGTATTAAAGGACATTGAATGATTATAGGACCTTATACTAATAATGACTTTATAAAAAATATTTTTGATACATCATATTTCTATTAGAATCAAAATAAAATTTAAAACAAAGAATACTGTTATTTCTAGTTTTCTGCAAATTAATGAAGGGCTATCTTTTCCTTTAAAATTTTTTTGTGATAGATAGCTAGACTACAGTTTCTATATAAAATGCATTCATTCAGATAGCTTTGTAGGCAGTTTGTTAAAAACTAGTTATCTTGGCATCGGAATATGCTATATGTTAAATTTAAATATTGTGATTTTAAAAAAAACTATACCACAATTCCTAAATAGAAAACTTTAATTTATACTTATGCAATAAAATTGTGAATGTAATAAAATGACAATTTGAAAATAAAATTGTACTTGTCATTGTAAACTGCCAGAATAGTATGCAATGTAAAGAGGTGTTAATCAAATAACTGGTATTGTCAGATACAACTGTACTTGATAGTTTTAAAAATTATACAGTGTTTGGTTCTTGTAACATAATTGTCTATTTGAAAATAAGCAAAAATATATGAAATCAAAAAATTATTGCTATATATACATACTGTATTGTAATAGTCACTTTTTAAAACAAGAAAAAGATTTAAACATTTTCTTAAGAAAATTCACAGATCATTGATTTCGCATTTTCTATTTCTGTGCTACTGGCCTATGTAACCCAATTATATTTATGAATATCAAACTGCTAATAAATTTATTAGCAAAAATGGCATGTGTTAGATATCTAGCTTAGGCTTAATGATGCTATTGCTTGCTAGTTTTTATTTAGTCCATAATGTCTAAACACCTATCATTTTTTATTGATTTACCCATATTCGGAAATTGTCAACTGTTTTACCTGTATTTTTTTGACACCTGCTTTTATAACTTCTGACAAAAATGATTGATTACCTTTTTAAGATTTCATTGTATGTATTTGCATTGTACAAATCTTAATTTAATGAGAAAAAAATGTACTATTTTTTATTATCAGACCTCACTGTATTGCATTTCACTTGCTTTTAATTTGATTTTTTATAAATATTTTCAAATATTGTGGACTCGTGCAATTTAATACAAAATAACTGCCTATTGTGGTTGGGAAATACAATTGGTAACTTAAAATCAATAAGTTATACAAGTGAATGTTTAACGAATAGATCCTGATGTTTGAATTGGCTTAAAAATTGGACTAGTTTCCATTATCATAAAATTTAAATATTGTGATGATAAAAAAAAAAAGTTGTACTGTTGCTAATAACTGACAGAAAAGCATTCAGCTTTTGGGTCAATGATAGCAACAAAATAATGCATTCTGTTGGATTGTAGTGTAAATAAAATACTAAATATGATTTAGTAGAAAATCTGTTGATCTGAATTTGGGTGTATATAGGTTGATTTGAAGAATTTTTAAAATGCTCATTACATTGAATTATGAAAAAGAAATGGTGGCACAAAGTTTTATGATGTGTATATAACAATGAAGTAGAGAATTACCTAAGTTTATTTGGTTGTCAATCCTTCAATACAGGTACTTGTACAATGAAAGATGTTTGGTTTGTCTATTGTGGTTCAAATCTGAATCAGATGAGACTTCAAACATTTTTTAGCAACAGCTCTTAATTCAAAAGTAGAAAACTGCTGTTTCTCATTCGCATATTAAAGGTCTTTGTAAAAGCTTTTATTACATTTAAGTAATTTGAATAATGCTTCTATCAATCGTTATAAGATAGAAATGTTAGATTTTTCTTTGAAACAATCAGAACTGTTCATTTGGTTTTTGAAATGATTCTAAATGTGATTATTTCATTGTTCTAAATAAAAAATAGCTTCCATATTTTTTAAATATGTGAGTTGATTTTGTTTTTGCAGTGTACTAATCGTAACCAATAATTTAAACTTGTTACATGTAATGTGAAGTATTCTGATTTCTAGCTACATAGAAATCCAATGAATGCCATTGCTTTGATGCATTTATTTCTTTTTAGTGACCTGTCTAAAGATATTTGTTAGATGTATTATTGAAAAATAGAATAGATAGTTTGGATTTATATCTCCAATTATATAGCCAGCAAAGAATAAAAATTTCCAGTTCTAATAATAGGCCATATGCAATGATCACACATTGTCTTTTGTATAAGCCAAATTTGAATATTCATTCTTTCATGAATACAGAGGAGTCCCAAAAATATAAATTGAACCCTATAGCAAATCCAACACCATGCAGTCTCATTTCACTAGTTGATATGCTCTCAAAAAAAAAAAAGGCACCTGGCTGCTTTATTAAATATCTGTAAAATTTGTTTCACCAAGAACAGCTGTACAATATCTTCAAGCTACTTGAGATATTCCTAGAGTTTGCATAAAATAAATCTTCCATATTCCATGCACCCATGTTTAGAGAAAAAATATTAAAGTGTAATTTATCTTTTTTAAAATCCCATTTCTGGGGTAAATGATTGTCTTGAATAATGATTGCAAACAAATACTGCTAGTCTATTAAGCCCATCATTTGCATTACTTTCTTAACAGGTCTTTAGTTTAAAAAATATATATAAAAGAAAATTGAAGTCAGAATTGCTGTGTATAATGTAAAGAAGTTTCAAATTCAAAAATATTTTTTTTAAAATTGATATATTTACTTAAATGGAAACATAAATGAGGCATTGGTCTAATATGAACTATTGGACAATATTACATTGAAGCAGTACTGTTAATTTTTGGGTTTGCCTGCTTTATTAACTACTAAAATAAAATCTGGTTGGAATGAAATGTTTAGGCCAATGATTCAATCCAAAGTAGACATTTTAAAATTAGCAAATTTCTTATAAAAATTTAATTGCTTAATGAAGTGTTAAAATATAAAGTTTACATAAAAAAACTTAATTTGACATACAAATATAATGGAACAAGCCAGCTAAAAATTAACCATATGCAATTTGCTTGCTGAATTTTTCATTGCATTAATTTTAAGACATTTTATGAGAAGACAATTTGTAAATATTGGTAAGATACTTGTATGCATCAAATCAATTATCTTTCAATGGATGTAGAAAATCCCACATTTCTAAAGAAATATTTAAAATACATCAGATTTCTGCATGGGAAGTGTTTCCATGCCATCAAACCATTCATTTGTAAAACTTTCCATACTTGTTACCAAATAAATCATTTATTTATGAGAATCTGTTTTTTACTTAAACTTTGCAACATTTTCATAACCAAATTTGTTTAGGTTCAATTATTTTTGAAATTACATGTGAATCTTTCCTTTCTGCAATTTTGTTTTTTATAGTTGTTCATACAAAATGTTATCAAATACAACTCAAGAAAATTGATTAAATGATAAATATGGCATCCCAACATTTTTATTTCAATATGGAATTGCATTAAATTTCAATTCCAGTTGTAAATTGTTAAGTCTCAAAATCAATAGATAAAAGTCCAAAAATCTTTGGAATTCATTTTCTAGTTTAATTAGCATATTCTGATTTTTGGAATAATAATTGGCAACATACAAAATGAAATGAAATTTATTTTCGCCAGAATTTTAAAACTGATGACCACATGCTGTTTATGTTGACTAAAGTTGTTTACAATGTCATCTGAAAAAGGCAAGCCATCCACCACATGCTGTTTATGTTGACTAATGTTGTTTACAATGTCATCTGAAAAGGGCAAGCCATCCATTGATCGCCTTTTAATCCATATTCATAATTTTTCAATTCTAAAAAAATTTCAGTAATGGGAAAAATTGCATTAAAACTGATTTAGAAAGTTGCCAAATTTCTCTATAAGGTTAATGGGTATATTGACTTCCTATAAATCTAAATTGGTGGGTGATTAATCTCGTACTAACATTGATATTTAAAACTTTCAAGCATGTTTGCTGATTAATGCAATGAAAATATTGAAATATTCTATTCATATTTATATACTTTTGTGATAACTCCTTGTAGTATCATGCATGGAAACAATTTCCAACTTTTTACTTTTAAATCCTGGTAACATCGAATAAAAGTAACCAGTTAAACTTTATCTACCCGGTACTTGTAATTTCTTCACTCTTTCTGTCTGGCATTTTTTTGTCTGACTATCCATTTTCAGGACTCATTTTAAATAATTTGATTATCATATTAAATATTTTGAATTTTTTTTAAGATGATTATAAAAACAATAAATTACACAAAACTACAAACGATTGTAATTAAATAAAATTTAAAGACCAATAAAATAAAAAACATAATGAAAATACATGCTTTGAACACATTTTGAATTATACTGCCATTATCTCCACACAAAGTTTCATATCGTGCCCATTAGCAGACACTATTATTACATACTTTTGAAAATACTTCACTGTGCCTTCTGTCACTGAAAGATCACAAAAATTTAATAATTTTTGCCAAGTTAGGAAAAATAAAAAGCACAATGTTACAATAAATTAAAAATAGTAACAATGTGTTAACGGTTTGAACGTTGTATGTAAAAAAAAAATTCATTAAATGTGAATGGCATTTATAAAAAAAATTAACACAAATTTATATTTTTAAAACTGAACATGTTTGATAAAACAATTTTGAGGGGGAAAAAAACTACTTTGACACGCCTGAAAATGGATAATTAATCAAAAAATGCCAAATGAAACTTTACTCTTGTACTTTTATCTATTGCAATCGAATAGCTCTCAAATGTTTAATTACTGATTTTTACTATATTCCTTAAATTCCCAGCTATATCATCAATTCTGCCGGCAATAGTATTTCAGTCTAGCTCAGTGGTCTTCAACCTTTTCACACCTGCGGACCGGTAAAAATAAGGATAAGGTTCCGCGGACAAGCAAAAATAATGATAAGAAGTCTATAGATAAATTTTTCTTAAAGATAAGCATAATTGTTATAACTGATCAAAACAACAATGTTAAATATATAAGATAAAAGTTTTATATATATGCGGAGTTTATATAATAAAAAACTTTCATTTTTTTAGAAAATAAAAAACATAAACATCTGTGATAACTAGAAAAACAAATTAATTTATGAATGATTGATTAGATTTTTTTTTTTTTTTTTTAATTGGGTAAAAATGAGATGAAAAAAATAAATAAAAATTGGCTATATTAATTAAAAGTTTAAATTCTTATTATTTACTATTACCAATTTTTTACTGCCCTTCTAGCATGCGCAGACCAAGGGTTGAAGAACACTGGTCTAGCTCATATGTTTGGATTCCTTTAATTATTATGAACACATTTGAGAATAAATCCCCTTTCAGTCATTTCCAATTAAATGTGATAAAAATAACTTTTCACAGCAGTTTATCTTTCAGTAGGTTTGGTAATATTTTGTTTTTGGAGTGTCAATTTAATTATAACAATTTATCTTCTAAGTTTTCAGGCATATTTGTCAGTTTTATTTATGAATTGTATCTTTAATACATTCTTTGCAAACAAGTTTCTACATATAAAACTAAATTTTATTTTTTTTATTTAAATATAAAAATATTTTAATTATTTTTCTTGAAAAGTGTGATGGTATTCAGTTAATCATTTTTTACTTTTATTCATAGAGGACTTTTGACATTAATAATCATAAAGAAAAATTACATTTTCTAATGTAGAAATATTTTGAATAAAGGGTCATTAGAATCTGAAATTGAAAATAATTTGTTTAAAATAACTAATAACAATGGATGGATGAAATATCTATTTTCTCGTGGGATGCAGCTCATTGGTTATGCGATGTTTTCTGTATTCAATACATGTGCATAAAAATTTTGCATTAAATTGGTATACATTAATCCTTAATGAAATTGTTAATTTTGAAATATATGTAATTTTTTTAAAAAAAGACAGCATTGTCAAAAGTTAAATTATATATTTTTAGTAGTCTAAAGCCCGACAAAAATATGATATGTTGTAAACAATATCTGTAATATTCACTACACCACTCGCGTAAGGTGGGAATTGGTTTCTAGCCACTTTTACCAATTTATGGGAAGGTGCAATTATAAACATGACCAAATATGTATGATCCCCAAGATGCACATTTCATGCTGAACCAGCACTCATCAGTTGACCCAGTTCCATATACATAGATATGACATTACTAGTTTATTTGTAATATTTATAAATGAGTATTATTAAAAGGTTTACAATAAGTAAAGAAAAATGAAGTAAATAGCATTTTGAATTATAGTTTATTTGATGTCAAACATTGCCCTCATAACAAACACTTGACAGAAATATATTAATTTTTATTAGTCATTCAATAGATTAGAGATTATCCATTTAATGAATAATATTTCTATAATGTATTTTCACTATCACGCAAGGTAAGGGAATAGTTTCTACTCATTTTTAATTCCAAAGATGTACGATTCCCAAGATGAACACTGTGTTCAGCAGCACTTGTCAGCCCAGATCACATTCTCATATATGGCATTATCATTATTCAGTATATATAGATGGGAATTTCTAATTTATTTGATGTGCCAAACTTAGTGCCCTCATAACTTTAACACAAATCACTTGATAGAAGTATATTAAAAATTTTTAGTAGTCATTCTTAGAGATCCATTTAATGAATATTTCTGTATTGCATCTTTTTCACATGTTCTTGATCATGTTTATGATTACACCCTTTCACAAAGTGTTAAAAGTGAATAGTAACCGCTCTCTATCTTGTGTGAGAGTGATGTAGGGTGAATTACATTACAGAAGTATTATGTCAAGCATTGGTGGTTGAGAGGTCAGCAATGGCTGCTTTATAAGCAGTTGTCCCGGGTTAGCGGGTTCGCTTCCCAGCTGATGCTATGACATATGGGGGGAAAAAACTTTTTCATTAAATAGATAATCTCTAGTCTAATGAATGACTAATAAAAATTATTAATGTAATACGAACAATTTAATTTGTAAATACCGGCCATTAAAAAATAAGATTGATTCTAACATCTCAAGATTTTTTCTTTAAAAAAGTGTTTTATTGCCAGTATTCAGATTAGCATTTATTTAAAGTTTTTTAAAAAGACATAAGATTAAAAATTAAATTAAATGTGAAAACAAACTGATGAATGGGGATTGGAAGAAAGAACAATTTTAACTTTCTTTTACTCTACAAATAAGATAAGAGAAAATAAATATAAATTCTTTTTGCTAACTTTTTTTATTGTCGATATATTTTGTTTCCATATAAAATTTTGTGTTTATTTACTCCATATTTTTATTTTTAAATAAGTATACTATACTACAATGTATAAAATTTTATAAAAAGAAATACAGCAATCATTGGGCGATACTATCAGTTAAATATTAATGACATTCCTGTAGGAATTTGACTCTCATTACTCTCTAATTTCAAATTGAATAGGAAGAATGCGAGTCCTCTGTAATTTTTATTTCTTGACAGCATTTTATAAATTTTGTTTTTTACAAAATTTATGCATGGTTTGTAAATATTTAATATATAATCCTTTATAAAGAAAAAATAGAGTAAATTTTTTTAAAAAAGTAACAAATTTTTGATATTTATTTATGAATAATTTTATTTGCATTTTATAGTCCATGTGGTTTAAACCTATAAAATGTGTATTAACTCAAATTAGTATAAGACTGTAGTCACGATTTCATGCTAATGGTCATTTCTAACTATAACAATGGAATTATTTGTGCAACATTTCCTTCCTTTAATTATATGTGATCAAATAAGATACCTATCTTTTCTTTCCTGTAACTTTTTTGCTTCAATTAGAACTATAATCATTTACAAGTGACAGCATTGTTGAACAGAAAATTTTAATGTAATTCAACCTGTATTTTCCAAATGAAGATGGTATAAGCACTGAATGAACATTTTCTTGTTTAAATTTTGTTATAAAAATGTACTTTTAATGGCATATGGTTAGAGGTTATTATATATTCTCATGGACTTTTTTTTGATTTGTTCATATAACTTTTCAGATTTATTAAACAGAAGAAATCATTTAATAAATATTGAAAATTTGATTTAAATATATTATATATATATATGCACTGGAAACTGTTTCTTGTTAATTTGCAATTTTAAAAAATTTATATTTTTTTTCCATAACTACAATTGCACACAGATTAAATAAAAATTTTACGATGAACAAGTATTTATTTACATAAAAATAAAATTACATACGTACACAAATATGAAAAAAAAAAATTATGAGTGTTCTAGAGTCCACTGTTGAATCCACTGAATAATCTTTTCTAAATTCTCTTCCATATTTTCTGGAGTATTGCTCTCAAGTTCATGAACAATGTTGAAGTTGTATGATTGTCTTGCTTCTTCTAAAAGAGTTTGGAAAATTTCACACTGAATATTATTTTCCAATTTCTTGTCACTATACCCTCTTAAAAAAAAAAAAAGACCATGGGTTACAAAAAAGCAAATTCAATAAACATCAGCTTAAAAGTTTGTCAAAAACAAAAATATAATTTGTCTGAAACATGGGAAGAAATAATTAATAAAAACAACTTTTAAAATATATTTTTTTATATAGTTTATATTATTTTTTTAAATATGCTCCTGGCATTACAAAATATCCAATCATTGACTGAAAAAAAATTTTTTTTACTGTCTTTAGCCATTTTTCTTCTAAATCCAAATCTCCAATAATTATAGGGAACAAAAAATCCCTCCAAATTTGATTCTCTTTCTGGAGTCTACATTCAACAAAGTCTGAATTGAGATTATCATTTATGAGAGTTCTAAATATGTGGCACAAACAAGCAACTATAATTATTCTTTATTGTGAAGTTGGAGAACATGGATGCAGTAATCGTGCATATAGAGTGAACATATATTTCTAGAATTGTTAGCTTGTCAGCACCTTGTGTATTTACACATACATATATGAATGATTAAAATAGAAGAAAGTGGTTCCATTGTTTACAAATTTCATCTTTCCTCTCTCCAGTTCACTTTCAATATTTATAATAAAAAATATGGCTGAAATAATGTTTAATAATCTGCTAAGTCAACTTTCGAATGGAGTGTCTGTATCAAAGTATAACAGGAATAATTAGAAACAATATCCAACTATGTACTCTTGTAGTATTGTAAACCTGCATAATGAATAACACTACATAGTAATATCAAATCCCCAGACTAGTTTTTTGGGAAATTGCTATTCAAAATAATAACTTAATATTCAATCACTTCCAAAGAAAATTCTCTTATGACTGTAGAGATCAGAAAATTTCACCAAATTTATTGGCCCGAATAGCAGATAATGATACAATCCCATGCTCATTTATAATATATGGAGTGATGTAAATATAGTAAATTACTACTAATATAAACTGTTTTTTTTGTTGTTGTTTTATCACAATATAATAAACTAATAATACCATTAGTAATAATTGTTCTGTAGAAAGTACAATATAACACACACATGTTCAATTAACACACAAACTATTAATTTAGGTGAGTATATAATGGGTTAAATTCAATTATGATCCATTATTTTTTTTAAAAAACCCAGCAATTTTCAAGTGTAATATAATAATGTTCCGAATAACATTACTAAAACAATTCAAGTTCTAAGTATTAATTTGTTCATAGCATATATTACTAATTTTAAGTCATATATATATATTGTAAGCACTTGATGAATACAACATTTGCAGAATGTATAGTGCATAGGGGTAGTGTTCCATAATAATTCAATACTGTAAATGATTTTCTAATAGATAAGCAATGTGCAAATGAGATCCAATATAGTCCAACTATTTTATCATCTTAATCAATAATTCACATTTAGTGCCTAAGAAAAAATATACAAATAAATCCTGACATATGTAAACAAGTTTCGATATATATCAGTCAAAATGTTATGCACAAATAAATGCAGCATTTAGTTCTCATTTGTTTTAGATTATGTACTGCTTATTTTCAACTATACATTCTGCACCATGGCTAATGTTTATAGCTGAAAAGAAAGTCTGACATGTAAAAATACCTAAAAAAAATCATGGAATAGATTATCAAAGTTTGGAAATCTTTATACATATAGTTTTACTTACAATGGATGATAAAATATAAATCCAATGATGAAAGAAGTCCAAATTTGACAACAAATTAAATGAAAATTATTCAAACAAGCGTCAAAAAAAACTATTTGACAAAGAAATTAACAGAATGGAGAATCGAATATTTGAAGTTATTGTGATTTCATCTTACGAAAGTATGAGAAATAGTTCTATGTTTATTAAAATATAATAGGAATATAAATGGACAACATACTGATAGAAAAGAGCAGCTTTTTGATCTATAATATAGTTTAATATGGTAAATAAATTTTTATTATTATTAAGATTATATATTTTTCAAATAGGAATTTAAAAGTGTATTTTAATTTAATAGAGCAGATCTGATGCGTTAAAAACATTTTTATCTAAATCAGTGGTTCCCAACCTTTTTGGGATAAAGTACCGATGAATTTTAGACAAGAGGAAGCATACCAGTAGTTAAAATTTTTTTTAATTTGTATATGATGGAATGTAATAGAATTTAATGACTATGTATTTGGGTTTTTTTTAAATTTATTTAAGTATCATAGCATTTTACAACAAAATATATACATATAAATGTAAAACATAAAAGACTGCAACACATTTAGTGAGAGGTATACTTAAAGTAAAATTATATGATGTAAAAGTATAAAAAATTAAAGAAAAAATAAAAATTATACGATATAAAAATATAAAAAGTGATAAAATATTTTTGAACATAAACATCATAAAAGTTTAATTGGTTAATACTCTTTGGGAGTAACAAATTTTAACTGGTGTAAGATTGGCAGTTGTTTATTTTTAACAAGATTAGAAATATATGACTCAATTTTGTTCAGCTTAAGGCAAGGATCTGATTCAATATTGAGCAAATTTCTACACTTATTTTTTATAGCAATCACAGCAGAAAATCTACTATCACACAAATATGTGATGCTGAATGGCATTAAAAATTTTAATGCAAGTTGAAAGTTCTGAATATTCTACCCAGGTAGCAGACAAACTGAAATTTCAATCCGCCATCACTAATAAGATCTATAAAAGACTCTTCCACATTACATTATCTGGAACCGCCTCTGTACATGCAAAGGGATTGCGATCCATCTTTGAGCAGTAAAATCGTCAGTAAAATATTTTTGAAAACAATCATATAAAGATTTTAAATGGTCCTGCATGTCATTAATGATAGTCTGTTATTGATAACTTATTTTCTTCTGAAAAATTATATAGGGTAAAAAAACACATCAAAATTCTTTTTCTCGATTTGTTTTTTAAAAAATCGTAATTTATTTTTAAATGCTGTTGTTTTATCACTAAGGTCAAACAGAAAATTGTTAGCTCTCTGCAAACTCATATTTAAATCATTTAATAGCGAGACAATATCCCATACGTATGCTAGTCTAAATAGCCATTCCTCATCAGTAAGATGATCTTTTATTGAGTCTCCTGAATCCATAAGAAAAATATTTACCTCAGAGCATAACTCAAAAAATTGGCTGAGGACTTTGCCTTGTGAGAGCCACCAAACCTCGGTATGAAGTAATAGCATTTTATGTTCACTGCCCATCTCATTACATAGAATTGAAAATAAGCAGGAATTAAGTGCTTTTGATTTTATCAAGTTAACTATTTTTATAGCTTCATTAAGAACAGATTTTAAATTCGTAAGGATATATTTTGTAGCTAAAACTTCTATACTGTGCATAGATTTACACTCTAGTGGTACTTCTTTAATTTTTGTTATTACAGCTAATAAATGTTCAATCATTGTGCGTGCGAGCACCATCTGTGCAAACTCCAATACATTTGTACCAACTTATATTGTTGTTAGTAAAATAATCATTGATTGTTTTGAATATTTCGTCTGATGTTCATGCAGATAATGACTTATAAAATAATATTTCTTCTTGAATTTCATTGAGGAAATCAAATCTTACACATACAAGTAATCACACTAATTTAGAGAGATATTGGTGTTTTCATCTCCTTGCAAAGAATAAAACTGGCATTCTCTTAATTTCTTGATTAAAATATTTTCAATATTTGATGCCATATCATTTATTTGCCATTTTACTGTGTTGTTTGATAATGACACTATCAATTTCCTTGGCTGCTTTTTCTCCAAGTACAGATTTTCACAATATCTTTAGTTATTGGTAGCAACAAAGTTTTTCCAATTGTGTGTGCTTTACCGCACCTGGCTATATGCAAACTTGCTAAATACGAAGTACACAATTGGTGTTAACACTGGTGAAAGAAGACCCAACTGCTTTTTGTTCACGAACTTTGCCTAGTTTTCTTTTAAAAAAATCAATTGGTTTATCTTTTAAATTTTGATGTTGGGATAATAAATGTCTTTTCAAAAGATAAGACTTCAAACATCTGCTTGATAAACATTCAAAACATAACACATTGTGGAATAGGTTCAGTCTCTGTGCCAGATTTCATAGAGAATCCATATTTTACATTATATAGTTAGGATCATACTGCCTAATCCAACAGTCTTTACATTTTGATGTCGATGGTTCTTCTTATCTGGTGATTTATTTTCTTTTGATTTGGAATAATTATATCCAGCCTGCTCTAAAAATCTTTTCATATTAAGCCATTGATCGTCCTATTTTAAATGACGATTAAAATAAAAACAAATAAATACGACTTGAAATTTACATTTAATATTACTACGTCAATTGTTAAATATATGTTTTAAATTTTGTTACACTGCACTTCATGGAATTAATAAAAGCCACTATATAATTCACAAAACAAAGAACAACTTATAATTATTTTCAATGCATTTGTGCTGGATATAACACTACAAATAATCATTACAAACAGATTTTATGATTGTATGTACCATCATATAGGAAAAAGTGCGGCCTAGTAAAAATATGAAATATTACTATTTTTCATCAAACTTATAAAAAATTAACCAATTATGTTTTTGTGATCTTTTTTAAAAAATAAGAATTTTTAAAAAAATAATTACATGTTATACATAATATATTTTGTTATTATTTTACTTGACAGGATTGCTGATCTAGATCTATGTATTTATCCATAAGAATTTATAAATGACATTTTTAGTATTAATAATCAAAATAAATTTATAACAAAGCCAATAGAAAACAATACTTTGCAAGTTAAAGATAGAAATCTTTATTCTAAAGCAAAGTCAATTTATAATCATTATTTATCTGTCAGTGACAAATTATACACATTAGATTACATTTTTCACAGCTTTGTTATTTTTTGCTGTGCTTCATATATATTCATAAATTATTCTCTTTCTTAGGATCAATACTCTAAATGGTAACATGAAGTCTTAAAATATCAAGAACATACAAATAAAATTTATGAAAAAATATGTGTTGTTATTGAAATCTAGTAATTAATTCAACTAGCATAATTAAAACAGTTTCTGTAATTTTAATGCTTTTAATAATATTTCTTTATGATGATCACAATGTATATTCATTATACAAAACATATGTATTACCAAAAACAATTTTAAGGCATCAAATAGTTGACCTTTCAAATCAAGATATGGTCAGAATGGTATCTATTAAGATTTTAGTGGTCTGTGCAATCCCAAAAATTAAGTTTATTGGCTATTTTTCTTCATATATATTTAATATTGTTGGATTATCTTTTACTCATTCTACAGGATATATGCTAATCTAAATCTTATATTAAAGAGTCATCAACAATTAATCTAATCAAAATTTTAATTATACAATCCACATCACCAGGGAGTTAAAAAAACGAATGCAAGAATCTGTATATTTATCTTCTTTTCATATATGACAGCTGTTGTAATTTCATGATTAATAAAAGATTTTGTCTCCAAACATTGGACTCACATTTAATTGTTATTTTCAAAAAAAAAAAAAAAATCAAATATTGGAAAGCATATGAATTGGATAGCAATTCTGAGCCTGGTAATATAACCAAATTCATTCTATTTTCACTAATTGTTATATTACAAGAAATATCAAGCATTGATATTTAAAAACAAAATATTTGCATTTCTTAATCAAAATAAATCTAAAAGCTCAACTTACTAACAACTTACATTGTTACTATCTGTTCTTTGTTTATAAAAGGGAGAAACTATACAACATTACATTCAGGTGTCTTTCCTTATAATCCTATTATAATCTAATCTAATTTGTTCCCAACAGTAAGAATAACTACGTCCATCCTTTTCATCTTTTAGTTTCTGAGATGTGATTTTGTTTCAATCTTACAACCTGAAAACTTCAATCACTTAAAAATCAATATTTTTTTTTATATATATCTTGAATGCATATCAATTGATATGTTATATACTTTTATTTTATATTAATATTCTTTTTGATATTTTATTAATTTGTAAATATTCAAGACTAATCCAATTATTATATATATTAATTTGATTTACTAAATTAAAACTAGATGAAGGCCCATGGCACTTAATTATGGTTTTTTAAAATTTTGACCAATCATAGATTTTAAATTAATATAGCGCAGAATTAAACACGTGTTTAATAACGTCTTTCTTTTTGTTATTATATAAGCTTTCCAATGTGTATTTTTTTTTATATAAAATTTACATTTTTTATGGTCAATTTGGTAAAAGGAGATTTTTATTTTTAATTATAATGGATATAAATGCGATGCGTATATATGTAACTAAGAGGTCTTGAAAAAACTAATTTTATATGAAGCTTTGGAGGTAATATTTTTTACCAGCTATAAGTATATAATGTTTTTCATTTTTTGATATAAATAATTTATAATGTTGTAGAATAAGTCTATTTTGTGCTGTAAATAATAGTCTGTTTTCTGCATATCGTATAATGTAAACGTAAGCAATTTTATCTCTACATTTTTTTCAATCTAATTATTTTCTACTTGTTTATATAAATATTATAATATTTTTATTTATAAGTAATGATTATAATGAAAAATCAAATTTATTTTATTATTGTAACTGATGCTGGAAGCAGCATCTCATATCAGTCTGTTTTGATCTTATATATTATGTTTCATTTTTTCCAATCTATGATTACTTGTTCCATTTTTTTAAACAAACATATTTTTTTGTAAATTATGCTTATAATGATATTTGTTATAACAATCATAATTTTTCTAAAATAAAGCCATTTACTTAGTAAGCTATAGGCATTTCAATAAACGTTAATGAAAATTAGGACAGATAATAAGGAACGTCAATATTGTGACTATTCTCATTAATATTTTACATTGCACTAAATTGAAAAAAAATGTTTTAGTTTTCACCATGTGTATAAAAATGTGATATACATAAACTGTGAAAAAACTTTTGTCTTATTATGTCACTTTTTCTCTTTGTTCTTTTATATTATATAATAATTTATTAGTTTTTTTTTTTTGTATAATACTTGATTTACAATAATTATTAGTAAATATTAATGTTATTTATTAGAAACATATTTCTCACAGAAGTCTGCAAATCTTGAAGAGTGATGACGCTGCTGATAAAAATGAAGCATTAGAGATGCAATATTTTAGAATAATTAGAAAAAATAAATTATGTTATTTATCACTTTTTTAGGAATTTCAAAAGGAATGTAATAAACTTGTCTATAGAAATGTGATTTTAAAATTTAACTCTCAAAACTTAGAATTTGTTAATCTATGTAAACAAATTTTTTTTAAAAAAAAAAGTGTTAAAAATCTTTTTTTTTTTTAATTTTTTTCAAAGTGATGGCATTTTCAGTTTTATTATATGCCTCGATATTTGCTTTTTTGAATAATATATGTCCTTTTATATTTAATATACTCAAACTGAAGATATTATACAAATTATGCCTGATCTATTTTTTTTTAAAATTCAAGATGGCAACCAGAAAGTGCATCATTAGTCCTTTTCCAATTAAGTTCTAGTATTAGTCTATGTACTTGAGATATTAAGATGTTTTTTATTATTATTATCAATATGATTAGCATAAGTTATGGTTCATGTTTGCTGTGTCAAATAAAGTGATTATTCCGTTGTCATATTCATCTAGCCAGTTATGGGTTAGCAAAGAGATTAAACACCACATAAACTAGGAAGGGATTTGAATATCTGACTTATAAAAGTTTCTCATTAATGAGATGGCTCCCTAATTTACAATAACATAGATATAAACAAATAATATCTATAGTGGCAAGAAATAGTATCTCTCTAACTTGAATCCTGTTTTATGGGAATAATAATCAGGAAATATGCAGGATACCTGTCTGTCCAGTTACTACATTCAGTCTAAGTATATTTGGTAATTATTCCAACACCCATTCATTCCTAGTAAGTAAATTTATAGATATAAGGGGATAGATAATTAGTTCCCGTTATTAGTATGTTGGTTTAAGAAAAAAAAATTATTGCAGATAAGAGCATAGTAAATCTGCATTTAACTATTCTAATTACTTTCTTAAATGGATAGAAAAATATGTCATGCAATACATTCAACTAGTTGATTTTACTTACTAAATGAGTAATAAATTAAAATACATATGTGAAATATATAATTACCTTTGCCGAAGCCGATCATAAAGAATGGTATTATTAGTCCTTAAAACAAATACAATATCAAACCATCTTTCAGGGAATAAGCTGCATCCATGGTAATCAACAATATTGTTGCCACATTGCATCTGTTCTTCCAATTCATCAATTAACTGAAATAAAATATTTTTTAATAAGAAGAAATGCAACTCACAAACATTAATAATTATATATATAAATGTAGGCGTGCACCAAGTTATGATCATATGGGTTTTAACAGTTTATGGGTATATGATCCAAGTCCAAGAAAGTCTCAGCAAATTTGTTGAGAAATATCCTATGATAATCGCATACATATTTACCTAATGCTATATCTCTACTGATCAATAAAATAAATCACACCAAATTCATAATTAAACAAGATTAGCCAAAATTATTAAAAAAAAAAAAACTAATTTATTTTTTATTACAACCACTGCCAAGGCAGACATACCAAGTGTAAAAGATACAAATACATCAACAAATTTATAATCTTAATTTGCTCCTTTATTGCATCCTTTATTTATTAATTAATCAACAAATTCATACTAAATACATTTCTTATAATTCAATTACATCCCATATATCTTTAATATTCAAGAAGTATAATAACTATTCTTTCTTATTGCATTGCCAAATGTATATCATATAATACTAAATCATTCATGAACTTTACTACTGTCACACAATGCTTTATTTTCCACCCTCTTTTACAGTTTCTTTCGATTGCCCTAGCAATCTTCTTCAGAACTACAACATAATACAAACATATGAATATAAATATATATGAACATATAATTTATATAGAGAATGTAAATTATGTTCATATATATTTATATTCATTAGTTTGTATTATGTTGTAGTTCTGAAGAAGAATGCTGAGTCAATCAAAACTGTAAAAGAGGGTGGTAAAGCATTGTGTAACAATAGTAAAGTGCATGGATGATTTAGTAATATATGATACCTTTAATATTAAAAGAACCCTTAAATAAGTTATTTGGTTCAGTACAATAAATTTTTAATAATAAATATTTTAATATATTCAGAAGTAAATCAATTTTCACATGTGCTGTTATAATATATATTGACATGCACTCATTTGTAAGCAAATAGTTGAAAAAAGAAGTGAATCCACTTGTCCTGCAAGCTTATCTATATCTAATCCAACCTTTGCTTACTGTGCATTATTCAGGGCCAGAGACTATTATATATCTGATTACAGGTGGTTAAAAAATAAAATAAATTCTCTCCTGTAATATTTGAATTATGTTTGCACAATTTGAACATTGTTTAAAAAATCAGGCATATAATAAACTCAAGTCCTGATTAATGCATGGTAAGCAAAGGTTGGTTTATATATAAACTTGAAGGATAATTGGATTTACGTGTTCTTTAAAATCATTGCTTATGGGTGAGTGCATGTTAATAGATTTTTTTAATTCTTTTTATTTCATTTCTATCAGAGAAGGCAACCTTAGCCTGCTAAAAATAATTTTATAACCTGTGTTTTTTTCTTTGATATGTAACACATAATTACGTTTATTTTTTATTCTTTTTTTATGAACTTTAATCCTTTCATTTACGCTCAAACTACTTTGACCTATATATATATATCTTTACTAAAACAAGAAATAATATAAACTACTCCAGGAATAACTTATCAAAAATCTTTTGTATTATTCAATAAATTGAAAAAGGTTAAATGAAAGGATTAAAATTCATAAATGTTCAGTAAAAAATAAATACTTAGTTTTGCATTATATATTAATAAAAAAGACAAATGCCATAAAATTATGCTTTCTTTGATAGAAATAAAATAAAAAAAACCTTTATTATTAAAAATTTATTATACCAAAGATAATTAACTTATTTAAGAATTATTTTAATATTATTTAAGCATTTGTTGTAATGATGTGATTTACATATATTTTTAAATTTTTATCAGTGCATCTTTCATCTTAGTTTAATCAGCCCAGCCTTTCATTATGGTGGCATTTTAGAATATCCACTTTCTTTGAGGCTGTCATCCAGGCATCATCCAATTACAATACATATTTTTTCCGAACAGTGAATAAGCATATCAGTTGGTTTAGAGATACTAAATATAAGTTGTATGTATTTATTTTTATATTGATTTAAATAATAATTATATCCTCCTGCTTTGCACTGATTAACTTCTCACACTTTTGCCTACTTATTTAAAATGCAGATAAACTTATTCAGTGTCTTCTTACCTGTCTCTATTTAGCAATTTAATGTAATATTTTTTAAAGACTAAACACTTAGAAAATACCTTAGTCCTTCTATGATTTCATAACCATTAGATGTAATCTTTTCAAAAGATTAATTACTACATTGAAATAGAAAGCTCACTACAATTAATCTGATTAAATTATGGGTATTAACTGAACTTATTTTTCTTTTTGTTTTTAAATATTTGTACATACTAATTTTTTTATTATATAGTCTTAAATAATATTTATTTATAAAGCACAAACAGCCGCTTTTTTAGAATGCTTGTATGACAGCCAATCAGATGTAATGATAGCTGTCTAGAGGGCTCTCAAATATTACTCACGTAAAAATAATAATCTGGCAGATGTAAATCTTAAAGGCCACCTTTGTAATTTTATCTTGAATAATAGTTTTCCAATCTGTATTCCCATTACATTTCAATCATCTTCAGAAAATTGTAGATATATTAAATGCATAACTTTTATTAAGTATGAGTTTCATTTTCAATTTTTATTTTCACAGGGAACAGCAGTTTTTATAAAAGAATGATGAAGATGGGAGTTAATTTTGGATAAAGAGAAAGAATTTCCATTAACACTTTTCCAAGATTTAATAATGGAAAAAAATCTTCATTATTCTATTTCTTATCTTCATCTTAATCAATCTTTTCAAAACTGTTAATGAAAACAGTTGCAAATAAAATTAGACAAGAGTTTCCATTTTTAAAAAAATAATGTATAAAATTCTAAATTAATTTTAATTATTAATTTTACAATTAGCTTATCTCATTACAATCCAATATTAATATCAATCACTTTTCTTTATTCACTTTTTTACAATGCATTATACACTTATTTTACTATCATAAGCTTTGATTACCCCAACAATCTTCTTCAGATCTATAATAAATATAAATACATGAATATTATACATTAACACATAATCTCTACTTATTATATATATATATGTTATATTATAAATTATTTCTTTTAATCAACATACCATACCTATATATCATACATATGTTTTTTTATAGTCATTTATATATACCTACATAAATATCCTTAATCACTTCAATCATTTTTACATTTATATTATTTTTAATAATTAATTCTTTTTTATATCATCTATATATATGCTAGAATTGGTAAACAAATGAAAGATGAAAGTGCTGTAGGTAATTTTGGTTATGGTAATAGAAATGAGAGAGGACATAGACTTGTGGAGTTTGCAGAAAAATAAAAACTTTATACTATGAATTCTTTTTTTGAGAAAAATGCTAAAAGAAAATGGACATGGAAGCATCCAAATGAAGGTACAGCAGAATTGGATTATATTTTGACTAACAGGAAATACATATTTCAAGATTGTAATGTTCTTAATAGATTTAACACAGGAAATGATCATCGATTAGTAAGGTGCAAGATACGTGTTAATGTAAAACTAGAAAGACAAAAATTGCTAAGAAAAACAATATTTACAGTTGATATTCCTAATCTTCAGAAACATTCTAATGAATTTAAATTAGAACTTACAAATCGGTTTCAAGTATTAGTAGATTTTGAACATGATTCAAATTTGAATGACATTAATATGAAAATAACTGATACACTTTTAAAAACTGCAACAAAGATAGCTGGTAGAAAAAAGCAGCAATTGACCAATAAAATTTCTACTGAGACTAGAGAATTTATGAAGAAAAGAAGAAATATGAAGATATACAAAAATGATGCTTTAAAAAGAATTGAATATCTCGAATTTTGTAAAATGGTGCGGAAAAGAGTTGAAAATGATATAAGAAAGTATAACTGTGAACTAGCAAGAAAAGCTGTAGAAGAAAATAAAAGTCTTAAGAATGTAAAACAACATTTTGGTATTGGTAGGAAATTTATATCTGCAATAAGAAAAAAAGATGGAATTATTACTAAAATGAGAGATGACATCATGAAATTGGTAAAAAAATTTTTATCAAGAATTATATAGTAATAAAGAACAAGTACCTCCTATATCTATTACATCTTCCGAATTGCCCAGAATTTTAAATGAAGAAGTGAGAAATGCAATTAAATGTATGAAGAAAGGAAAGGCTCCAGGTAATGATGGAATTATAATTGATATATTAAAAGAAGCAGGTGAAGAAACAGAAATTTTTTTTAGCAAAGTTACATACCAAATGTCTAAATGATAAAGATGTATCAGATGATTGAAAGAATTCAGTAATAATATTAATATTTAAAAAAGGTGATAAAGAAGATATTAGAAATTACAGACCTATCAGCCTTTTATCAGTTTTATATAAAATTTTTACCAAGATAATTACAACTCGTCTACAGAGAACATTGGATTTCCACCAACCAAGAGAACAAGCTGGATTTAAAAGTGGTTTTAGTACAGTAGATCATATTCAGGTATTGAGAGAGGTTATAGAAAGGACAAATGGATATGAGTTGCCATTATGTTTTGGATTTGTAGATTATGAAAAGGCATTTGATTCTATAAACATTTCTTCAGTGATTAAAGCATTGGATCATCAAGGTATAGATCCAGGATATTGTCATATTTTAAAGAATATTTATAAAAATGCAAAAGCAACAATTAGATTACATAATGATACTGGGAAAGTCAACATTGAGAAAGGTGTAAGACAAGGTGACTCCATATCTCCAAAACTTTTTACAACAGTGCTGCAAGAAGTATTTTGTGGATTAAAATGGGAAACTAAAGGAGTGAAAGTAAATGGAGATTATTTAAGTCATTTAAATTTCGCAGATGATGTAGTTGTTTTTGCAAATAATGCTTCAGAGCTGCAGGAAATGTTGCAGGAGTTATCAGATGAAAGTAGGACTAAAGATAAATGTTAAAAAGACTAAAGTAATGTTTAATCGATTTGCTCAAAATATGAAAATAAAGATTGATTATGATGAATTAGAAGAAGTTAACGGTTACAAATACCTTGGTCAGATTATTAATACAGATGGAAACATAATGGAGGAAATTAATCATAGAATTAAACTTGGTTGGAGTGCTTTTGGTAGAAATAACTTGATACTAAAAGGAAATATGCCTATGTGTTTGAAAAGGAAGGTTTTTAACAAATGTGTTTTACCAGTTCTTACTTATGGATCTGAGACTTGGACACTCAATAAAAGAGCAATACAGAGATTTCAGACCACTCAAAGAAGTATGGAGAGATGTATGTTGGGAGTAACAAGAAGAGATCGAAAACGCAATGTATGGGTAAGCAAACAAACAGGTTACTGACCTCATTGAAAAAATTAAAAGATTGAAGTGGAGTTGGGCTGGAAATATTGCTAGAAGAGATGATAATAGATGGACAATTGAAATTTTAAACTGGATTCCAAGAGATTGTAAAAGACCCAGAAAGAGACCACATGTGAGATGGATGGATGAAATAAGAAAGTGTGCAGGGGTGATGTGGAGAAGAGAAGCTAAAGATCGAAGAAGATAAATTAAACTTGGAGAGACCTTCATCCTGCAGTGGATTGATAATGGTTGATAATGATGATGATAATATATTTTTTATTTTTAACATATTCACTTTTTATTCTAACTTTTAACATTATATATTATTCATTTTTTTCATCTTATATTTAGAAGTATATACTCTTATTCTTCTCCTTTACTTTCTTTGCATTTCTTCATATATTCATATATATTGCTTATAATAAAAAAAAAAAAACAACCTATGTAACGGTAAGATTTGTACATCCATGTAACAAAATCCAGAGTATAGGTAAAACACACCAAAGCTGATCAAATCTGGATGGTGAGATCCAGAGTTCGACCAACACTCAATCCGTTCAACCTTACTCCATAACTTAATACCCTATGAATGACATTTCCTAAGTTACACGAGTTCAATTTTCAATTGCAGGCCAGCAGTAGTAAAGGGTAAAGCAAGAGACTCAGGGAATAAATAACTAAATTACTATTAAATTAACGGAATACACACGTAGGCTAAATGAACTAACAATATGTTAATAATTAATCACTAAGTCTACTAGAGAGGTATTTATATAAAATGATATACAAATAAATTAATATGGAGTTGGATGCGAATTGGTTTACAAGCAATAAAGAGATAGAAACGAGCTATATTTTAAAAGGAAGTTAGAATAAAATAAAAATGAATTTAATTTGTAACAAAATATAAAGGGGGAGCCACTAGAAATTATTAAAAATTGCAGTTTATGGATAATAAAAGAATAGCTAAAATAGTATTTAATTGGGTTATGAGTAAAGGGCAGGTAACAAGATGGGTGAGAAAGGTAACGCGGTATGCAAAAGATGTGGATAAAGAATTTATATCAGTATATTTGTACAAAAGATGGGATGATTGTGTTAAGAGGATTATTGAGTGTTATAGTAGTAAGGAATGAGATAAAAGAATAAATTTATTAATAAAGACTAGGGAATTAGAGAGATGGAGAAATAGTATGGAGAGTAAAAAGAGTTTAAATATATATAGAAATAAACAGAATATTAGGTGTGAGTTAATATATGATAATAGTAAGGAAAGTAGTTTATTGTTTAAGGCTCGAACGGGATCTTTAGCTACAAAAGAATATACATGTAAATGGAAAAATATGGGTGATTTATTTTGTAAATTATGTAAGGAAGGAATTGAAAATATTAGGCATTTGTTAATTGAATGTAAATGTTTGAAAACAGAAAGGGTACATATAATGAAGTTGTGAAAAAATAAATATTAAAAGAGTGATTATACAGAAAGTGAATTATTGGTTTTTATGCTGGGTTTGGGAAAAGATAAGGGGGATTTAGATATAAAGGTTATAGAGTTGACAAAAATTATGTTGTGGAAATGGGATAGAGCAGATTATGGGTAAATTTAGAGTGTGGAATGTAAAAGAAAGTGGCTAACAGGTTTATCTGGGCATAATTGCTGAGATATTCTTGACTTCGTATAAGGAGAAGCCATAATACATCACATCACATCACATTTGAAATTTAAACAGTGGATAGATTAGTTTAATTTAGGAGTAAAAGGTGAGTATAAAATATAATAAAAGTTAAAAATACATTAAAAATAATTAAAACAAAAAATAAAAGAAATTAAGATTGTGAATCTATAGATTAGAAATATTAGGTGAGGATATTACTTAATAAAAATAGGAAATAAACTAGAATATACAAGGTTAAATATATAATGTTAAAATTAGAATAAAAAGTTAATATACTAAAAATAAAAAATATATTAGAATTAAAAATGAATACAAAAAATAATAAATAAATAGAATATAAAATTATAGACTATACTATATATAGATGATATAAAAAAGAATTAATTATTAAAAATAATATAAATGTAAAAATGATTCAAGTGATTAAGGATATTTTTGTAGGTATATATATAAGGGAGTATAAAAAAAACATGTAGGATATATAGATATGTTGATTAAAAGGAGGAATTTATAATATGAAATATTTATAATATGTAGAGATTATATATTCATGTATTTATGTTTATTATAGATCTGAAGAAGATTCCTGGGGCAATCAAAAATGTTATGATAGCAACATAAGTGTATAATGCATTGTAAAAAAGTGAATAAAGAAAAGTGATTGATATTAACATTGGCAAACAAAGTAATACAAAAAATAATTCATAAGAAAACAATCTCCGCCTCCCTTCACAATAGGAGGCCAAATGCAAAATGAATAGATTGTTAAATATTTTGCATTGAACAAAATAAAAGTATTTTAGCAAACAAAGCAATACATAAAAAAACAAAAACAATCCAATTTATAATAAATTTAATGTGACAAAGAGAATGTATTCAAATCTGTTACAACTTTTGAAGTTATACTGGCATCCAGAAGCATAATATAAAATAGTGAAACTTATGACTAATTATATTTTGTGAAAGATGAATTTTCTATTTTTTTTACTTCAAAAATAAATATAATAAACATCTTGATGCATTTTCCTGTCTTACTGATTTATTTGTCATTACTTATTTCAATGGCAAATGGGGAAAAAAATCAGTTTTAAAATATTCAATTCTTCATTTTGATATATGTACAAAACAAACCACATGCACACTTCTTTATAAATGTTGATTTATTATATGAATTATTATAAAGTACAAAAAATACTCCAACATAGCCTTTATAAAGAAACAACAAATACAAATATTCCACAATAATCCAATATATAAAACAAATACAAATAACTCTTAAGTTAACTCTTCTAATAAACAATTTTAAATTTCCATTACATTCCTTTCTTAAATACCTTTCTTAAAATAATCTCCTATAATTATTTAATTGTAATTAAAAAGGTGTTGTATTCCTTGAAAAAGTCTATATTATAAAATAGTCAAAACATGGGTGTGTTATTTATATTTTTATAATAGTCATCTAAAAAACAAGTTTTAAAAAGTTTGGTATATTCATTTATATATATAAATCAACCTATTATTTTCTTTTCTTTTTTCAATTAAATATTCATTACAGGTTTCATTTCATTAATATATATTACTTCTTTTATAATTCTTTCACAATATGATCTATTATGAAAGAATTATAAAAGAAGGAATTTATATTAATGAAATGAATAGATTGATAATTAAAAAATAATAATAATAAGTTGATTTAATAAAATAATTATAGGGGATTATTTTAGAAAGGTATTTAAGAAACCAATGTAATGAAATTTAAGATTGTTTGTTACAAGAGTTACATGCATTGAATTGCTGTGGAATATTTGTATTTATATTTGTTTTATTTATGTATTTTTTTAGTAATTTCTTAATAAAGAGTATTTTTTGTACTTTATAATAGGTTCATATAATAAATCAAGATTTATAAAAAAGATGTTTGCATGTGGTTTGTTTTGTATATACATTGAAATTAATGGACTATTTTTAAAATAGCATACTGTGTTTGTTATTGATTTAATTTATTCTTCATTTTGAAATTAATAATAATAAAATATTTGCTAATTTTAATACTACAATATAAATTATATTTTCTAAATTTATTATCATTAAAATTGGTGTAATTATTTTTTTATTTTGCTTTCTTTTTTTAGATAAAGAAATATGTATATTTTATTTATTTTTTGTGTATGTGTTTTTTTATGGATTAGTTTATTTATTACTTTTTTCTACATGGGTCATCTAGTAAATTAATTATCCAAATTCAAGTAGAGCCTACACTACAAATAGTATTAATATTTTTTTATGTAGTAATTTTGGATAATTAGAAAAAAAAAAAAAATTTGAGAAAAACATTCTACAAATTTTCAAAAATGTTATCATTTACAGAATCAGAACTTTTAAAAAAAAGGCCCTCATTTTAGCAATTCAGTCTTTTATATATTGTAACGTGATAAAAATGATGACACTGGGAAAATCATCAATATAATCTGAATAAACATAGTCCATGTCACCATTTTGTAATGGAATATTAATCATATGAGATAATACAAAAACCTTAGTATGTCTCCGAATTGAGACGTCATTCATAATAAAATAAATCTAGCCTAAATGTGGAATGCCATTTTATAACAGCCCTAAAGTTGATTTGCCATTTTATAACAATCACCACTTGTATATGACCATCATCAGCCAGCATTGGGTATCTATTTTATAACGATACTAATAAATCTTCATTTGTTCGGTCAGCATTAGTCACAAAATAAAATAAATTGCCTTAATCATTTTTAGACAACAACTTATTACTGACACTATATAGAAATAAAAGATAATGGAGAAATGCCATTATGATTTAAATATTAATAACAGAGCAAAACATGCAACAATAAATAGTAACTCTGTTATAACCTGTAGAGTGTAATTCGTCATAGCAAG
The DNA here is from genome assembly GCA_028023455.1 of Epiperipatus broadwayi. Taxonomy (NCBI): domain Eukaryota; kingdom Metazoa; phylum Onychophora; class Udeonychophora; order Euonychophora; family Peripatidae; genus Epiperipatus; species Epiperipatus broadwayi. Next base: position 1,659,821 of record JAQFVV010012409.1, read on the forward strand.
AAAAATACTAAACTACCAATAATTATTTAGATTGCCCACTACCCTATAATAAAATATTAATGACAATCTTATTAAAACCTAATTTATTCAGATAGTATTTAAAACAAAAACAAGTAAACAATATCATTACTTCAGATACCACCAAATCTATTCATGATCCCAAAATACACAACAATAAGCAGTGAAATCATACGTCAATGTCCTAAACAATATCATATACCTAAGATATCTATTTGATTGATAATTGAATGAAACTAAATTCAATTATCAATAAATAACTAAGTTCTGACATACTTTATTAATCTAATATTGTTTATAGTTTTATAAATCTACGTTAAAATTTAATGATATTCCATTTAAATAAACTAGTTCCTAAATAACTATAGTTACATTCTGAGAACATTGTATAAACCTACACAATATTTGTAATGTTTAAATAAAATAAACCCTTACTCAGTTTTGTGTAAACTTTAATAAAACGCTAAACATAATATTAATATTTTGTTCATGCTTTACATTATATCGATATGCAATTATTGCTTAAGTTATGCTTTAAAATGAAACACTCTACAATAAATCTATTAGATAATCTTACATTTTGCAATCCCCAATCACATCATTATTTAGAGAACCATGGATTTCTATTGGATATTTACCGAATTACAGTCACTGATATTACTCATCTGCCTAAATCTCCAATCAATCGATTATAAAATAGATTTTATAACAATTAAATTATATAAGATAATTATTGGCAATTGTTCAAGTCAAATATAGCATTAAGTTATACTAGGCTATAAAATTTACGATCTCAACTTTAAAGAAGTTTAAAAGTAATTAAGACAAATCGTTCTAACTAATGACAGAACAAAATCTATTAAGATTTTTGTAATAGGATAAGATAAGCAAATTAATAATGCAATCCTGAACTAATGAAATTATTTATACCAGTAATATTGACTTAGATAAATAACCAAATATTTAAATGCAGTAACAAATATAAAATTTATATCTAATCCAACTTAATAATAATGTATAAGAAAATATACATATATCTAACTCTATTTCACTTACCAAAATTAGTTTGACCTTGGATCAAACTTTAAGCACCAAAAATTACCTTGCATATTCAAAAGAAATAATTAGATAGATTCACCGGATTTTAATCAACTCTAAATTTATTGGTTAATAATTAAAAATTTATAATAATAATAAAAAAAAAATTATATATAAAAGAGCAATAACAAACGATATCTACTATAGATCAAAATCGTAGTCAGATGAAAAGTATAATACTATGTTTCTTTAATATATAAATAATTGATGGTTTATTACAGTATCAGAATCAATAATGAATAAGATTAAAATATGTATATATGAAACTCAAAAATATGCTGCATGACAATAATACTATATATAAAACTGAAGGAGAGATTTTAAATATCTTCCTGAGACTTTAAATAGAATATACAACGATAAAAAAAAAATGTGATCAAATAAAAATTGATCTCTATTTATTCATTAATGTAATTTCTAAATAATTAAACTAGCATAAAACCCATTATATTTAAATCCTTCTCTATCTGAATATCCCAGAGTTAAATCTTGAACATACAAAAAAAATTTAAATATTTAAAAACATCAAGTCTTATTAACCTATATCATCAGATAAGAGTTTAAATAATAAGAACAAAAATGAATCTCTCTGACCATTTTATCATGAGAATCCTATAATAACCCATATATATCACTTAACTCTATGTTTTAAAATAAAATATGAACAAAACTTACATATTTTTCTTTTTTTTTTTCAAATGAAAAATGTATACATAGATATCATTCCACAAATGAATAGTCTCATTTCTCCTTTCTATCCACTAGTCCATCGTAGCTCCTGATGGTTCCTTGTTTCTATTCTAATATATAGAGACAATTTTCCTTTAAGTAGAGAAGACAAGCATAAATGATAACTATCGCGGAATTGAATTCAATTACTTTCGCTTTGAGAAGACAAGCATGAATGATAACTATCGCAGAAATGAATTCAATTACTTTCGTGTCTAAATTCCAATATTTTCTTTTAAGCATATAAATGTAACCAAGCTTTTAAAACAACAGGTACTTAGTCAATGCAAAATCACACATCAATGGCTTTATTTTCCTTTTCATTGGTAAAAATGTGTAAAGATAGTTTTTATCTTCATTGACAAAATTTGGTCATATCCAAGTGAATAATAAATGCTAGCTTTTTCTTTCCATATTAAGAAAGTGAAATTTAAATTGCTTAATATCACATATAAGTTGAGTTAATCGATCTTGTGAAATTCGTTGATCTGAAATATGATATCCATATACACACCATTGGGTTTATATATATCACGAATAAATAGATGAAATCCTAGATTTTAACAACGGTATTTTTTTTTCATAGCTGACTTGCAATACAGAGCATTTTGATGGGAGTTTTTCCTCCCATGATTGGAGAAATTAATCATTTAAAATAATATAAAATTTTAACAAATTTTTAAAGACAAATATAAATGTGTCCGTTCTAGGCAACAATAAAATTACAAGAATTCAAGTTGCAGCATTTCGGTTCTATTTATAACATATTCTTGCTAACATGAATGTAAGAAAATTTGCCTCCAATTAATAAGTGAAATGAAGAATTTGATATAATTGGATACAGTGAAAATAAAATCATGTTTTACAATTTTGATATTATTTTTCATTTTTAACCAAAAATAAAGAATTCATATTACATTTTCAATACATTTTAATGAATTTTTTTTTTTTTACATATATTTTTAATAATATTTTCCAATAAACTGATTTATAAACAAACATATATGAAACATAAAACATTTAATTTTGTAATGTGTTCCAATGGTGATTGTAATAACAGAAATTGGAAAGTATAATACTGAATAATATTGATTTTATTCAAGTGATCTATTTATTTATTCACTTGTTTATATTTTTCCTGATATTGACAACAGATTTATGATTTGATGCTAGAATTAATAATAAATATTATTTTAAAACATTAGGTTGCCATGGTTATCTAGTTAATATCAATACTTCAACATCTCCATCATCCATAGATCAAGTGAAATGAAAATTAAACAAGATCAACAAACTTCTTTATTTTTTTTTTAAATACTGTGACATACAACACTAATTTGGCACTTACAATATATATCTAAAATAAGAATTAATTATGTTTCTACTAAAAGTTTTCTTCAAGAATATTTAAATAATTGTGAAAATTGCTGAAATTGCAAAAAAAAATCTGAAGATGAATCCAGATTTGGTAAATTTATTTATACACACAGATTCCAAAAATACAAACATTAATTACTTAATCTGTAACAAATAAATTCCTAATTGTAGAAGAAAAACTTTTGTAATCATTTCAATATTAAATTTTAATAATTTTTTTTTTTTTTTTTGTAAAATTTATTAGTCTATTTATATGATTCACTTACCAGAGTCAGACTGCTTTTGAATCACTTATTAAAGTATTATCTATTATGGTGCTTAATGCTTATGTTAATTCTTAAATTGCAAAAATTCAATATAAAAGTTCAATAGTGAATAAAAAACCATTAGGTTTTCAAATGATAATTGTAATTCACTTCAAATTTTGCTTGACAACTGAACAAAGAATATAACTTAAAATTAGATACTTTTTAAAAATCAGTATTAAACTGAAACAAAAAAAAAAAAGAGGTGGGAAATCAAACATTATTCCATACAAATTTGAATACAAAAAGAATGAAGACAATAAACTTTACTTTTGAAACAATTACAACTTTTTTTATATTTCAATCTAATAGTTAAATTGTTTTAAACTTAGTAAATATACATACCTGGTCTTCATCTAGAATGTGACATTGAAACTCTTCATCCCATCCTTCGTAAAGATTCTCTTCTTTAGCAAGTTCTCCAACATTAATATGATTATTATTACATCTCAAAGCTAACTCTGCAGCTAGAGTAGATTTTCCAGTTCCTGGAGTACCTGTAAATAAAATTATTTTATTCAAATAATGTAACATATATGCATACTATTTTGCCAATCTTCAGCCACACACACTTAACATCAGAGTCCAAAAAGCATACCAACAACTATTTTGTTTTTGGAAACACAGTATGTATCTAGAAATTTCTTAAACTTTACAAAATTGTGTACTGTGTACATAATAGTTTTAAATGTGATTTATTATATAAAAGAACATTAGAACTATTTAGGGAATGGATCACAGAATAATGCAACAATAAAGCTCAAATAGACAGATTGCTAGAAGTCCCTACTTTAAACCTGGTATGCAAACAATCCAAGAAAGATACTGATAAGAGTTACGAGTAACCACAAAAAGCAAATTCTATAATTATATATATAAGTCTACATTTGAGAAAAAAATAGTCAGAACTCTCACATTTAAATGAAAACAATTATTATTTATTTAAAGTTTCACTTGTCTTACAATCCCCAAATATTTTAAAAGATTAAAACAGGCATAACTCAATAATAAATGCATATAAAAGTACAACTTACATATATATTCACTTGAAGTTTCATATATCACTAAATCAAATTTTTTAATATATATGTAATGGGTGTATGCTTGAATTAAATTTAATCAGTTATAAGTTTTGATAAGTCTATAGATCTTTAAAAAAAATCAAGCACGTATGGTAATTACAGATAAAATTAAATTTTTTACACAGTGCAAACTTCAATACTAATGTAATGTAATCATTTTTATATGAATCCAATTTATCCAAACCACTTTAAATACCTTTTAGCAAAAACCTTTTATTGTACACATATACACCTACATTTCGACTGTCCTGCAATCTTCTTCAGAGCTATCGTATAATGAACAAAATAAAATACAAATATAAATAATACCAAAAAAAAAAAAAATGTAAACAATAAAAAACTAAAAACAACATAAAATATATAACAAATCCTAATAAAACTGAAATAAATATAATTAAACCCAAATAAAATAAAATCCAGTTAATATAAAATAAAATATACAATATAAATAGAAAATAAATATAAATTATACATGTTTATTTCTAACTATATACATACATATTCAAGAACAACTAGTAATCATTATATCATAACCCTGAAGAAGACTGCAGGTCAGTCGAAATGTAGGTGTATGTGTATATACATACAATAAAAAGTTTTTGCTAAAACGTGTTCAAAGTGGTTTGAATAAATTGGATTTAAATAAGATATTACAGCAAAAATAAAGGAAAGGATGATTTTGGTAATATTTCATTTTTATATGAATGAAACTATTAAAATAAATATTTTTTAACATTTCTAAATATGTTATATTTTCTTTTAATCATTCTATAAATAAACATTATATAAACATACATCAAAATTCTCAAGAACTCTCAGAGCTTTTATGAGTTTGAATCCTAAGCATACTACTGGGAGTAAAAGTTATATCATTACATAATTGACCATTGCCTTTCAACCAAAAGTAAAGCTAAGATATGAATACTTAATTTTATCTTTTTTAAAAAAAATACTTCAGTAAGATTTATATGGGGAAAAAAATAATTTTATTTAGAATAAAAAATGCAATACAGAGAGTGTATCAATAGCTCAAACAAGCTCTTTATTTTTTGAGCCATAAGCTCGAAACCAGTTGGTCTGGAGATGAGAGAATTCTGGATAGAGATTTTAAATATTTTCTCATGCCGCATTTTCAGGCCGGTTGTTGATGGTGTGGCCGCAGTACGGTCTCAAAACTACAACCGGGAATTATATTAAGATGTTATCTTAGTATCTTGAATTATAAAATTTTGATGAGATAATCTGACTGCTTTTTTTTTTTAATTATAAAAGATAATCCTAATGTTAAAGTAAAAATCATGTGTTAAATAGTGTAATATGACCAAAGATGTGAAAAAGATGTATGATCCCCAAGATGCATATTTCATTATCAGTTGACCCAGACCATAATAATTTGCTATCTATATATACTAAACAATGATAAGAATATGTGTAAGAGATTGTGGTTTGACGAGTGCTGGTTCAGCACAAAATGTGAATCTTGGAAATCATGCATCTTTTTCACATATCTTTGGTGCATGATCCAAAAGATACACATTTTGTGCTAAGCCAGCATTTATCAGTTGGCCCAAACCACAGTAATTTGTGATCTATATATACTAAACAATGATAAAGATATATGTAAGAGATTGTGGACTAATGAGTGCTGGTTTGCATCTTTTGGTCATATATTTATGATTACATCCCTCCACACAAGATGTTAAAAGTGGATAGAAACCAGTCCCTATCTTGCATGAGAGTAGTGTAGCTAAAATTAGACTACAAAAATATTATTCATTATTGAAAAGGCTAAAAGTCAAGTCTAAAACATGAAAAGCAAAGAATCCTAATAATTTAATCCTTTTTCAGAAAAATATTTATAGTTAAAAATAAATATAAAAGTATAATTAGAAGATTTAAACTGGATATCCTTTATTAAAACATTGTTTTCTAAGATGATATAATTATATTTTGAAAATTGGAAAAATCCCATATGCCAAAGACACATTTAAAAAATTATATTATAGTAAGTGTTGTTTAGTTACTAAGATAATAATAATCAGAGAAAAAAGAGAATCAGTTAACTGTATATAAGATCAATTCCAAAATCAACAAATTTCTACAAGTGCCAAGGATTGATTTCAAATTTTTATGCCATGTTAAAAATAAGTTTTTATTAACACTTATGATATCAAAGTAAGTCAGTCCTAAAAAAAATCTCTCCATGCCCTATTATCCTGAAGAAGTTTCAACCATGAATAAAATAAAATACTATCTAAAAATATTTCAACATTAACTACTCTATGAGTCAAGACAAACTGCTGATTCAATCAACTATTAAAGTTTTTAAAAACAATTGTAAAAACTGCTAAACAATCTCTAAGCAGAAAATAAAGTCTTATTGGGATCATCAGCAAATTCTCATTCAAGATTGGCAGAAATTGTAGAAAATCTAGAATATATTATTGTATGAGTAATATAATATTACCAAGATTTTCAAAGATAAAAATTTATCCAAAAATAAAGCATTGTATTTCATATTTTACTAAACTCAGTGATAACTTAGGATTAACTCTAAGAAATAGTATAAACTATGACTTATTTTTGAACTTCAAGTATAAGCAAATTTAAAGCTAGAAAATATTTTTATGCAATATAGTAATTTGTTACCCATATAGGTAATAGTTGATTAGACACGCCGCGTGATGGCGTTGTTGCTACACAAAAAACAGAGATATAATTGCAAGGGAAAATAGAAACAGGTATGTAAGAGTATGTTTTGTCTGGAGCAAGAATCAGGGATGTTACAGATAAAGTAAAAAACCAAGAGAATAGAGATGTGTATGTTATGGTAGGGACTAATAATTTATCAGTCATCAGACAGAGTAATGGGTGAGTACATAGAATTGATTAAAACTTTGAGTACGATTAAAGGAAGAGTAGGAATAGTTGGATTATTACCAAGATTTCATAAAAGATATATGTTAGACAAGGCATGTTCTATAAATGAGAGATTGAAAAAATTGTATGAGAGAAATGATGTTATGTTTGTAGATGTGTGGGATTTTTTTATTGGGAAGAGGGAGTTATATAGTAAAGATGGGTTGCACTTAGGGAAACAAGGAAGTGAAGTTTTAGGGAGTCCGGTTTATAAAGAATGTAGTTCGGGAAACTTGTAGGGGGGGGGGATTTTAAAAAGAAGAATAGATAGGATGTAAGGAATAAACAAAGGGTAGTTGATTTAGATATAAATGTAGATGTGGAGAGAGAATAGGTCTGTAAAATTAATGGTAAGCAAGTTATTTATAAACATAATGGAGAAGAAAAAAAATCAAAAAAAAATTTATAAAAGAGTAGTTAGGGAAGAAGAAATTGTTAAAATTGAGTATTTGAATATGCGAGGTGGTAGGAGACCAGAAAATGGCAGGAATTAAATAAAGCAATTGAAAATAAAGAGCTTGAGGCATTAGCAGTAGTGGAAGCACATCTAAGATAAGAAAGAACCTGTTTTGGAAGATTTGGTATGGCAGGATATAAATAGAAAAGAGAAAGAAAAAAAAGGGTAGTGGTATAGGTGTTATATCTAAAAAATATTTAAATACTGTTAAATGCCAAGAACATTTGTGATTTGAAATAAGGTTGGGAAGACAAGAATGGATGGTGGCTATAGTTTATATAGCTACTGGAGATAGTCAAACTATAGTGGAGTGGAACAATAGCATATATGAGTCTAATTAAGGATATACAGAGTTTTAATGAAAAGGGGAAGAGAATAATGGTTATAGGAGATATGAATGATCATATTGAAGAAATTGATGATGCAGATAATAAAAATGGTCAGCTTTTGAAGAAATTTTGTCAGAGAGGGAATGTGAGCATTGGATATCAAATATTTATGAGGGACAATACACATGGTCTAGAAATAATATACCCCACACAATAGATTATGTATTGGTAGAGAAAGAGGGAATGAATAAAATATGGAAAATTAAAATGTTTGATAATGAAGAGAGAGTATGTAATAGTGATCATAATTTCTTTGTAATTGAAATGGTTAGTAATGTGATGGAGAATAGAAATAAAAGTAAAAACAATAGTGAAAGATGTGGATTTGATATATATGTGTATTTTATACATATATGTGAAAATGATGGTTATGTATTTTTATATATATGCAAAGTGATGGTTATGTATTTATATAATTCCAATATTGTAGCTCTGATGAAGACTGCTGGACAGTCGAAACTGTAAGGAGAATAAAGGTTTTAAGAAAATTTGTTTGCATTGAACTGTATATGAAAGTAACTATTATAAGCAATATATATATATAAGAATAAAAGTAATAAAAAAATGAGTTAGTAAAAGTGTAAATGAGAGGGGGAAAACATGCAGGGAATATAAGTGTGCTATTAAGAACAAAGAAAGTAAAAAAGATATAAACGCTAAATGGGAAAAGTACTTTGAAAAGAAGTTAGCTAAAATAGATAATTATAGAGAATGAAACTAAATAGTAAATTATTGGATGATATTAATAAAAGTGGAAGAGATGGGATAAAAAATTTTGTAATTACATTAAAAGGAGAAATGTAGGGCAGAGAGAGAGAATTACTGGATTAGAAGGAAATAGAGTGTAGCTCTAGAGAAGAATTAGAGAGAATCTTGAATAGGAATGTAACGGATATAGAAAAGATGTTAGATGTGAAGGACAGAGGGATAAAAAATATGAAAGCATATAGTACTGGGAATATTAGGTTTACAGAAAATGAACCAAATGAGACAGGGAAAAAATTGATAAGTGGTAAGGTAAGAGGTTTAGATGGATGGGCAGCAGAAATGGTGATGAATTTAGGGCGTAGAGCAAAAGTAAAGCTATTATCATGTTTTAATAAGATGGCACAGAAGTTTTTCCGGGTAGTTGGAGTAATATGAGAATAAGATTATTATTTAAAGGAAAGGGTAAGGTTCATAGAAAGTTAAACAATTATACACCGATAGCAGTAACATCAGTTTTATATAAAGTTTTTTCATATATGGTGACTGGAAGAGTTGCAAAATGGATGGAAGAAAATAATGTAGTGGGGGAAATGCAAAGAGGTTTTAGGTCAGATAGGTGCATAGGAGATAGTTTATTTGTAGTTACATAACTTATGGATATGAGTAGGAATTCAGGTAGACAGTTATATATGAATTTTATAGATATAGAGAAAGTCATATGATCAAGAAAATAGAAATAGATTATGGATAAGTTTAGCAAATTTGGGAATGGATGAAGCTTTAGTGGGTTATTAAAAAATTATATGAAAATAATTACTATACATATCAATTAGGGGATATAGACTCAATTAAAGTTAAAAATGGGGTGGGACTAAGGCAAGGATGCCCTATGTCACCTATTTTGTTTTTGTTGCATTTGAGTGAAATGGAGAAAGCAATAGAAAGACTAGGAAGAGGGATAGAGAAACCGTTAATAGGTGGCAAGGGAGTATATACATTGTCGGGTCTTTTTTTTATGTTTGAAGTCTTTTTGTGTGCAGAAAGAAGAGAAGATATGGAAGTTATGCTGAGGACATGCGCAAGGATGGGTAAAGATATGGGAATTAAATTTAGTGAAGAAAAATCAAATATAATGATGGTGAATACTGGGAAAGAGAAGACAAAAGATTTCTTATTGGGGGCTATAAAGTTAAGTATGGTGAATAGATATGGTTATTTGGGAATCATCTTGAGTAATCAGAAAAATTGCTTGAATGAATGGGAGAAAAAATTGATAAATGAAGCCAAAAAAAAAAGAAAGGGATTGATAAAGAAATTAACAGCGTTTTCATAAAATAAATATGATGTAGCTAGAATTGTATGGAAGGTAGTGGCAGTAGCAGTGTTAACATATGGCAATGATACGTTATGTTAGTAAAGGGGTATTAGATTACTTAGAAAAAGTACAAAGGGAAGTAGGAAGACATGTGTGGACAGCAAAGGAGGCAATTCAAGGAGAAATGGGATGGTCAAGTTTTTATATGAGAGATGCAAAAAGCAAAATGAAAATATTCAGTAGATTGCAGTTTATGGATAATAAAAGAATAGCCAAAATAGTATTTAATTGTGTTACAAGTAAAGGGCAGGCAACAAGATGGGTGAGAAAGTAATGCGGTATGCAGATTTGGATAAAAGAATTTGTCAGTATATTTGTACAAAAGGTGGGATGATTGTGTTAGGAGGATTGTCGAGTGTTATAGTGGGATAGAATAGATGAATTAATAAAGAATAGGGATTTGGAGAGATGAAGTAGTATGGAGAGTAAAACGAGTTTAAATATATATATATAAAAGTAAATGGAACATTGGGTGTGAGTTAATTTATAATAGTAAGAAAAGTAGTTTATTGTTTAAGGCTCGAACGGGATCTTTAGCAACAAGGGAATATACACGTAAATGGAAAAATATGGGTGATTTAGTCTGCAAATTGTGTAAGGAAGGCATAGAAAATATTAGGCATCTGTTAATTCAATGTAAATGTTTGGAAGCAGAAAGGGTACAAATAATGAAGTTATGGAAGAATAAATATGAACAAAGTGATTATAAAGAGAGTGAGTTATTGGTTTTTATGCTGGGTTTGAGAAAAGATAAGGGGGATTTAGATATGAAGGCCATGGAGTTGACAAAGATTACATTGTGGAAATGGGATGGAGCAGATTATGGGGAAACTTAGGGTGGAGAATGGAAAGGGAAGGTAAAGTGGCTAACAGGTTTCTCTGGGCATAGTTGCTGAGAGATTCCTGACTCCGTATAACGAGAAGTCACAGTGCATCACATCACATAAAATATGAATGTAACCATTCTTTCTTATAAAAACAAAACACAAAATTTGTACTTTTTAAATATTTTTTTAAATTAACCTCAACAAATTTAGAACAAAAAAAAAATCAAAAACAGAATTTCTCGTTTTTAAAGGTCTTTTTTAATTAACATCAACAAATTTTCAACTTATTACGGTTTTGTTTTTTTTTTGGTTTCTTTTACACTTTTCTTCTTAACATCAACAAATTTTCAACTTATGGTTGTTTTTTAAACTTTTCTTATTAACATCAACAAATTTTCAACTTATTACGGTTGTTTTTTATGCCTTTCTTATTAACATCAACAAATGTTTAACTTATTACGGTTGTATTTTTGTTTAAAAAATAAAATCAATAAATGTAAAATTTAGTATGCTTTTTTTTTTTAAAAAAATAACAAACAAATTCAAAACTTATTACACTTTTTTTTTGGTTTCACTTTGTTTTTTAAAACATCAACAAATTTAAAACTTATTATGCTTTTTTTTTGTTTCCGCTTGAAACGGTATTATTTAGCCATCATCCCGTTTCACCTATAATAGTAGTTAGTATCTTTTCCACCAGTTTGAATCCTCACAGTCCACATATATAATCAGAATAATTTATTTTGATATGTAATAGCGTATATTTATGTGTATGTGTGCACATTTAATATATTAATGTCTGTAGGTGTCTAATGTATACACAGTTATAAATTTAAAATTAATAAAATGATATAATTAAGGTGTGTGAACATTATTATATGTGTGTAACTACTTACATATATGTGCGAGAGAAGCCATAATGCAATAGATTTAAAGAAGCATTACAACTCTTTTAAATAAATATAAATTTGAAATATTCTCAGTTAAAAACTCTTTCTTTAATTGCATTGGTATATAAATTTCAATTCCTGGGATAGTCTCACACACATATATAATAAAATGTTTACAAACGTAAACTCTTTATTATGAACTGGCGTATGGTAGTTTCGCGGAACGATATTATAGAATTTTGCGTACCTAAGTTATTTTATTTGGCGTGGCTAATGTGTCTTTAGGAAGCACATACGTGCATTTACGCCTTGCTGTATGTTTCTTATATGAATGGGCTTCTGGTTTTAATGGCCATTCCATATACTTAGTTCGGACAGCTCTTCTTTAGAACTGGAACATGGGGGTCCATATTGTTTTATAAGCTGCTCCGATCACCTTTAGTAATATATATAATGCTGTAGTATCTGAAGTCATACTACAAAGCTCCAGTTCATCCCTCCATAATGTAATATTTCAGCATTGATCTGAATATGTAGTCTGGTTTTATACGTACATAATCTGCATAGAGAGCCTATTGCAGCTCATTAAGTATTATCGAATGATCTTTATTAAATGTTATGGTGATAAATCATCATTCTTACACCGACTTAGCCATCGCAAACATAATAGGGAGGGCATAGTAAAATAAGGCATGAATAGACAGTAGATTATTAAATTTGTAATAAATTATTTTAAATTATAGTGCATCAGATGAGATACTGGTCTCAAACTTGCTCGTCATTGTTACCCACCTGCGTGTGTCGTTCAATGCACTTACGTTTATTTAATCTATATTTAAGAATTAAAAGATATTAAATTATAATCAATGTGTTGCGTATTATTCGTAGTCCACTCCAAATCTTACTTAAATTCCTTAATACTAGCATTAATTATTAATGTATGCATCAACAAATTTAACACTTATTACAGTTTCTTTTTTTGGTATAAATAAATTAAAAAATCAGCTGTTCGCGGCTACAGTAATATATCTAATGTATAGCTTCAACAAACTCGTCGGTAATTGCGAGAATCGAATGTCTAGGGTTTTCTTGCGCCATGTTCTTTGTCTCGTTGAGGTTATCGAGAATACGTTATTTGACATGTTACCTACTTCAAAGTATTGTTCAGACATACCTTTGACAAAGTTTTGCACCTTAAAACTTGACTACTGAAGTGTGTAAACCCCCCGATAATTATTGCTTGGACAAATCGTGTGATTTCTATATAAAAAAAGCTTTATTTACAATTAATGATTATACATAAGTGTAAGACACACACCCTCACACGACACCATAAAAAAGTGTGAAGTGTGCGAATTCTCATAAATAAATTAGTGCAATGCGATAACGCGGCCTGCAATGTGTAGTACAACAGAACTGTTGTACACATATAACACATGGCCGTGAAAACTATAAAATATATTGTTTGTAATTTTATAGATTATAACAAAAGAAAGAACTAATTGAGTTTGAAAATTAATCTATTGAAAATTAGATTAAGATATAGGAGATAATATATCTTGATTAAATGATTTTTTCTGTGTAAAAATCATAATGCTCAATTGCTTGTCTTTATTGGTCTATTGAAGAGAAAACAAAATACAAGTTCTAAATCAATACTTAAATTTAGATGTTCAAAAATTACAAAATTTAAATATTAAAATTTAAAAATAAAGTCATTTTTAAAATAGATTATTAAATAGAATTATGATAAATTATAATTATGATAATTATATTACTAGATAAAATGTCAAATCATTTTAAATTTTTGATAAGGAAATTTAAAGCAAAGCTATACTTTAAAGCTGTATTTCACAACCTTTTACTCTCTGCTGACTACTTAGATTACAGAAATAATTTCCATGCATCAATAACATAATTAAAATAAATTATCTTAATTTTTTTTAATCTGTGCTATTTATTATATAAATTGTAATGGAACGGGTTTTTACTGGTATGATAATGGATAAGCTAGGTCATCACAGTGGGTATGAAAGTCTATCTTTCACCTGATATGATAATGGGTTAGCTAGGTCATCACAGTGGGTATGAAAGTCTATCTAAAATCTCTACAAGTATATACCCATATATACTTTGATCTCATTCCTGGGAGATGAGGGATTAATACTCAAACAAGTGTCCAACTATATCCATATACACACCTCATCCTTATTTTCATTTCTGTTATTCCCAGGTTGCATAATCCTCTAGTTCAGGATATATCAATATCACTTAGGTAAGAATGTATGTAAATGTGTAAGAATATATAAAGATGTGTGGAAATATCATAACAAATTAAGAACTGAACATGGAAAAATACAATAATAATTTTTAATTTGAACATGTATATATATTTAATAAGTATATTTACAATATACATAAATTTTGAAACAGAATTTGTAATAAAATATAAACTATTTAACTTAACATCGATGGATATTCTTTGGTTATTATTTATATCAATTATTGCTTCAACCCCTTGTTCCATACAAAGAATAACCACTTGATGTTTATATTAACACAAAATGAAATTAATTTTATAATGTATTATTATTAAATCATTCTTGATTGCTAAATTATTATATTAAAATGATAATTTATTTTCATTAACTTGACAGATTACTTCATATCAATCATCTACTGATGATAGGGGATCCCCCTACTATAATATTAAATTATGGTAAAGACAGGAAGAACATTTATCCTAGAAATAGTTAATCAGGTATACTGAAAACATTTAAATAAAATATTAATATTTACAAACAAAAAACATAGATAATGGTGTCACTGTAAAAATGTTGGAAATTAATATATATTATGGTAAAATCCTATCTTTTCCTTGATGATATTTTCATCATAACTTATATTTTATTTAATTTACAATAATACAAATAATATTAATCTCTTCTATTATGTATTGACAACTTATGTCCACTCATTCATCCATATTAAAAGAAAGAGATCAACAAAGATATTTACATAAAATATATAAATAAATAAAATTATGACGTCAACCTAAATGTAATGTGAAAGTTCATAAGAAAAATATCTTAGTAAATGGTTATAATAGTACTCAT
Source organism: Epiperipatus broadwayi (assembly GCA_028023455.1). NCBI lineage: Eukaryota > Metazoa > Onychophora > Udeonychophora > Euonychophora > Peripatidae > Epiperipatus > Epiperipatus broadwayi. Next base: position 1,675,111 of record JAQFVV010012409.1, read on the forward strand.
TAATCCATTCCAGGTATGAGATGGTAAGTACATAGTTGTCTGTATTATTATTTATATATATTTACTAGAATATCTTGAATGAAGTTAAAGCAATATTTTTACTGTTAGATATCCTTAACTAAAGTTAGTTAGATCTTCTGCTTAAAATTAGAAACACTTTGGAAATGTTGACTAATTCAAATTTAATTTTGGAAATTTCACTTTTGAATCCCTCAGTTGGCTAGATTTGAATCTATGTGCCTTTTATTCCTTTCCTGAATATCCAAAGAGTTATTTCTATTAATCTTTCACCTTAACGGTGGTTGGAATTTCTATTCAAACCGCGAGTTCAATTTCTCTGCTTAAACTTTTCATAGGTTGTTCAGCCAATGAGATTTTTTTTATCTGAATTTGGAGAAGCGAGGATGTTCTATAGAAGGTAATTTTTGATGACTTTGAATATCAAGTTCTTGATTATGATTTAGATTATTTACATTATTGCTAGTGATTATTATATATATTAATAACAATAAAAAATTTATTTATTTCCTTTAAATAATCTTTCATTTTTTGCTTGCGTCTAATCTCTCCGATCATATTTCCTTCGCATTGCTATAGTGTATAGTAGTTACATCACAATTAACAAGATGATTTTAACAAAGGTTAGTTTCTGTGTATGCATTTTATAATTTAATTAAAATACATATTTATCTTAAGCTTAAGTTAGATGTTTTAATGGATAAAACACTTACTGGTTTCTCAATTATAGTGCTTGTGATTAATTTCAGTGCTTTTTTTTTTTAATTGAAAGGAATTTTAATACATGTTCATTCTCAATAATGTGGTGGTTGGTAGAGAATATTATTATATCGTGTCTTGGATTCGAATTAGTTAAAAAGAGTATGTAAATGATATTGGAGGGATGTAAGGATACACCTTACAATATATATTACGGATTCTATTCCTGAAATGCATATTGCGTTTTTTACTCACTTGTCACTGACATAATGTCCCAAATGATACAAAAAACTACTCAAGTATTTAGTCATAGATGGCTGAAGGGAGCTTGAAAAATCTGTGTTTAAATTCCCTGTATTACATCTAAATGCCAGGTATATAAAAAAATATACTTGTATTCATAATATTATTCATACAATAAATTTTAAAAAAAAATCACAGAATAATGTGCACAAGAAATATTGGTTATCTTTAAAAAATACATTTATAAAATCACAAATTATATAATTATTATAAAGATGTTAATTAAGAATAATTAAAAATGTTCGATAAAAATCACAGAAAATCATATTGACTGAATCACATAATAATTGTTACAAAAAAAATTGAATACAAAAAGATCACAAAATTAATAGCCAAAGAATTGTCATCAAGATGGTAGTAATAAAAAAAAAAAGATTTTCAATTTAAAATTTTAATGAGATTGTTATTGTTCATTTTCAATTAGTAATTCATGATTTGGTATCAAATTGGTTAAAGTGAGGTGAAGAGATGAATCTATGGAAAGACGTTTTCTGAGATTGGTTTTTTATAGTGCACACTGCCAAAAATCCCCTTTCACACAAATATATTATCGTGAATGGGACGAGCATTTGGCACTCATTTTTCATTTTGATCCAAAATTTATTTAAATTCATTGTGGGAAAGTTTGATTTTAATGTCATATCTGAACTCATTCCAAGAAACATTCACATTCTTGAATATTTAAATTTGTGGTGGTGTTTCCAAGATCACTGAAAGGATTTGTAATCCATAAATTCACCTCGCACAAGTTCATTTCAGACAAAATATTTTTCAAAACCATCATACAATGATTGTATATAGTGATAAATAATTTTATTTAACTTCAATTTGTCCACAACTTGGTGCTCATTAATACAAATATAATAAGCAACAAACAGATCACAATTGCTTTCTTTGACTCTATCCAGCCAAAAATTTTTTTTAAAATTCATTAATCTTAATTATTAAAAATGAAATACACTCTTCTCACCTACCCTTATAGACTTAAATTTAAATCATTAATGTAGGATAATTTATCATTTAAGTTACCTGTTTCCCAACACATTCAATTTCACAAAAATGATTTGAAAACAATTTTTTTTCCAACCAAGAATATTTCTACTTCTACTTTTAATTCAAATACTGTGCTTAGCACTTTGCTTCAAGAACCAGCTGACCTCAATTTGAAATAGAAATTCCCTTTTCTGCTGTGAATATTCTGAAATTTAGATATTTTTTTTTACAAGGTTTACAATTTTTATAAATCCAGATAAGACTTCATTCAATTCTGGGGATACATTTTTAGCTGCTAAATGCTACTTATACATTATCCAATATGTAGTTAATAAATCAGGGATCACTATTTCTTGAATTTTTTTAGTAACACCACAATGCTTGTCCACCATATTCTGTTTCATCAGTACTTAAATCTACACAATTTTTCCAGTCCAAATCATGTTTGTTAATGAAGAATTTAACACATTAAAAATTTCAGTGCTTGTGTATGAAATTAGTTTTACGCAACACAGAAATTTTTTTTATCTTCAGAAATAAAATCAATATATCTAACATAACAGATTAATACAGCGTTTTTTGGAAATATCAGATGATTCATCAATGTGAATTGCAAATATTTTTGGTCCCTTAATCTTGTTTATTAGCTGGTATTCTATATTTTCTGACAATATAGCAATTTGCCTTCCAGTATCATTAGAAAAAGGTATCAATCTGATTTTAGCAGCAGCCGATGACCCAAATATTCCTGAACAAATAACTAATAAAATTGGGTTTTATCAAAATTTCCATGTCTGTAAACTATTTTTTTTGGTTTTAGCAATCTGAAATGCTGCTAAATAGGAACATTTTAATACCACTGAAATACCACATGATCACCATTTCTTATGCTTACATAGGCTGTTAAAACAGTGACAACTCTCCACAGTTGTGCCTCCCAGTACAAGCCATATTGATCAATGAATGCTATAAGATTTGTGCGTAAAATTGTTATCTAATGCCTACTCATCCAATATCCCCAGATTAGTTTCTAGCTTATGACTTTTATCAGTGAAAAGCTTTGGATCTGAGAGCACGGAACCTAAATCTTAATATCTAATACAACTCTCCAGCAGTCATATTTTAACTATTTAGTTAACTATAAAGCTATGAGCCCAAGATGAAAACACAATAATGTTTTCAATCCAAGCTAATTCATTTGTAGGTACTATATAGTAATTTTATGCACAAATCTAGCATCTCTTGATTACTATGACTTATATTGGATGACAGTACTATCTGGAGAATTTGCTACTGACTTAACAAATAAGAAATGGTGATCACATAATGTCTTAATGATTTTATATCAATCCTGTCCATAGGACTAAAGACACCAAAATATAGAGATACTGAACTGGGTTCAGATCTGTATGACTTTACAAGCTAATTAGCTTGCATTAAAAACATTGTGATTTTCATCTTGGGTTCATAGCTTTATAGTTAACTAAATAGATTAAAGCTGACTGTTGGAGGGTTGCATTAGAGCCTAAGATCTATATGTAGCGCTCTCAGATCCAAAGTTCCTCACTAATAAAATGACAAGCTAGTCTGGAGACATTGGATGAGTAGGCACTATATAGGAATTTTATGCACAAACTCTAGTGTTCAGTGATTACTATGGCTTGCAAGGTGTGGCATTACTGTCTGGATAGTTTGCTGCTGTTTTAACAGATTATGAAAGCATGGGACAAATTAGGTTGAATTGAAATCATTATTGTTTTCATTTTGTACTCGAAGCTTTAATTAACTAAATAGACAAAAGATGGCTTCCGGAGGGTTGCAGTAGATCCTAAGATTTGGTACAGTGCCCTCAGACCCTCAGATCCAAAGCTTCTCACTGGCATAATCGATAAACTAGAAACTAGTCTAGGGATATTGAATGGGTAGATACTAGATAGGGATTTTATGCATAAACCCCCTAGCATGCAATGATTACTATGACTTGCACTGGGTAGCACTACTGACTGGAGAATTTGCTACTGTTTTAACATTTTGTAGATTTACTCTGAACAAAAGTTTTTTTCTGTAAAACAAATTCAAGTTCAAAATATTCCAAGGGCTTATTTTTCTAATTCTGAATTTTCGACTTTAAATGTCATAACATTTTTGATGGATTCATTGCATCATTAGATCAAACATCATGACAGATCATAAACATTAGATTTATATCTTGTGTATATTTAGGTCAAAAGATAAATCCATCAGATATTCATCACTGTAATGTCTAATAAAGAAAGATTTTTTTTTTTTTCTGGCGGGACTCTCAACTTTAGTTTCATTCAATTAGTCTTGAGAAGTTGAGCTCATTTTAAAAATGAAATAACATATCTTACCTCTTTGTGGTCATATTTTTAATGCTAATAAATATTTATTATTATAATTCAACTTTACATTAATATTTTTTCTAACCTTTAGTTTCATTAAATCTTTGTTAAATATATAATTGTACAATGAATAAACAATGCTTGCAAAAGCTTCTAACAGTTAGTTTAAAATGCTACATCTCCAGTTTTGTTTTAAAGGTGATATGATTTCAAGCCAGCCCCCCCCCCCCCAAAGATAAATTTTATTCAGTACTCAATGGTTTAAACAACAAGGGTTACATAGGATTCATAATGATATTATACAGGTTATATAAATAATTGCATGAAGTCTGTTGCTCAAGTATGACCTATACCAACGATTATAAATAGTTCATCATAAACAAAATTATCACATTGTTGGGATGGTTCCATATTTTGGAGTACTTATATAATGTATAAATATAGTATCTGTTCATCATAGACAAAATTATCACATTGTTGGGATGTTTCTATGATTATATAATTAGAGTTTATATGGCATTTGGTTTCTTCCATAAAGAAGATATGGGGGTGGTTTAATCTAACCCATTGCTCGATAGCATATACTCTGCTGATATTTTGTTTTTAATGTTAACTTTTTAATACAAAAGAAACTTTTTTTGGTTGACTTAAAGAAACATTTAAAGAATTTAGTAAAATATACCCAGTTTGCTTTTTTATTCATTACAAAATTTATTCATTTTTTAATTTTTTTTCAACATTTAAGCTTTTCATTTTGTTTCTCTATTATACTTTAATTTCATTATAATTAATCTTACTGAATTTTCTTTTTTATTTAACTGCATATTTATAGAATTAAAATAAACAAAGGTTCAAAAGTATTAGTTATTTAAAAATGTATAATTTTGTGATGTCTGACTAATGGCCCAAATCGTACAATATGGCAGAACCTGCATGAGATTAGAATCATGTTAAAGTAGATTTACTTTCATTGAAAATTAGTTTTGAAATTTATTTGGTAATTATCAAATTAAAGATATTTTTCACAAACTGTAAAATTTTTCCATGAACTGGCGGTTGAGAAACATTGCTTTAAAGTATTGCCATTTCTGGCCTTGTGACATTTTTGGCATAATAGCTCAAAATATGGCTAGTGCATTTCTGATGATTTTAACACAATGGCTTTGATGGTTTATCATTACACCTGTGTTTTAAATTAGCATAGAAATATACTCTCAATAGACCTTATTTTCTTTAATGCAAAAAAAAAAACTGTTACTGAATAATATATTGCAATGAGAAACAACTGCTGTAATTCAATTTTTTTGTGTGTATTATAAGAAGTTACTCTTTACATGCATTTTGATAATCTTTCCTCCCTTTGTCAAACTATAATAAAAATGTCTTCCTATCATCTTCAACTCTAGTTGGTTATTATTTTTGCCTTTGTTCTTATATTATTGTTTTATTTTAATCCCATAATTATTACTATGCAGCAATTTTTCAATCAACAACTCATGAGTAAATTTTATTTTAACTGAACAATCAAATAGATTTACACATAAAAACTAATAACCTTTTGTAAGGTCAATTTTTCTAATAAAATTTGTTTTCAACTTTAGAAAACTTATACATACTTTATAGAATTTTGATTATTTAATTCTATTAATTATATATCTGTATCTATCTTTTCTCTATAAGAAAGTAAGGTATGAATTGTTTATTTTGAATCCTGTCCTCTAATAATTTAAGAATCAAAGAATAGTGAGACTATTTAACAATAACAATTATTTTTACAGCTATTGGTAGAATAATTAAGCATATAAATTTTAAAATATGTGCAGTTGTAAAATATTTTAATTCTATTTAAGATTTTCTTTAGAGTAAATTAAGTTTCATCCTCCTACTTAACAAGTTTAATATTTTTTTGTTTATATAATTTATTCATTAAAAAAATCTAAATTTTTAATTTTTATTTCTACTTCCTAGTTTTTTCCTTTTAATGTGTGTGCATTATAATAAAATGTTTGTTAAATTAAATTTTTGGCAGTAAATTTATGTATTTTATTAATATTTTAATTAAGAATTAGAAATTTTAAATATATAGTGTGATATTTTAAGCTCAGCTTCTCCCTGAGCTAACTGGGGCTTTCAGTTCAATGCCGCCTTTATAAATTCCCTAAGTTCGAATAGCCTAGTGGCGCCTGGTATGGCAGATAGGTTTGGGCGGTTGAGTCGGACTGTTATAATAGGAAGCTATGTATTTTATTGTACTGTGGTTTTGTAAACTTAGATAAATGAGACATTATAAATTACAAAATACATTAGGCCTAAATAAACAAAGACTAAACAATTTAAATTAATTTAATAACAATAATTAAAACAGAGATATCAAATATTCTCCTTCAGAAAATAATTCATAACTTCATCATAAAATACATTAAAAAGGTAGATCAGTATGTAAACATTTTATATTTGTATTATATGTGCATATTTCTTCATATGTGAGATTAACAGTTGTTCTTATATTTTTTTTATTACAGAAGTTTAGTATATTAAGAGTTGTGTAATCCAGTGATAAACACTTATTGAATCCTCATAATTAGTGGTGATATAATAGGAGATATTAAGTCTTTTGGGCCACAATAGAAGCCATATTGTAGATAATAAATCTAAGGAGTTAGTATTTGCAGTTTAAAAGAGAAGTATAGTTTTAATAGAAAATGAGTTATATAGATATTCAGCACGGTATGAAGAGTGTTGATGATTTGATATCAAAGTTAAAGTGATCTGACAAATATTGTGTGTTGTTTGAATATAAGTAGTGCCATCTGAAAAGAAAATTAAACCCTAATCAAGATAAAGAATATACCATTTGTCTTATATAAAATAACTTTGTGATTTATTTGAAATTTATTTTTTTCTTTTCAGTACAAAAGTCATTATGCAATGATTATTTGCATAAACCACAACTAATTAATATATTGTTTTGCATATAAATCCTTCATATGCAAATATAGGTTGAATTCAATAAAATTCCCTTTGCTTCCAATTTATATTGTGATGAGTAATCAAATCTCATTATCCATGTTAAACCCTGAGATTAAGTCAATTAAAGACTCTTATCATTCCTCTTTGGTATCTATGCATATTTTGTATACGATTAGACGGATAGGTAATATTACAATTGTTGATCAATGATTTGACCACATTTTACTCATGCTTACAAATTGTCTTCTCGTGCAAAGATGCAGTCCATTATAATTGCTGCCCAAATCTATGGGATTGTTAAATAAGAATTTAGCATCATAATCCAATCCATTACAATCAACATCCAACGATTGGGCTATTTTATTTTCCATTGCACATTTTCAATCCATTACAATATATAGATGTTTTCAACCAGAATATAGAAGTTGGTGAATTATGCAGTATTCAGTTTTGAATTGTCCTACTAATAGATGTGTAATTCCTCAATAATTAGATATGACTCATTTCCCATATCTATTTTTACCACATAAATGTGCTCATGTGTAAATGTGTCCGTACATTTTACTCTTCAAAAGCAAATACTTTATTCGCTATATGTGAAATTATTTTATTTTCAGTGTAGAAACCATAAGTGAACAATATCATTCACTCAATTTTAAATTCTCTATCAACTTTATTCTTTTGTTGTAAAAATAAAATAATTTCTTGCTACAAAGAAAAATACAGAACCAGAACTTTTCCTCTGCTTACCTACTGCACAGAGGTATGTAAAAGAATGTCGTTAAAATTTTTGTTCATTTTCACATTGTAATAAAGTCCCATGAAAAAAAGAATCCTTAAATGATTTCAGTTTCATAGTATAAGGATGAATAATGAATAATGTTATAATTTAGAATATAACACTTTCATCAGATATTTTCATTTATAATTTGAAAATACTCTTATAAAAACTGCCATGCACTGTCAGAATTACATAACATAAACAAACACATTTTAAATGCAGTTTCCGATAGAAGCAAGTGGCAGGTAGGTGCCACAGATCTTAAGATTTAAAAAATTCATATTAATGTTCAGTCCACACATAAAAGCTCAGGAGGCCACAAGATGGCTGCTCTAGACATAGCAACTAAAACATGACATTTTGACATTCTTTATAACCAGAATATCAAACTCAATGGTAATATTTAACCTTTTTCAGCTTATGAAAAGTTCAAAATATACTAATCATAGCCCACATATATAGAAGAAATATTAAATCAAGAATAAAAAGCTAAGAGAATATTTTAAATAATAACAAAAAAAATCAATGAATATTTAATTAAGATATATTTATAACATACAGAATGATACACACATACATTTGAATAAAATGTTTATAAACTGACATAATTAATCAGAATTTTAAGATAAATTTTATATACTGGTACATATATCTGTACATAACAGGAATAATAAATGTTCCTGATTTATTATACAAAATTATTATAGCAAATAAAATAAATAGATATTATGAAAAGAAAAAAAATATATATCAATGTACTTTTCTTTATCTTGTCCTGCACATTCTTCAATATATACTTTAAAACTTAAGATAGGTTTATTTTTTTGTTATAAAGCTCTAGATTTTTGTTATAACTTGTTCCAATTTTTGCTTCTTTGCATAAAGATGAAAATCTTCTAACATATTTGTTTCCAATTTGTTAATAGCATAGGCAAAACTCTTTTAGGTTTTAAGATTATTTATCATGCAGTTTTATCCATGCTGGATTTAATTAAAGAATCTTTTCTGCAACAGCTTTTCCTTAAATAATCATTTAAAATTGAACAATGCTTTTTTTTTTTGGTGGCTTTAAGTCACATGACAAAACAGCAAATGATTCAAATTTCTAGTCAGTAATCATTGCCCATTGCTTAGGTGTATAAAACGTATTAATCTAAAACAGCATAACATATTGCTGGTTTAATATAAGCTCACAAGTAATACAAATTTTAAAAAGAACTTAAAAAAATTTCTGAACTTAAAACAAATTAAAAGTTAAACTTTTCAGTCTAAAAGTATTTTATATATTGTCTAATTTCAAAAACAAATTAATAAGAAAAGGATCATGGCACTGTATTAAAACAACAAATTTGATTTCATTCTTTACTTACCTGGACTAAGCAAGTTAGGTATAACTTTTTATCAAAATATTTTCTGAATAACAAAAGTAAAAATCTGTTTTGAAGTTGACATTATCAATAAATAAAATCTGTTTATATATTTTTTAAATCAAAAAGTGAACTTAAAGAATGAAAAAAATAATTTCTTTATATTTATTTTCGCATACATACAAAATAAAATCTCTTTCTTCCCACTGGTTCAAAAAAAATTAAAAACAATAAAAATTGAAAATATTACCATTTTAATTATTCTCACATGAAATATTTGTCATTTTACAAAAAAAAAAAAGTAAATTTGAACAATCTTTTATTGTAGTTTGTAAACCATCATAAGAATATATATATTGATCTATCTTCATAAATGATAATATGGATATTTGAATAGTTAGTTGAATAAGGATGGAAGAAGTGAAGATAAAGTTAAAAGAAAATATTTTGTGAATCTTTGAAAAAAGAATTAAGCAAAAGATTAATTAAATGCTATACGTGGAATCTACTATTGCACGATTGTGAAAGTTGACATACAGTAATAAAATTAGGAACAGATTAGAGACCTTTGAAATGTAGTCATGGAGAAGAATGAAAAAAAAAATCAGTTGTATGAATAAAATAATAAATGAAGAAGTTTTGAAAAGCTATAACTAAAAAAGGACTGACTATGGAAATTAGAGATAAAAAAAGCAACTGGATTGGACATATATTAAAGAAGAAAGTATCGTTTAATAAAAGATGTTTTGGAGAGAATGGTGAATGGAAACAAGGAAGAAAAAGATTGCCATTGCTGGAATAAAAGATGAGAAGGGTTACGAAGAATTGAAGAGCTGGGCAATAAAGAGAACATAATAAAGAAATGGATGAATCGGTATTGTGACTGCTTTATGGACCTGTACATGGGATAGAATACTATTTTAATCACGCAATAATGTCAACTTTTTTTGATTTGCTTTGTTGGGGGAAAAATATATCTTCAGATATTTATTCAGAACAAGTGACTAGAGGACATGTTTTATTTTTTGGTAAAAGTGTTTATACATCATTTTAATTATAATTTTGTAAGAATATAATAAACCTATTATCAAAACTTCAATTATCAGGAATAACCATTAATATATATGACAAAATATTCTCCAATAGAAAAATTCAATTGACATAATAAAATTGTAATTTCAACCAAATGCGAAAAAAAAAAAAATTCAACATAGCATCTGGAGAAAGACAACTAAGATTTTACTTCATTATTTAAAAAGTAAAAGAAAAAGTAAACATGATTTTAAAACAATATGTTCTTTACTTAACAAATAATTATATTCTCGAAAGAGAAATTATAATCATCTTCACTTTTTTTTTCCAATTCTTATCATTACCATAAATTCACAATTATTATTTTTACATAATCAATAAGCACATGCAAAAATTTATTCTATTAAAGTAGAAATTTAATAAATTTTACATAAATCCTGCCAAATCAATCCAATAAGTATACACTATAAGCAAGTACATAATCAATATATTCATCATCATGATTATTGTCAATAATTATTAATCCACTGCAGGATAAATGTCTCTCCAAGTTCAATCCATCTTCTCCAATCTCTAGCTCCTTCTCCACATCATCCCTGCATACTTTCTTATTTCATCCATTCATCCCACATGTGGTCTCTTTCCCTGTTTTTTACAATCTCTTGGAATCCAGTTTAAGATTTCAATTGTCCATCTATAATCATCTCTTCTAGCAATATGTTCAACCCAACTCCAGTCTTTTAATTCTTTCAATGATGCCTGTAATACCTGTTTGTTCTCTTACCAATATATTGCATTTTCAATCTCTTCTTGTTATTCTTAACATGCATCTCTCCATACTTCTTTTGAGTGGTCCGAAGTCTCTGTATTGCTCTTCTAATAAGTGTCCAAGTCTCAGATCCATAAGAACTGACAAAACATATTTATTAAAAAACATTCCTTTCAAACACATAGGCATATTTTCTTTTAGTATTAAGTTATTTCTACCAAAAGCACTCCAACCAAGTTTAACTCTATGATTAATTTCATCCATTATGTTTCCATATGTAGTAATAATCTGACCAAGGAATTTGTAGCTGTTAACTTCTAACTCATCATAATCAATCTCCATTTTCATATTTTGAGAAAATCCATTGAATATTATTTTAATCCTTTTAACATTTACCATTAGTCTTATTTTCTTACTTTCATCTGATAACTCTTGTAACATTTCCTGAAAGCCTAAAGCATTGTTTTCAAAAACAACTACATCATCTGCAAAAATCCAAATGACTTAAATAATCTCCATTTACTTTACTTCTTTAGCTTCCCATTTTAATCCACAAAATACTTCTTGCAGCACTGCTGTAAAAAAAGTTTTGGAGATATGGAGTCATCCCATCTTGCACCCTTCTCAATGTTAACCTTCTAGTATCGTTATGTAATCTAATTGTTGCCGTTGCATTTTTATAAATATTCTTCAGAATACAATATCCTAGGTCTATACCTTGATGATCCAATGCTTTAATCACTGAAGAAATGCTTATAGAATCAAATGCCTTTTAATAATCTACAAATCCAAAGCATAATGCAACTCATATTCATTGGTCCTTTCTATAACTTCTCTCAATTCTTGGTTGAAATCCAATGTTCTCTGTAGACAAGTTGCAATTATCTTGGTAAAATGGTCTATAATTTCTAATATCTTCTTTATCACCTTTTTAAATATTAATATTAATACTGCTTTCTTCCAATCACTTAGTAAATCTTTATCATATAGACATTTGGTATATAACTTTGCCAAATTTTTTTCAATTTTTCACCTGCTTCTTTTATTGATTATAATTCCATCATTACCTGCAGCTTTTCCTTTCTTCATAGACTTAATTGCATGTCTCACTTCATTTAAAATTCTGGGCAATTCAAAAGATATAATATATATGAGATACTTGTTCTTTATTAGTATATAATTCTTGATAGAACTCTTCTACCCATTTCATGATCTCATCTCTCTTTTTAGTAATAGTTTCATAGTTTTTTCTTATAGCAGATATAAATTTCCTACCAATACTAAAATGTTATTTTACACTCTTGAGACTTTTATTCTCTTCTATAGCCTTCCTTGTTGGTTCACTTTTCTACTTTCTTATATCATTATCAACTCTTCCTGTATAATTTTACAAAATCTGAGATATTCAATCTTTTTTTATGCATCATTTTTATATATCTTCATATTCCTTTTTTTTCATTAATTCTCTAGTCTCAGTAGAAATTTTATTGATCAATTGTTGCATTGTTCTACCAGTTATCTTTGTTGCAGTTTTTAAAAGTGTATCAGTTAATTCTAATTAATTTCATTCAAATCTGAATCATGTTCAAAATCTACTAATACTTGAGACCGATTTGCAAGTTCTAATTTAAATTCATTAGAATGTTTCTGAAGATTAAGAATATCAACTGTAAATATGGTTGTTCTTAATAATTTTTGTCCCTAGTTTCACATTAACACATACTTTACATCTTACTAATCGATGATCACTTCGTGTGTAGAATTTATTAAGAACATTACAATCTTGAAATATGTATTTTCTGCTAGTGAAAATATAATCCGATTCTGCTATACCTTCATTTGGATGTTTCCATGTCCATTTCCTTTTAACATTTTTCTCAAAAAAATAATTCATAATATTAAGTTTTTCTTTTTCTGCAAACTCCACAAGTCTATAGCCTCTCTCATTTCTATGACCATAACCAAACTTACTTACAGCACTTTTATCTTTCATTTGTTTACAAATTCTAGCATTAAAGTCTTCCATAACAATTTTAAAATGTTGTTTAGTCTGATCAAAAACCTGTTGATATCCGCATAAAAATCTACTACTTCATCACTATAAGAACTTGTTGGGGCATAAACCTGAATTATCTGTGTTGGGTATTTGCTATTAAGGTGAATAACTAATCTTGCCACTCTGTCCGATACACCGTCAATCTCCACAAAGTTGTTAATCCACTTTTTATTTATAGTGAATCCTACTCCACTTGTACTTACAACATTTGTGCCTTTATAGTAGAGTACATATCCATATTTTAAATAAATTTTCTTCACTTTTTCTTCTAACTTCACAAAGTCCAATCATGTCCCATTTAATATAAGACAATTCTTGCAATCTTCCTTCACTTGAAAGTGATCTGCAGTTGTAAGTAACTAAATAAAAAGTTGTCATCAAATGGCAGTCTAGGTCTGCAATCAGGAAATTCTTAGCACCCTCTACCTTCGGCCACCAATCGCTGCCTTAGTTTGGTGACTTTACAGCCTCCTGGGAATAAGAGCTATGATTTTTTTTCTGTCATGACTATATATCTATTAGAAAAAAATTTTCATTCATACAAACATTCATTCTGCCTTATCAGATAACTGAGAAGAAAGACCATGGGCGTTTCTTGATCTTAAATTGAGGCAAAAAGCCAATAAACTTACCACACTGCCTAATGTGTGTTGGTGAGCAATCCATCCATGTTCATATACTATAAGAATAATCACATAGTAATAACAGCTGCAATGACAAGAACCTATTGAGTGGTCATTGAGAATGTGCCTTGCTCAGTTGATTTAAGGTGTCCAAGAGGAATCAAAGAGACTCCTTTCAGTTAATAGCAAACTCCTTTCTGCAGCCACTAATATATTACAGAAGTATATCTTATGAGAATACTTACATAGTACCTGTTATTAGCTCACTCTTTAAAATGTTATACATAAGTCATATACTAAACCGTAAAATATGTAAATGTTATCTTCTAAAAAATTGTTGAAAAAACTAGGCAATCATACACCATGACTAAAGAATAACATTTAATAAACATCGATTAAAGTTGACCTTACAATTTATTATTTCAATATTTAGAACTCAATTTTTATAAGATCATTACATATCATTAAGATGATTATATTGATAAAAGTTCCGACTAATTTTAATTTTCTTCTCATCAAGAAATATTTATCAGCAATTTTTTAAATTTTCTTAGTCCAATTTTTATATTACAACTAAATTTATATAAAATTGCATCAAAATGAACAAGTAAATCAGTTTTGAGTTTATGTGATTTATTAATTAATGTACAATATTTCTCTAACTTTATTATATTAATCGTCATGATACATTTCACAACTATATATATTACATAAACTGTATTAATCAACTAGACAAGGCTAAATACGATTAAATTTTTTTTAAAAATGTCCACGTTACCCATAATCCTTTGCGTATTTTAATTTTCCAATCGTACATTAAAATTTTTAAATTAATTTTTAAAAAATCTACAAGTTAAATGGCCAGATGATATGACATCTTCACTAATGGTAACGATTATATCACTATAGACACATTATTTTTATGACATGAATAATGTATATTATTTTGAATCCTTTACCCTCCACTAGTGAATGGATAGAGCTAGGCTGCCTATGGATTGATTATCATACATGAAAAATTACCAAGTTTTATCCGATTCGAGTCCCTGACCATGGGAAAGAATAGCGAATAAATTATTAAACAACTATACAATCTAAAATTAAAAAAAAAAAAATGCGCAATACCCTTTTAAATATATATTTTTTATAATATATATTGCAATATTTCAAATTCCTTTAATTTAATGATTGAATAACTATTTTTTTTATTTACAATAATTTGAATAGAAACTAAAACATTTACTTAAAATAAAAATCAAACGCAATATTTAATCGTCTTGATTAACTTATTTCTTTTTAATTGTAGTACATATGCATTCTTAGTCTTCAAATATCCTTTACTAGAAGATATAGATTTAAAAAAAAAAAGATAAGCCAATAATTTGATGAACTTATTAATACAATCACGCCAATATTAATGTTTAAAATGTAATGTCTACCGTGCGATTATAAAGATCAATCACTAAAATTACGATTTTACTTAAAAATGCAAATTTACAAATTACAATCAGAAATGCTTATAATTCTTAATTGCTATTTATTTATAAATGATATACCCGAGATTATAATACATACACAGTTAAAATCATACCAACAAGGAAATTAAGTTTGTAACAAGAGATATGTGGGCTAACATCCCCCCCTCCCACCCATATTGTAGAAATAACATGTAAAATAATTTAAACAGCTTAATTATTTAATCTTATGATACTGTAACAAGCTTAAAAATAACTAATTTTCTTTTAAAATTTATTTTGTAAAGACATAAATACCTATTTAAAAGTTAATACAAACCTGTAATCAATATATTTGGTCCACGCTGTCCCGCCATATTGGATTTACTTGACAAGAATAATCGAAAATGTCTCTTAGTGTAGAAAATGTTATCCTTTATAAATTTGAGTAACATTTGATTATTTATTACCAATTTCAAATCGGTAATAAGATTGTAACTACATGCTCTTTAGTTTATATGCTTTGAATGTTTTATTTATGGATTATTGATGTCGAGTAAAAACGTAATATGAGTAATAATTCTTCGAATAGAATAGTAAACTTTTTATTTTTAAGACTTTTTAAAACTATTTATTTTAGTTAAGGGAAAAAATTGAAAAAAAAATGTATTAATTTTACAATAATAATTTGAAAAAAAAATGGGATGGAGATGGCTATAGCTGATATCAAAAATCAAATTTTGAATGAATTAAAAAATGATTTTAAGGCTGTAGATTTACTTTGGAGTTTATTTGCTACAGCTGTCGAAAATTATAAACGTGACACTCTTTTGAAACCTTTTCCACCGATGTTTTTAAAGAGTGATGACAGCGGAGAGAAAGATTTCGAAAATCTTGTAAGTGGATTATATTTTTTACATGTATTATTTTTGTATGGATTATATGGCAGATGTTGGTTTTAAACTATTCAAACATCACATGATCAGGCTCCTCACTGATAAAGCCGTAAGTTAGAAACTAGTATAGGGATATTGGATAAGCGGATACTGGATAGGGATTATAATGCCCAATCATCAAGCATCTATTGATTACTAGAGCTTGCACTAGGTGGCACTATTGTATGAAAAATTTACCACTGTAATTGTTCGTCTATTCTTAATTACAATATATTTTGTTTTAAAGTGAATTATATATCATAATAATCCATTTAAATAAAGCAGTTATATTTTCGGCGTGATAATTATAATTGTTGAATAGTAATAAATTATTACAAGTAATTCTTGGAATGTCATTAGTTTTAAATATAAGCAAGGTATATTCGGTTAAATTTTTTCTTCATAAATGTAAATTATCTCAGAAATTGTGCACTTAAAAATACAAACGTCTAACATTTTGTATTTATTTTTTCTCATTTTGTGTCGTTTATAATCGTTTGTAGATATCTAGTTATGCAAATTTTAAATTCATCCCAAATTAATCACAGCTAAAATATTAATAGCCAAAATTCAGGGATGACCAATTCCCGAAAGGACATTTCAACGAAAAATCTGATCAAAAGTCATATGACTGAAAAGCAATTTATCTGAAATTATAATAATATTAGATATTTAAAAATGTTTATTTTAGTAATAAAAAGTATTAAATATTGGTTTTAAACCCACTGCTTACACAAGCTGTTAAAACAGTAGCAAACTTTCCAGACAGCTGTGACCTCCAGTGCAAACCATAGTAATTAAGTGGATGCATGATTTGTGCATAAAATCCCTATCAATTGCCTACTCATCCATTATCCACTGACTAGTTTTTAGCTTGTGATTTTCATCAATGGGAGCCTTGGTTTTGAGAACCCTGCATCTAGATTTTGGATGTGATGAAACTAGTTTGGGGATATTGGATGAGTAGGAACTAGATAGGGATTTTAGATCCTAAGATCTATGTACAGTGCTCTCAGATCCAAGACTTTTCATTGATGTGTATGTTTAAATGCACATATATATATAGTATAAACTTAATGAGAAAATCTAATAAGTTTAATAAATTAAAGAATTTTAAAAGACTGGTTTTTTTAAAATAGTAAGTAAAAGATTTATAACTTTTAAGATTAGAAAAAGATTATTTTCTAAAAAGTAATAACAGTCTAATTAATGAGGATAGAATACATCATTAATGAAATAAAACAAAAGAATTTATGTTTAGATTTCCTTCATAAGATAAACTGAAATTCATTAATTAAAGTCAGAGGTAACGAGGTAAATTCTTGTATAGAGCATTGAAATGAAGAATCATTTGAGGGGATTGACAGGAGTATTAGCCATTCAACTTTAGGGATAAAAACAATGAATGTCTCAGTACAAATTGGACCAAGAAGACTACACTTGATTCTTGGAGCTTCACTTGTGCACACGGACATAAGTTGGAGCAGAATGTCTCCCATGGCACAGTGACTTCAAGTGCGGAGAGCTGACCTGTAAACATGGAAACAGTCAGCTAGAGCTCTTACAAGTTGTGTTGATCTACATTATTTGTGTGTGCCTTCAGGCCTTATGTAAAATAATTGCCTGTATGTAAATAGTTAAAATGCTATTATTGTTCATCGAATTATCTAAATATTAACTATTTAGTGATGATTTGTACTTTTGGGAAGTGCCCTCTTAGATCAGCTAGACATAGCATTGAGAATGTTGGTTGAGTAGGCATTAGATAGGGATTTTAGATTCTAAAATCTATGTGCATGGTTCTCAGATCCAAGTCTCTTCATTGATGAAAGTTGTATTGAATGAGTAGACACTACATAGAAATTTTATATTTTGCATCTTTTAATAACTAAGGATTTCACTGGATAATATTACTGTATGGAGCGTTTGCTACTGTTTTAAACATTGGTTTCATTTTTAATATATTATTTTTAAGAATTAGGAAAATTAAGTTGTCAAAATCAATTTGTGAAATGAAATGATGCCACCATACTGAAAAAATCAATAAGGCTTCTCCACATTAAAACCTCTATGTTGTAATCCTCCCTAATAAAGTCTATGTTATATTTTGATATATTGCAAGTTTCAAGCCCCATAAAGAGTCTTTTGCTTTATTGTTATTACACTAATTGTTTATTATTGAGCTAATATTGTAGAGCGTGAAGAAGGTATGGTAGAGGTCTTGAAGAACCAGAAGGAAAGGTTTCAATACTGATATTTCAATACTAAAGTGATAAGAAACGCTGTATGTTCTCAAGGGTTGCGTGCTGTTTGCAAAAGCACTGTAAATGAATGGACTCCATATTGGGTTGTAAAAACAAATATGAAAGTTTGACAGCAACTTAGAATATGAGTGAGAGAAAAACTGATACTTGTATAATTAGAGAATGATGATATAATCAGAAATAATATCAGTCTCCTTCCACTGACTTTACAATTATTTTTCTGATTTTGATTGACAGTAGATCTTCATACTTTGTAGATATCAAAAATGCTATTTTATTGTTTTTTTGAGTTTATCTTTAGAGGTTACTTTTTTAAATGCTGAAAAAAAATTAACATTTTGTGCTAAGATAAAAATCATTACAAAATTTTATTTGATTTATATATTCATTAACTTTACTATTTTATAATATATATGAATTTTGATTATAATGTTATAATGCAAATTAATTTGGCTTACATAGAACAAAAATAATATAATTCATATCAGATATATTCCATAAAATAATAATACTGTTAATAATGCTCACTCAATGAATAAATTATTATTGATAAAATTTTGTGTTATTTATTTATGTAATGTTACTTTCAATAATTCCTGTTAAAAAATAGGTATATGTATTCCAAAATTTTTAATCTTAAGCATTCTTATTTTTTTTAAAAATTGAGAAAATTATTAAGGGGAAGAATATCTGTCTTCCACGACCTTTTATGTCCTAGTTTTAATTAATTTATTAATAATATTTAGAGATATTTAAAATAAAGAAAAAAGTATGCTGCGGAAACAACATTAACTAAACTGAAGTCATGGGATAGAGTCATATAACATTTAGAAAATTTTTTAGTAATAATTTTTCTGGGGCAAATAGCTTTCCTTTTTTTTTTCGTTTGCAGAAAAATGAATATTTTCTAAAAAAAATCTTCAAGTATGAAGAGGTTAGAGGTGTGTATTTCAACTGTAATTATTTTATACATATGTTGCAATAATCTACATTCTCACTACTACTGTGGTGAGAAAATATTTGAAAATCTACATGATTACGATTCAAATATTTTTCTACTTTCTTTAGTTGAATTTGAATCTTCAGTCTGAATTGAAATATTATCCTTTTGTCTCATCAATGTTCAGTTGGGCATCATCGTATTGAAGAGTAATATGGAACTTAAGAATAAGGTTTGATTCACATCTCTAATATTTTGTTAGTGAAAGGTTCATGAATATGTGTTTGAATGGCATCAACCTTTAAATCTTTAAACTTTCCAATTACTTAATTTTAAATACTTGGGTAGATTTCATTTCATCCTTTCTCCATTACAGTTTGCTATCTCTTGGCAACATTGGCATTTATCTATGACTAAAATAGGTGTGCAGGAAATTTTAATTTAATAATTGAGATTACCTTTGACTTGTATTCGTATTTGGAATTAATTCATTAAATCTTTGAATAAAATACATATTATTAATTAAATAATACAAATATTATTTATTAAATATAAAGAATATAATTTTTTTTTAATCAATATCTTACATAATTATCCTAATTACTTAATTTCTGTATATCATAATGCAAATTAATGGTAAGCTAATTAGTTACCATCAACACACATATATATATATTATTACTGTCACTTTTCTTATGTGCTTTGACAATATGTTAGAATTTTGTTTAGTAGCTTAGATTTTTTTTTTTTTTTTCAAATTGCTTAGACCTTGGATTTCTATTTCAGTTATATGTCTGATCTATCTATTAGTATTATATTACTTTAAAATAGAAGCCTATTATTGTATCTTGTCTATTATTCTAAAAGTTATATTAAATTAATCATTATAATTAAACTTTCTGACATGCATTGTAATTATATATTCTTATTAGCCTTTTAAGCATAATGGCAACTCATATTCATTTGCCCTTTCTATAATTTCTCTCAATACCTGGATATGATCTACTGTACTAAAACCACTTTTAAATCCAGCTTGTTCTCTTGGTTGGTGGAAGTCCAGTGTACATATCTCCAAAACTTTTTACAGCAGGGCTGCAAGAAGTATTTTGTGGATTAAAATGGGAAGCTAAAGGAGTGAAAGTAAATGGAGATTATTTAAGTCATTTAGATTTTTCAGATGATGTAGTTGTTTTTGCAAATAATGCTTTAGAGTTACAGGCAGTGTTGCAGGAGTTATCAGATGAAAGTAGGAAAGTAGGACTAAAGATAAATGTTAAAAAGATAAAGTAATGTTTAATAGATTTTCTCAAAATATGAAAATAAAGATTGATTATGATGAATTAGAAGAAGTTAACAGTTATAAATACCTTGGTCATATTATTAACACAGATGGAAACATATTGGATGAAATTAATCATAAAATTAAACTTGGTTGGAGTGCTTTTGGTAGAAATAACTTGATACTAAAAGGAAATATGCCTATGTGTTTGAAAAGGAAGGTTTTTAATAAATGTGTTTTTCCAGTTCTTACTTATGGATCTGAGACTTGGGCACTTAATAGAAGAGCAATACAGAGACTTCAAACCACTCGAAGTATGGAGAGATGCATGTTGGCAGTAACAAGAAGAGATCGAAAATGCAATGTATGGGTAAGAGAACAAACAGGTGTTACTGACCTTATTGAAAAAATTAAAAGACTGAAATGGAGTTGGGTTGGACATATTGCTAGAAGAGATGATAATAGATGGACGATTGAAATTTTAAACTGGATTCCAAGAGATTGTAAAAGACCCAGAAAGAGACCACACGTGAGATGGATGGATGAAATAAGAACGTGTGCAGGGGTGATGTGGAGAAGAGAAGCTAAAGATCAGAAAAGATGGATTGAACTTGGTGAGACCTTCATCCTGCAGTGGATTGATAAGGGTTGATGATGATTAGCTTTTTATTTCTACTAACATTATATAGACAGATTTTTAATTTTAAACTATTTATTTTTTCAAATATACAAACATTAAACTTAACTTTAAATAAATCTTTCCTGTCATGAGTGGATGGATTCTTCTAATTTATTAAGTAATGGGCATTGTAAAAGTATAGAGTTAACTTTATCCCAAGCATATATGATATTGTAAAAGTATAGAGTTAACAATGTATATAACATCTTAACAATAATATATGATAACTAAAACACCTATTTAACATGTATATATTTCATTTCTATTAAATCTGATATGATCCATTTTTATCCATCTTACCTCTAGTAATATATTGTATGTCTGAAATATCTCTGCTTGCATTTAATTGTATAATTTTCTACTAATAATCTAATACTTTATCTGGCGTGAGGTATTTTTACTTTTTTCTTCTGATTATTACCTATTTCACATGCATTCAGGGATATATTCATGATATAAATTAAAGATATTTAAATAATGATTTTATTAATAAATTAATATTTAAGAGAGTGACATTTTAGTTAGATTTATTCATTTAAATATTCAAACATTTATATTTCAAACTTATTTTGTTGATTAAAAGTTTAATACAATTATTTCTTCTGCAATTTTTAATTACTTTAGTTTAGTTCTTGAAAATCAATTACATAAATTGCCAAATCTTTTATAATTACCATTTGATATCCATCTTATATTTTTATTTATACTGTCATAGAGGTCCCTACTGTCGCATCTAGGTGCATAGTCTTATGGTTATAGCCTTAATATATATTACTTAGGTAATGAGTATGTGCTTAACAAATTATTCATTACAACTTTAAATTGTCTTAAAAGATTTCTAATTATAAGAGCTTCACACTGACTCGCTGTAAATCGAAAGATTTCGTGTCAGTTGGTGGACTTAATCAGTGAAGTAGTTATTAGCTTCACGCTCTCAAATCAAAATGCTTTAGATTCGCCTATATCATTAAAAAGTAGATCGAAGATAAAAGTGGCCGTTCTTGTTTTTTAAAGTCGTTAATCTTGTGTTAAGATTTATAGAGGTCCCTACTGTCACATCTTGGTGCATAGTCTTAAAATTATAACCTTAATATCTATTACTGTCATTTAATGAAGTTCACACATCCACACATAAAATCAATAATAATAATCCCAACATATTCAAATGTTTTAACCCAGAACAAAAATAGCCTTCCCTGTATTTTTTTTATTTGAAAATTACTTTTAAACCTTTCTAACAAACTATGATCAGTCAAACTCAAATATAAATATAATAATATTTATGTGATGTATTAAGATATTAAAGATGGAGCTGAAAGACTTAGAAAGAGATCGTGTGAAATAGATAGATAAGATAAGGAAGTTTGCTGATGTATTACAGAGAAGAGAAGCTAAGAATCAGAGAAATTGGAACAATCTTGGAAAGTCCTTTATTCTGTGGTGGATTGATAGTGGTTAAAAATGGTCGTAATGTTATGATATATAATACATTTAAATCAATACAGTATGATAACTACAAAATTAACTATATGTTGTTTTTCTTATCACATTCTTCTTGTTAATACAAAAAACAATTCTTTCTTTCAGCTGATAAAAATTTTTAAAGGTCTTTAAGAAATATGAAACTAAAACATATAAATGGCTTGCTTTTATATAATCAATACATTCTAACCATGCCCAGTAGTGTTTAAAATTCACTGTTCTTTTTTCATAACTTCTGGTTTGCAATATTTTATTTGGTTATAGTTCTTATTTTTAATACGTGAATGTCCTTTAAGTTCATGTTTTTCTAACATTATGGCAATTCCTGACATTTTGCTCAAGACCTTAGTATTATTCAGGCAATCTTTGAAAAATTAATTTGCAGCTATTATCATTAACTGATTTAAACTGCTTTACTATAAATATATATATATATTTCTGAATTTTGCAGGATCAAATTTAAATGAAGGCTGGCATGGATTTTTAGATTTAGATATTTATCAGGAATATCTTAAGGATATATAGTGTCTAAGAAAGATTTCTTGGGTGATTACTTATTTATGAGTTTGTTTTTACAGCCATAATTATTCAAGGTTACAATATTCAGAGTGACTGCATATATTATTTTGATCTACTTACAACAATCATTCATAAAGCAAAACAAAAAACCAATAAGAGCACAAGAGGAATAATAAAAAAATGTTTTTGATTTTTTTTTTATATTTCCTGTTCTCTTTTAATATGTGATATTACTTAAGTTTTTATAAAACTATACCTTTCTAAAATCTTTATATAATTTTATTTTACAAATAAAGGATTAAACCACTAAACATCACATGATCACCATCTCTTATACTAGCACATAGTTATTGTAAGCAAAGGCAAAACTCTCCATACAGTAGTGCCACCCTGTGCCAACCAGAATAATCAATGGATGCCAGAAGGCTTGTGCATAAAATCCCTATCTAGTGCCTACTCATCCAATATCCCCAGACTAGTTTCTGGCTTGTGGCCATCATCAGTGAGGAGCCTTGGATCTGAGAGCACTGCACCTAGATCTTAGGATCTAATGCAACCCGATCTTAGGATCTAATGCAACCCTCCAGCAGCCACCTTTTAACTCTACTTTACTACAAAAGTATGAGAATGAAATTGGAAAACACAATAATATCTTCAATCTAAGCTCAATAGCTTATATAGTCATATGAGTCTGAACTCAATTCAGTACCCATACATTTTGGTGTCTTTGGCTCTTAAGCAACCATAGCCACCACTATCCTATTAGGCAGGATTGGGGTTAAACCACTAAACATCACATGATCACCATCTCTTATACTAGCACATAATTGTAAACAAAGGCAAAACTCTCCATACAGTAGTGCCACCCTGTGCCAACCAGAATAATCAATGGATGCCAGAAGGCTTTTGCATAAAATCCCTATCTAGTGCCTACTCATCCAATATCCCCAGACTAGTTTCTGGCTTGTGGCCATCATCAGTGAGGAGCCATGGATCTGAGAGCACTGCACCTAGATCTTAGGATCTAATGCAACCCTCCAGCAGCCACCTTTTAACTCTACTTTACTACAAAAGTATGAGAATGAAATTGGAAAACACAATAATATTTTCAATCTAAGCTCAATAGCTTATATAGTCATATGAGTCTGAACTCAATTCAGTACCCATACATTTTGGTGTCTTTGGCTCTTAAGCAACCATAGCCACCACTATCCTATTAGGCAGGATTGGTGTTAAACCACTAAACATCACATGATCACCATCTCTTATACTAGCACATAATTGTAAACAAAGGCAAAACTCTCCATATAGTAGTGCCACCCTGTGCCAACCAGAATAATCAATGGATGCCAGAAGGCTTGTGCATAAAATCCCTATCTAGTGCCTACTCATCCAATATCCCCAGACTAGTTTCTGGCTTGTGGCCATCATCAGTGAGGAGCCTTGGATCTGAGAGCACTGCACCTAGATCTTAGGATCTAATGCAACCCTCCAGCAGCCACCTTTTAACTCTACTTTACTACAAAAGTATGAGAATGAAATTGGAAAACACAATAATATTTTCAATCTAAGCTCAATAGCTTATATAGTCATATGAGTCTGAACTCAATTCAGTACCCATACATTTTGGTGTCTTTGGCTCTTAAGCAACCATAGCCACCACTATCCTATTAGGTAGGATTGGTGTTAAACCACTAAACATCACATGATCACCATCTCTTATACTAGCACATAATTGTAAACAAAGGCAAAACTCTCCATACAGTAGTGCCACCCTGTGCCAACCAGATTAGTCAACGGATGCCAGAAGGCTTGTGCATAAAATCCCTATCTAGTGCCTACTCATTTGCCTTTGTTTACAACAATTATGTGCTAGTATAAGAGATGGTGATCATGTGATGTTTAGTGGTTTAACACCAATCCTGCCTAATAGGATAGTAGTGGCTATGGTTGTTTAAGAGCCAAAGACACCAAACTGTATGGATACTGAATTGAGTTCAGACCCATATGACTATATAAGCTATTGAGCTTAGATTGAAAATATTATTGTGTTTTCAATTTCATTCTCATAGTTTTGTAGTAAAGTAGAGTTAAAAGGTGGCTGCTGGAGGGTTGCATTAGATCCTAAGATCTAAGTGCAGTGCTCTCAGATCCAAGGCTCCTCACTGATGATGGCCACAAGCCAGAAACTAGTCTGGGGATATTGGATGAGTAGGCACTAGATAGGGATTTTATGCACAAGCCTTCTGGCATCCATTGATTACTCTGGTTGGCACAGGGTGGCACTATTGTATGGAGAGTTTTGCCTTTGTTTAAAATAAAGGATTACACACTAATATCCATTGTAACTAAATAATCATATAAAAAAAGATTTAATTAGAGAAATTTTTAGAATTTTCTTTTTTTTTCTTTTTTTAATTAAATTATTATCTCTGACAAATTATTTGAGTGTATTTTAATTTTTTTTAAAAAAAAGTATATTGGATTTTTTTAAAATTTATCAAGTTTATATAAAAATATTATAAATTTATTTAAATGGACATTGATTACATAAGTAATATTTACTAAGGCTTTAACCTCAAGAGTATGCATGTAAAAATGCGATATTAGGGACCTCTACAGGTCTTAACTACAAGCTTACGCCTATTTTAACTTTTGACAATTTATTTTGAAATGGAGATGCTATAATTTGGAATGGTGCTCTTGTATGCATACATTTATTTTTACTCTATTTACTTTTTAAGTTTTGTATACCTCATTCTATTATCCATTCAGTTTTCTCAATATCTTCAACCATGAAATCTATTTCAACATATATACTAAGGTAGGTTTGCTATATTAGCTTATTTTGGCCATATTTTTATTTATAGAAGAAAACATTCTAGATATCTATTTACCAAATAAAGAAGGTTAGTTGTAATTGGTTTATATTTATTTTGTCTATCCCCTCTCCGCCCATATCCAAATTATAATGATACAATGGTTGATATTTTACTGTTTTTCATTTTATATATATTTAATCTGTATGCAAATGTATTCTGATATTTGTACTTAAATTTCTGATCAAACCATGAATTTGACTATCCAGTTTATATTCATTTACATATTTTATAATTGCAATATTTAATATAATTATATTGCCCATTAAAACAAAGATTAATTATTTTAACTTATGTCTGTTTTTCTAATAGACATATATTTTCTTATAATAAAACATTTTTACTAATCTAAATATTTTCTTAAAATTTAAAGAAAAAAAAATCTATCTTTTTTTTTTCATGTCAAATGCGTCGGGAAGTGATCCTGGGCCAGCTGCTTGGAAGGCAACTATGCTAACTGCTAGGCCACCAATGGTTGACTAAAAATTGTATCTTTATTGATCAGATAAGAAAGAAAACCCAATATATCTATATATCAAAATATTTAATAATATTATAATAATAATAATAAAATAATAAGAGATAAAAAAATTTTTATTAAGTGCTTTTATTAAGTGTGCACTAAAAATAATAATAATAATTTTTTTCAACCACAGTTGGGGTTTTTAGATTTAACTTGAAATAAAAGCAGGTGAGGGGTGCAGAAATTTATTAAGACAATCCCTTGTTATAAATAAAAAATAGGGATTGACTTAATTAATTTCTGGACCTCCTTCACCTTTTTCTCTTATTTCAAGTTAAATCTAAAAACCCCAATTGTAGTTGAAGAAACAATTATTTTATTCTTTTTAATGCAAAGTCAATAAAAGCATTTAATATTAAAAAAAATTTATCTCCATTATTTTTAAGTTTTTAGTATTAGCACAGTAAATGGAAATGTAAAACTATATACTTTAAATTGACTGGACACACAGTATATATATATATATCATATTTAGTATGTGTACATAACATGCGTATAAGTGATTAAAAATATGAAATAAATCTTTTAATTTAAAAAAAGGTTTAACATTTTTATTTTGATTGGAAATTTTATATATATTTTTTTAAAAATGCTTACCAAAACTATATTGTAAATGAATTTCATTTAATGCATACAATTTTACTTTAAATCAATTTCACCTATATAGTGTATATATTTCATTAGATTTATCTGCAAAGTTAATATATGTATTCTTTATGTATATATCCAAGAAACTAAATCAGCTAATAAAAAATTAATGTGTCCTGTCACTTTCATAGACATTTTAAACAAATGTACAAAATTTCAGCAAGTTATATTGATATTTTATATATCCATTTTAAAAATTAAAAAAGAAAAAGAAATATTTATACTGCCCTTTAGTGAGTTAACAAATAAGCAAACAAATGGATTTTTCAACTTCAATTAAAGCATTTAATAAATTATTTAAAATAATTTACATCTGATAGATTTAAGAAAACCATAATGACAATATTAATTCATAAAATTTAGCATTTTCAACATATACCCTTATATGTTCTATGTCACAATTCAAACTTAAAAGATTTCTTTCATCTTTTTGGTACTTTTTCATTAAAAGCATAGTCTTTCTTTCATTCGTATTAGTATCATTAATTTATCAAAATTCTTAATTGTTAGCTGAGGGATTGGTCAATTCAATTATATATTATCTTATCTTTCATTTAATAGATAATAATCACCAGCTTTTCATTCCCATTCATACTTGTGATTAATACACAAATTGGGAGACAATAACTTTACTCATAGAGTACTTTTTTTGGTACTCTTCTTATTATTTTATAATAATATTTAAAAAATAATTAAATGAAATAAATATCATTATCAATGTATAAAACATCTGCCATAAAAACTAATTTAAAAAATATGGGGTGGATTATTCCCTACTGTATGTAAAATATGGAAAAGTGTTTACTAGTAAAAAGTTTTATAGTTAAGTTATAAGGGAAAAAAAAGTTTTTTGTTAATATGTAAATATTTGTTTTCTTTTGTTTTGTTTTCTATTAATAAAGTTAATTTATTTAAAATAAAAAATAAATAAATGAAATATTAAATACAATAGCTTCTAATCAGTCACATTGTTTTCAAGAATTATTGGAGGCCCTTGAAATGTATAATTAAAATAAAATGTCTGTCAAGCTTCCGATGAAGGGATTGTATACAAGCACTATGAATAACCACTAGCATTTGATTTTGATTTTTTTGTTGACACACTAATAATATTAACTGTCAATTTGATAAATCTAAACAACCACGTGAGAAGACCTTGCCTTTATTGTTAACAAGTAACCACTTACATTTGATTTTGATTTTTTTATTGATGCACTAATAGTGTTAGCTGTCAATATTCTGTCATAACTGTGCCAAATATGTTGTTTTATATGTGAATTCATATAAACACAGCCATGTAAATTACATTTATAAGATGGAATCTGGACTAGTTCATTATTTGGAAGGCAAAGCGAGATATCACAGGATTGTCATAAATGATTTGAAAAACTTGTTTTATAATGTACTATTTTATACCAAACCATAATTTAAACATCCATAATGACGTCTTTAAATAACAAACGAAAATTACCTAATAAAAATAGAGTGTTTCAAGATAATTGGGAAGAATATTTTGTTATATTAAATAACAAAGGTTCAGCAATGTGTTTGATATTACTGATCATCATTATACCACAAAATATAAATTGTTTAATGACATTTTTTCTCATGGGTCTTGACTAAGAAGTGAAAATTTAGTTTTTTCAAGAAATCATTGTAACAACAACAAAGTGTTATGTCAGTGGCGATCTCACAAGAAGCCGTGGTGATGTGAATATCGTGTAAAAGTTATATACTTGGCAAAAATATGAAACTATTTACTGATGCTGAAGTTTTGAAAGACTGTTTAAATGCTTCTAATACATTATTTGATAAATTTAGTAATAAAAATCAAATAATATTACAAATTAGGAAACTACAACTCTCAGATTCTATCTCTGTTAGACACATTGAAGATATTGCTAAACATATTTCTCATAACATAATAGACAATTTGAAAAATTTCATAAATATTTTTGTTTGGCTATTGATTCTAGCACTGCCATTTCAGCATTGTGCCATTTTGTCAGATATTGTACTGAAAGGAATTCAATTTATGATTTCTTGAAATTTCTTCGTATGAAGAATCAAACCAGAGATAGTGATTTTCTTGATAATATTAGTACTTTTCTTGAAAATAATAATATTAAAATAAAAAAAAATGTTTTCCATGTGCATTGATGGATGTCCTTCAATGATCTGATCCGAAAAGGGATTTGTTTTTTTATTAAAAAAAAAAATACAATTTAACAAATTTTATCATTTCACTGTTTAATTCACCAATGAAACTTGGCAGCACATATATCCATAAAAGAAATGGATGCTGGGATGAAAACTGTGATAAACATTTAATTATATTTGAGCCCAAGAATTGAACTACAGAAAATTTTAAAATCTTTTGAATAAATAAATAGTAATTATAGTGGCATACTTTTGCATAACTTTGGTGCAATGCTTAAGCAGAGGTAGCTTTTTTTTTTTATCATGGCTTGAAATTCTTTCATTCTTACAAAAAAAAAAACCAGTAAGTTTATAATGAGCTTAACAATGATGGATGGCGATGTCTTAACTTTTTTATATGACATCACAGAAAAACTTTGTGATCTTAATATTAGTTTACAAGCAAAAATAAAATTACTTCCCAAATAACAAATATTTTTTAATTAATAGCAAATAAAATATTTGCGTTTGAAGAAAAACTAAATATTTATTACCAAGAGATATAAAACTAAATACTGTATCATTTCAAATTATTTAGCTACCTTATTGAAAAAAATTTTAAAGTAGATTTCAAGATTTAAGAAATATTAAGAATTGTCTCTTATTTATAGAAAATCCCTGGCACTTAGAAATAGCAATTATTACACAATTAGCTGCATTTGGATATGACTATGTTAGGCTATTTGATGAATTTAAAAATGACACAAATTTGGAGATCATTTTTAAAGAAAAAAAGGAAAGGGGTATGTGGAATTTTGGAAATTAGTGCCTGAAAAATAGAAAACTGTTAAAAAGTGCACAAATGGTGCTCACATTGTTATATCTTTGGGAATCATCTTATTCAAAGGTGAAATATGCAAAGAACATGTATAGAAACAGGCTTATTGATTCACATCTTAATATATTAAGAGTAGCATGTTGTATATATAAAATTGTTAAAAGTTTGTTTCAATATCAAAAACTGCATTAATATTTGAATAAATGTTTGGATCAAATAATGGTTTTTATGTTTTATTAACTAATATATAGTATGGTGGTCTATAACTTATGAGACACACGAATTGAGAGACATTTTTTCATGTGACGTCAACTGGTTGCTGATCGCTAATATAGCTTATTGCGGACTGCATAATGTAACAAACAATTGTATGTGGTCTGGTGGGGAAAAAGGTTGACTATTGCTGATCTAAGTCATTATTTTGAAAGCACTGTAGAAATAAATATGGTTTCATGACATCTTTAGTGCAAAACTACTTCCTTTTAAAAAGATCATTAGTCAGAAACTAATCATGAGACTCTAGCTGATTACTGTTGCTTATATTGATAGCTCTGAAGTAACAAAAGAAAATAAAATAAAAAATTGTGTAAATTTATTTTGCTTATAATAATAGATAAGAAAAAAAAATCATTTAATAGTAACAGTAAATTATAAATTGCACATTACACAAACAAGTGAAGCTCAATATCAAAAGAATTATCAGCCTAAGCACTTTTGGGAAAAAGTTCATGGAGACCCCGACCAACTCACGTACGCCATGATAATCAAGCCATTAGAAATTTGGGGATATATATACCCAAACTCAAATGCATCCTATATGCACAAATTAGCCGGATTTACATCCTTCCTGCACAGAAATTAGGCTATGCAAATTTGAATCAGACTGCAAAAAGAACCTCATGAACTCTACAAAAGAACTGAAAAGCATTGGATTCTCACAGAACACTATCAACAAAAGGATTAGACAATTTCATAACAAACTAAGAACTGACACTGTTAGAAACAACAAACCAAGAATGCTGCTACCTTACATACTGTCAATTTACAGAAAATGTTATAAAATATTTGCTGAGTCCTTCGAATTAGGATTCCATATATCACCTTCAACGAATAGACTAATAAATAATACCAAAGATCAAATACCCTCAAATCAAATAGCACAAGCAATGTACACAATTGCATGCCCAAGCAACAGATGTAAAGCAGCATACTATGGAGAGACCCGTGCCAACATCACCACCAGAACCTCTCAGCATAACTACTTATACAGGAGAGCACTAAACAACACTGAAAGTAAATCTATATTTCTCTCACACCAAAGATCCATGGGCCATATATTCAAGCCCATAGTAGCAAAGGCACTGTGCACAGAGTGCAATGATACTAAATGCAAAATAAAAGAAGTGTGCTTCATTGCAAATGACAATGCAATAAACCGTAAATAATCATGCTTTTCCATCTCTAGAAAGTAGACAATATGAAGACATTAAATAAATTTGCATAAATTACTATCCAATTGTTTAAAATCACAACCACAAGCTGACATTCCCAAGATAGGCTATGCATATGGGGACTAAAAGCCCGAAAGCACTCGGCCTAATAATTCTTTTGATATTGAGTTTCACTTGTTTACATAACGCGCAATTTGTAATTTACTGCTTGAAGGTGAAGTAAAAACAAGAATTTTATTTCAATATTAGTAACAGTAAAGTAAATGCATTGGTTTTTAGTAAAATATACATAATTTTGCTCTTAGATATTTAGGGATGGTCATTTAATTCATGCTTTGACTCTTCAACAATCTATGTGATTCTATAGAATGTCTATCCAAGAATTTATATTGTAAACATCATCCAGTTTAAAAATAAAGCAATCTTTTAATGCTGAGAAATGAAATCATACAATATTTTGTATGTTTAAAATCGGTTTAAATTTTTTATTTTAGTCTTTTTTTATTGGCAAACAATTTATATTAAATATTTATTGAATAATGATAGTATTACTAAAAATATTTATGAGTTTATTATTTGTAATATTTTAGGAAGAAGTTGTCTTGCATTTTCCATCAATGGGAACAATTTTAAATACCAGTGCAACATGTTTATCAGATAGCCAAGTAGAACTACTTAATTGGATACTTAATTCCAGACGTTTTAAATTAAAATCTCATGATAAAAATAAGGTACAGATTTTTTAGTCTGCATATGAATGAATATATAAATATTTACAAACATATTAAGACATGAATATTTTTCACAGATAAAAAATATCTAGTTTATGTTTTTTTTTTCATGCATAAGGACAAACAGAAAACCATGCAGAAAATTGTCAGTGAAAATAACATTGATATCTATTGTGACTGTGTGTAATGACAAAGGCTACTTGTTGATGTTTCAATAACATCACAGTTATTTTTTCATGGTAGGACTTATGTTATTGAAATATTAGCAAGTGATATATTTAGAAATAATAAAGAGTATTGTAAGCAAACTAAATAATATTTATGTGAGTTAAATAATTACTATGTTTAGAAATAAATAAAGAATTTTGTAAGGAAATCAAATAATATTTATGTAAATTAAATATTGTAAAAGAAAAGTTATATATTTTATTAGTTAAATAAAATATTTCAAATAAGATAAGCTTAAAATAAGTCATAGATCAATTCAAAGATCACATGACCCTATCTCTTAAGCTTGTAAATTATAAACAGTGAGGATTGCCAATTCCTCTACAAGCTTTATGATAAATGCTTAGCCAGAGCCAGCACTTAAAATATCTATGTCAGGAACCCCTCCCCAAACCCCTAACCATGGTTTCATGCTTTGGCACTCCTCAGAGAGCTTAAACTTAGATATTTTCATTAGCAAAAAATATCTGTTAAATTGAAAAAAAAATTAAAATATTTAGAGATCTAGTTAATTGATTAAAATTAAAAGAATTGTTTCTATGCCAGAAATAGAAATATCTAGAACAGGATAAAAGCACAACTTAAGAAGAAAAAAGATACATGCACACTGTCACATTGTGAGAGCTCACGTTGTGAACTAAGGACAACTACAAGGTTGAAGTTTGAGTGTGTAAGAGGACAGTGGAATACTCAGTGAATTCCACCATTGAAGGTTCCAAAGTAAATCAAGGGATTTTTACAGGTCACATCAGTCTTTATTATTATTTTGTAAGCTTCTGTGGCTGCATATTAGTATTATTTTTAATATTACTTTTTATGTTATTATTTTGCAGATAAATGTTGGTTATTAGTTCAGTCCAGTTGTGTAATATTTATTTCTGCTTACCTGTTCATCTTTATTATAACTACAGTACTTTTGGTGGCAATAAAAACAGAAAACTGGTGCGGTCAGTGACAAGATACGTTTTGAATTATAAGATAGTGGTAGGATTTGACCCATAGCTAGAAACTATAGTAGTCAGAAATAAGTTTCAATCCTATAATTATAAAGCTGGCTCACTTAATCAACCTATGAGGAAGTTAATTAGTGAATGAATCTAGGTAATCATGAAATTTTTTTATTTTATTTTAGTTGCTATATTTGAGATAAGGATAAAAAAAAGTTTTTGTACTTTAAATATTAATAAACTAACTTAATGTATATAATCTTTTCATTTGGCCAATTTATCTTAAGAGGATAGAGAAACTTTTATAATCAAACCTTCTATTCTATGAATTTCATTAAAGTTTGAATTTGCTATGTTATTCTGGGCAAAATATAATCAAAATCACAAATCAGCTATGTGATCATGAGGACTTGAGAGAAGTTATCATGCATAATAATAGTGGAAAAGTTAAGTAATTATTTTAGTCCATAGCCTTCAAAATGTAATATGGCTATATTTTAGAAATAGGTGGCAAGGCGAGATTACATGATTGTGATCAGGCATTGAGAGAGTTTACTAAAAGTTGTAAATATAGAGATGTTCTCAAAGACACTCTGCTTGAACAATTACTTTGAGGGATATCAGATGATAGGCTTAAATAGCAATTTCTGTCTCTGGGGATTCAACTTATGAGGAGGCAATTAAAATGGGAATAATTCATGAAATTGTATTGAACCAATCAAAAGAGTTTCAAAACTTTGGCAATAATGATAGTAGTGCATTCATAAAGAAGACAATAGAAATGAAGCTGTTAAAAGTAATTTGAGAGTTAATTTGTTATTGTTGTGGATATAAAGGCTACATGGTGTGAATATGTAAGTAGAATAATGAGCATTGTAGAGTCTGTGAGATTGTGGGCTATTTAGAAAAAGTATGTAGATATAAGGGGAAAGAAAAATGTAAAGACTCACCCAACTTTCCCAAAAGAAATAATCAAAAATGTGGAATTCAAAATTCCCAGATTATGAATGTATCAGCAGGATATGATTTTGCACAAAATTTTAAAAAAGGAAATATTGTAACAGTCAGGTTCATATGCCTCATTAACACACTGCAGAATTCAAACCCCAGACATGAAACTCACCACTCTAGGAGGTCTTACCTCCAAGAAATCCCTAGTTTGAATCCAAAGTCTATGATTCTACTAATAGCATAGTTTCTTACCAGTGCCAGTGGTTAGGGAGAAGCAAGAGACTATATCAAAATATATCATTAGGTTTGCTAACTACGTCTGGATGGTATAAAATATATATATATAAGGTGATATAGATCAGGGTAATGGTGTGGATCGCAGAAAATAAATAAATATAATCAAAATAAGTAAAATTCAATAAGTTTATTAGCTTAACAATTATAAACATGGGCATTGTCTGTATAAGTCAGACCGTGCCGCTGAATCGTCAAAAATATAGATTTAAAAGAAATGCCATACAATAATGGCTTGTTAATTTATATTTTCTCTATACCTCGGGTTAATGCAGTATGATATTACGATAATGTGCTTAAAAAAATATATAGTTGGATAAAGAAAAGTTGATTGCAAAGATATGTGAGATGCTTAGAGTGAAATATAATAAGTGTTTGCTTAAATAAATTTCATATATTTAATATTTGATACAAGAACATAATTAAATTCAAGAATAGTGCAGACAAAGCTCACTGAGCTAATAGGTAAGGAAGTGATCAAGATGCGGGCAATTTAAAAAATACTAACATTTAATATAAAAAGAGATCGGTGATACCAATGAAGGTTTAATGTAAAGAATGGAGTGTGGTACGTTGAAATTGCGTGACTTTGTAAAATAAAATAAAATGATAAAATAAAGCAGACAGGATGGCGTCTCGCCATAAATCTGTGAAACATTTTGTCACAATATCAGCCCGAGTCTGGCATCCTACCATGAAACTCCATGACTGAGTGGCTCATGTGTAAAATTCCCGGGTATAGCTTTCTAGCACAGACTCTAACTGGGAATCACAAGAAGAAGAGGGGAAGGCTTCAGCCGTATGTACCCTTGAGAAATCAAAGCAGACCTCAACAACCAATACTCCTACACTGGCAATACCCAAATATAAAGTGCTATAACAATTATATAAGAGGAGTGACTTCAATCAAACAAAGGTGCTTAATCAATTCCTAAAATTTTAAGAAGATCTGCACATTCTCAACCTCAAATTTAACAGTTCTTAACAATAAATAAAATTACAATGAAATAAGTTATAGTATTTAAGAAAAATGAAGCGGGAGTGCATGATTAAACAGGGATTCATGAGATTATATGTAATCATGCATTTCTCTATATTATTCACTTATTAACCATCTCACATTATATTTAAAAAAATGAAAATATACCTTTCTTAAAAGACAAAGTCATTAAGATATGAAATAAGAGCCCTCGAACAAGCGATTTTGCAAGATATTTAATATAGGGTTAGTTTTACAATTAACTCGCACTAATATGGCGGCATACTAATTAAAAAGGGGAAAAGAAATGATTCACTCATTCGATGACTATCCAAGCACATTATCATAATGAAAGAAATAAAACAAATTAGCAAAATTTAAATATATTAACCCAAGGATAGAGAGAAAAACACACAAGTTAGATTACAAAGATTATAGAAAATTAGGCAGTTTTATGATAGAAAATATATTTAAAATTTAGCTGTAGCTTTATGAGAGGGAATATATAAATTTCACAAGAGCTCTTGGGTTAATTAATTTACCTCATATGAGAAGTAGGGCATTCAATGCGTGCATTTTGTTCTTCGGTTGACGTAAATTGGTGACTTTATTTTCATTTGTTTGACAGCAGCAGCATTTACTTGGATGTTTACGCCAGCTTCTTTGGTCCAGGATCAATCTGAGTTACATTTTCAGCAGCAGTGGCAGTTTACTAGTCTTCTTAGGTAAAGGGCATCAGATGGTATGGCATGCCGCAGAATGACCATTCTGAGAAGGAAGATCGCCATCCTGCCAGTTCTACCTCGACCTTATAATTTCACTTGGCAGTGGCTGGTATTTTCCAGACTTATTGAAAATTAAAGCGAGTTTGGCATCTTAGTATACAGAGTTTCACTAATTTCAACTAATAAATTCTCAAAAATAATATCTAGTTGCTAATTCAACTGAATAAATATGAAATAATATCTTAAAATAATTTAACTAATCAAGAATTCAAACTAATCAATACCTTCAACTAATCAAGCCTAAAAACATACTAATTAATAAATTTGGCTCTATATATACCAACTCGCATTAGCCAGCATGGTGAGTTTATTGGCTTTTTACCTCTGAGTTTAAGATCAAGAAACACCATGGTCTTTCTTCTCAGCTGCCTGATAAGGCAGAATGAATGTTTGTGTAAATAGTAAATATTTTTCCAATAGTTATATACAATTATGACAGACAAAAATAAAGCATGGCCCTTATTCCCAGGAGACTGTAAAGTCACCAACCAAGACCGGTTGATAGCCGATGGCAGAGGGTGCTAAGAATCTCCTGATTGCAGACCCAGGCTGCCATTTGATGATAACTTTTTATTTAGGTACTTACAACTGTAGATCACTTTCAAGTGAAGGGAGATTGCAAGAATTAGAAGAAGAACTGTCTTATATTAAATGGGACATTATTGGACTTTGTGAAGTTAGAAAAAAAGGTGAAGAGACAGTTGATTTAAAAAGTGGACATGTGCTCTATTATAAAGGCACAAATATTGGAAATACAAGTGGAGTAGGATTCATTATAAATAAAAAGTGGAAGAATAACATTGTGGAGATTGATAGTGTATCGGACAGAATAGCAAGATTAGTTATACAACTTAATAGCAGATACCAAATGCAGATAATTCAGGTTTATGTCCCAACAAGTTCTCATAGTGATGAAGTAGTAGAAGATTTTTATATGAATGTACAAAAAGCTTTTGATCAGA
Source organism: Epiperipatus broadwayi (assembly GCA_028023455.1). NCBI lineage: Eukaryota > Metazoa > Onychophora > Udeonychophora > Euonychophora > Peripatidae > Epiperipatus > Epiperipatus broadwayi. The sequence continues at coordinate 1,712,992 of JAQFVV010012409.1, forward strand.
GTAAACAATAATTTAAAATTGTTATGGGAGACTTTAATGCTAGAATTGGTAAACAAATGAAAAATGAAAGTACTGTAGGTAATTTTGGTTATGGTAATAGAAATGAGAGAGGACATAGACTTGTGGAATTTGCAGAAAAAGAAAAACTTTATATTATGAATTCTTTTTTTTGAAAAATGTTAAAAGGAAATGGACATAGAAGCATCCAAATGAAGGTACAGCAGAATTGAATTATATTTTGACTAACAGAAAATATACATTTCAAGATTGTAATGTTCTTAATAAATTTAACACAGGAAGTGATCATCGATTAGTTAATGCAAAACTAAAGAGACAAAAATTATTAAGAAAAACAATATTTATAGTTGATATTTCTAATCTTCAGAAACATTCTAATGAATTTAAATTAGAAAATTACAAATTGGTTTCAAGTATTAGTAGATTTTGAACATGATTCATATTTGAATGAAATTAATATGAAAATAACTGACACATTTTTAAAAACTGCAACAAAGATAGCTGATAGAAAAAAGCAGCAATTGACCAATAAAATTTCTACTGAGACTAGAGAATTTATGAAGAAAAGAAAGAATATGAAAATATACAAAAATGATGAACTAAAAAAGATTGAATGGTGTGGAAAAGATTATGATATAAGAAAGTATAATCATGAAGTAGCAAGGAAAGCTGTAGAAGAGGGTAAAAGTCTCAAGAGTGTAAAACAACATTTTGGTATTGGTAGGAAATTTATATCTGCAATAAGAAAAAAAAATGGAATTATTATTAAAAGAAGAGAAGACATCATGAAATGTATAGAAGACTTATCAAGAATTATATAGTAATAAAGAACAAGTACCTCCTATATCTATTACATCTTCTGCATTACCCAGAATTTTAAATGAAGTGAGACATGCAATTAAATGTATGAAGAAAGGAAATGCTCCAGGTAATGATGGAATTATAATTAATGTATTAAAAGAAGCAGGTGAAGAAATAGAATTTTTTTAGCCAAGTTATATACCAAATGTCTAAATGATAAAGATGTACCAGATGTTATATATAGAGTACGTAAAAAACAAACTCTTAACAAGCTTCAAAAATACCCTCAACCCCAGACCGCGGTTTCTGCATCTAGCATCATCAGTGAGGTGTTAGGGATTAAAAATACTAGAACTAGTCTAGCATTTTATCAATGCCTAACTATTGAGAAGAAAATCTGAAACTTTCAGACATTTAAATGTCCAAAAATCCAGCTATCTAACTCAAATAGCTGTATGGGACTGAACTAAATTCAGATATACCATATATTAATAACTAGCAATATAAAATCGCCAAAGCCTTAATAGCAAAAACTAAAATTAAATTGATAAAAAATCAAGTCAGATATCATATGACCTAATTTTAATAAAGCTCGTATTTACAAATGTTATATATAGAGTACGTAAAAAACAAATTCTTAACAAGCTTCAAAAATACCCTCAACTCCAGACCGCAGTTTCTGCATCTAGCGTCGTCAGTGAGGTGTTAGGGATTAAAAATACTAGAACTAAAAACCGCGGTCTGGGGTTGAGGGTATTTTTGAAGCTTGTTAAGAATTTGTTTTTTACGTACTCTATATATAACATTTGTAAATACGAGCTTTATTAAAATTAGGTCATATGACATCTGACTTGATTTTTTATCAATTCAATGTACCAGATGATTGGAAGAATGCAGTATTAATATTTAAAAAAGATGATAAAGAAGATATTAGAAATTATAGACCTATCAGCCTTTTATCAGTTTTATACAAAAATTTTTACCAAGATAATTACAACTCGTCTACAGAGAACATTGGATTTTCACCAACCAAGAGAACAAGCTGGATTTAAAAGTGATTTTAGTAAAGTAGATCATATCCAGGTATTGAGAGAAGTTATAGAAAAGAAATAAATATGAGTTGCCATTATGCTTTGGATTTGTAGATTATGAAAAAGCATTTGATTCTATAAACATTTTATCAAGGTATAAATCTAGGATATTGTCATATTTTAAAGAATATTTATAAAAATGCAACAACAACAATTATATTACATAATGATACTGGGAAAGGCAACATTAAGAAGGGTGTAAGACAGTGTGACTCCATATTTCCTAAACTTTTTACAGCAGTGTTACAAGAATTATTTTCTGGATTAAAATGGGAAGCTAAAGGAATGAAAGTAAATGGAGATTATTTAAGATTTTGCAGATGATGTAGTTGTTTTTGCAAATAATGCTTTAGAGCTGCAGGAATTGTTGCAGGAGTTATCAGATGAAAGTAGTAAAGTAGGACTAAAGATAAATGTTAAAAAGACTAAAATGTTTAATGGATTTTATCAGAATATGAAAATAGAGATTGATTATGATGAGTTAGAAGTTAACAGCTACAAATACCTTGGTCAGATTATTAATACAGATGGAAACATAATGGATGAAATTAATCATAGAATTAAACTTGGTTGGAGTGCTTTTGGTAGAAATAACTTAATACTAAAAGGAAATATGCCTATGTGTTTGAAAAGGAAAGTTTTTAATAAATGTGTTTTACCAGTTCTTACTTATGGATCTGAAACTTGGACACTTAATAGAAGAGCAATACAGAGACTTTAGATCACCCAAAGAAGTATGGAGAGATGCGTGTTGGGAGTAACAAGAAGAGATAAAAAATGCAATATATGGGTAAGAGAACAAACAGATGTTACTGATTTCATTGAAAAAATTAAAAGACTGAAGTGGAGTTGGGCTGGACATATTGCTAGAAGAGATGATAATAGATGGACAATTGAAATCTTAAATTGGATTCCAAGAGATTGTAAAAGATCCAGAAAGAGACCACATGTGAGATGGATGGATAAAATAAGAAAGTGTGCAGGGTGAAGTGGAGAAGAGAAGCTAAAGATAGGAGAAGTTGGATTGAACTTGGAGAGACCTTCATCCTGCAGTGGATTGATAATGGTTGATGATGATGATGATGATATACCAAGAGAGCTCACAATAGGACCACCTTGGGTGATCATCCAGAACCAAAAATAGATTTGCTATCAAGTAAATGCTGATATTCATCTTATCGGAATATCTAAAGGAGTTTTATAATTAATTTTACTTTTAAGATATTCGGATTAAAACTTTAATTTTATTTCAAACATATTTTTATTTAAAAAAATACCAAAGTGGACATCTGTTGTTTATCTTGAAGGCCAACGATTCAAGCCACTAATGTACTTTAGGAAATCTTATTAGTTAAGCCTATTGTTCTCTTCCCAACCCTCATTTACTTTCTACGTAAAATTTGTGGTGTGATTTAAAAAATCTAAAATAACAAAATTATTTACTTTTAAATTCTTAATGTTTAAATCTATTTAAATTCTTAATATTATTTTAAATTAATTGAAAACAAATATTACGAATGTAATATTTCTAAAATAAATAGATTTAAACAAAATAACTTTAAACAACAAATATTATTTTTACCTAAGTTTTAAAATATATTATAGCAGTATGTGGGTAAATACGACTTATTTGACCTACTTTTTAAAATGAATATATATATACGTGTACACACTCGCAATTTATAACTTATTAATGTTGGGATTATGGAATTATATTTATAACACGAGTATTTATACCTAATTTGGTATTTATACCTAATTTGATGGGATTTTGTCATATAAACGCAGTGCAGCCACACTAAGATACGTTAGGGTTTAAAATAGGGTATGAGGGTAGGAAAGAAGTGAGAAAAGGTGAAACGAAGATACTATTGTTACAACATAAAACATGCTCGCGCACTTTTGAAAGTTTCGATTAAATCAGAACCAGGGGAAAATGAACCTACTATTAATTGTCTAGATAGCTGAACTACCAAAGTAATAGCAAAAAAGTAAGTGGATTGGATGAAAGTTGATAAAGGATATAAACTGCTAATCAAATGGATTAGCAGAAATTGACCTAGCTGTCACTCCAAATTATTACATAAATCTGTATGGAATGTCAGTGAAAAAGTTTTTATAATTACATGTAAAGTTCAGTATATACATTATATTTGTATTCAAATAAATAAAGGATGTGTATAAGTGGATATAGATTGTTAATATCAAACAGTGGTCATCATCAGATTCTACAACTAATTAATCAAGTCATCCTGGCATAGTATAAGTTAAAGCACTCTCCTATAGTTATTTATGGTAGCCTTGTGTCAATAAAGAAATAGAACATTTTGTCAAAACTTGTGATAAATACTAAATAACCACAAACATTCTAGAAAAAATATATATAGCGTAGTCATTGATTGCTAACCCTGGAGTCATGTTTATATTGACCATGCTGGAATATTGCATGGGTATATTTTCTTGGTGATAATCAATGGACTGAATATAGAATCATGAAGAATACCACTTAAGGAAATAATTGAAAAACTTAAAGAAATATGCATTTGCTATTGTTTCCCAAGATGTTAATGTCAGATAATGGAACTAGTTTTAAATCCAATAGATTTGAGGAATTTCTTAAAAAATGAGTGATTAGAAATAACTCCCTGCCCCCCCCCCCCAATACCATTTAGAGTCTAATAGCATTGCAGAAAAGGCAATGCAAATGTTAAAACAAATATTATGAAAAGAAGGAGCTGTGAATATTCAAGAAACTTTTATACAGCTTTTATATATCAGTATAATATGCCTTCAACTAGTATTGGTAAATCTCCAGATGAGATAATGTTTAGGTGAAAATTTTGAATTAGATGCAACTTACGCTACAGGAAATCACTACACTCAGGGAAGGGGGGAGTTTGGATTAGAGATGTTACCAGAAAATACTGAGTGAAAGGTATAATTCAAGCAAATTCTAATAGTTGAAACTGAAAAATTATGTTAAAACACATTAATCTTGTCATGCAATGTAGAAATTGTTCAAATTGGATTTTCTGACATACCCAAAATTCCAAACAGAGAAACCCAAAACAATGGAAGTGAGTGAAGAGTACAATGAAGAGAAAAATACTATGATTAGTAATGGTACCCATTTTCGTACATTGCATAAAAACAGTAAAGAATCCAATTATTTAAATGTCTACATTAAACCTTAGTTGTGCTATGTTTAGAAATAAATGTTGTAAGTTAACTAAATAATATTTATGTGAGTTCAATAATTGCTATGTTTAGAAAAAAAAATTTTTTAAGCAAATTAAATAATATTTATGTAAGTTAAATATTAATGTAAATGAAAAGGTATATTTTATTAGTTAAGTAAATATGGGAATACCTGGGGAAAAACCCCATTTAATATACACCTGGGTCTCGTTTTATACAGTTTATTTTAATGCGATTTTGAAGTTATGCAATTCATGTTTCTTCTTAATGTCTTTGTATGCGGTTTTCTTTTATACGATAAAAATTATTAGATCAGAAGTCAAGCTTCGATAATGTGCTATTACTTTAAATATTATAAATTTCACGCACTCATACGTCATATTTAAAATAATAGCACATTATCAGAGTTCGACTTCCGTCTAATAATTTCAATATTTTCAGCGCTTTATAATAGTACTGTAATAGATTTTATGCAATAAAGAAGTTCATAATTCACTTAAAATCAGGATTCCCCCATTTTATATACACACATTAAATTTTACAAGATTATAATGTAAATCTGTTCAAGCATCATGTTGTTTTTGCATTTTAAATCACATTCTATTTTTGTGTTTCAAAAAGAGTATGTAATCAATTAATCATTTAATGTCTGTAAGTATTAAATTTTACAAGATTATAATGTAAATCTGTTCTAACGTTATAGATGCACATACTATGCACATTGTTGTTTTTGCATTTTAAGTCACATTCTGTTTTTGCTTTTTTAAAAAAGAGTATATAATCAATTAATCATTTAGTGTCCCCAAGTTTATTTTTAAAAGGTGACTAACAGCGGTGGGCACAATTAAATTTAATAATTAAAAATTAAAATCTGATTTTTAGTTCTAATTAATAATTTAAAACTTATGTAATGTGATGTGAAACGATGAAATTTGATTTTTAAACAGAATTGAAAATTAAAAAATTAAAGACAATAATAACAATTTAATTTTTAATTGTTAGTTTTAATTAAATTTTGCCAAACAGTGGTGAGTAGGAAAAAACATTTAAGAAAATGAATTTCTTTGGAAACAAAACTTTCAATTTTAGATCATTTAGTGAAATGGGAAGGATCAACAGTGATTGGAAAACATTTTAGTTTGAGTGAGTCCATTATAAGAGCAATTAAAAAAAATGAAGTTGGCACTAGTTGTATTTTTTCTTGTGACGAATCTGATTTCTTACCAGTTTACAAACGAACCTGCGTATCGTCAAATAGTGATAATAATAAAAATATTGTACATGTATGAAAAAATGTAAAAAATGTAAATTACGCATAAAAATTTATTGTTTTGAATAAAATTAAATTCTCTAGTTAATAAAAAAGTAAAAAAAAGTTTGTCTTGTATCATTTTTTTTTCAAATTCGAAATTTTTTATTAGTCATATTTTATTTTATTTTTTTTCTATGCGAATTTTAAAGTAATTTTGCTTTTATGCAATTTTCGAAAATTACAGTATGTATTCCCCATTTTTCAATGTAAGTTAAGTCTATTTTTGTGCAATTTCTTTTGTGTGCATTTTCTGAGGAACCTATCTACCACATAAAACGAGACCCAGGGGTATATGCAATGCATATAGTAATTAAAATCAAAGTAATTTATTTTGTAATAAATTATCTAGAAAAATAATGAATTAAACTTATTGTTAAAAGCAATTTATTATAAAAAAATTCACTTTTGTTTTTTTTATTTATCTTGACTCCTATCTCATGGTTGTGGTTAACGAAAATCCAGATTTACCTGGCTTCAGTGTCTAGTTCAAAAATTTTAGCATAATAATAATCATTATGTTACCCATATGTGCATTTAAATCCTAAGTCCATTCTGTAAATGTAGTTATTTTTAAAATATCTTTAAAGAAACATAATTATTATACAAACTCTTACATATGTGTTTGAAATATGAATAAAATTAATATTATAATGAAATTTTGAGATTAAGATTAAAGGCTGAAATTAGTTTAAAGTTAAATATTGTAATTTAATAAAGTTAAACAAATGGATTAATTGCAAAATTAATATTTAATGATCAATGAATTTTAGTAGTACACTGTCAGATTGTAATTCTTTTTAGAAGGTAATAACTAATAAAATTCATTGTCATCTTCTAAAAGTAGCACAAAGTAAATTTTAATATTTCATAAAGTGAATGATTTAATATATATTTATGCTCTCATTCCAAGACACTTAAGATTGGTCTACATAGGTGCATTTATGTTTGAAAATAAGACGATCATTCTTATTTTTTCAAAATCTTTATCTTGTGGCTGGAACAAGTGTAGCTTTGTATTTAACATCGTTGATTTAATTATTGTGCGATGCAAGTGAGAAGGGATTATTACCTTCCAAATAAAATTGATATTTATAAATTTATTTACCTCACCTATGCACCAAATAATTCTGTAACTATGAAATTTAGTTAAATTTGCTTTGAAACAATTATCCTAAATTAATATGAAATATTACATTTTTATTATGTGAATGTACTAATTTCTGAGTAAGGATTTTTTTTATAAAAAAGTTTAACAATTTAGATTTTGAACATAGAATAATTTTACAGACTTCACATTTTAATATTTCACTTTTCAAATTGAACTCATACTACTAACTGGTTGATAATGGGAAACTTACTTTTTGAAAAAAACAACAAAAAAAACCATTTAATTTCTCACTTTACTATGAGTCTATTTCAGTAGAATAAAAATTAGAACAAGTTTTTTTCAGTCATGTTTCAGCTAAGTTTAAATTGATTTTTATTAGTTCTGAGTAATACTCTCAAGAAAATTAAAAGCTAGATAAGGACCTGATAGAAAACTAAAATAAATATGACAAAATCTTATATACATAAATTTTTGTTATCAATGAAGCAATTTCAATAATAGATTAAGAAAGCCTCAATTAATTATTGCATTTATTAAAAATAAAATTTAACGAACACTTTTTAGAGAGATTAAAATATATCTGTATTGTCCAAGAGCAAGTATTTTATAATAAATGCATATAAAAAAATGTATAATAATTATGGTAGTAGTTATTTACAGTAATTATGTTATTAAAACAGGTAAAACTCTATACGTATTGCCACTCAGTGCAAGCCAGAGCAATCAATGGATGCCAGAAGACTTGTGCACAAAATCCCCATCTAGTCCATGAGTAGAGAGTTTTGCCTGTTTTAATAACAGTTATAAGCAAGCATAAGAAATGGTGATCATGTACATTATGATAATAGTTATATGTAATAATTATGGTGAGAATTATGAATTATGCATAATAATCTAAAATATGTGCAAGTGTATATAGTAATAAAAAAAATCTAAATGTAAACAGGCTACAATAACCCTAAGCAGGAAATGCCAACAATTGTAATCAAGAATGTACTGAAATAGCAAAGTTATTTAGGTTACACAACTGTAGTGTAGAATTGCTGTTCACATGTTGAGATAATTCAGAGACTCGTTCCTCTGTAAGTTGAAAGCAGAACTAGGGTTTGTCATAAACAGGTCGCCTTGAGCTTTTATTTTGTTGCGCCTTAATGAAGCTGTGTAAAATTATATAAATATTCTCCATGTTAAATAAACAAATTTACTACTGCCTAATTGATTATTACTTGTTCTCCGGATGCAGCAATATCATATTAACATATTTTAAACAAATGGTTTAAATATTCTAGGTTGTTAAAATAAAATTTATTACAGATTTCTGTTTAACATTAGTCATATTAATTTTAATTAATCATGAAGTTCAGCAACTTTTATAATTATATTAGAAGAGGGTTAGATATAACCATATTATCATTATTTAAATTTATTAATCTTCTTCGATGTTAAAAAATTTATCTTCTTCACACCTAGTCTTGTTGCATGCTTTGGTAAAATACACAAACATAAGAATTTACATAAAATGAACTTGCATAAATATTTGTCTTTTTCATTTAGTTTTAACTTTTAAAATAATATAAATTAATATAATTATCTAGATTTAAATGTATTCAAATTATGTGACATGTTTATATTGTGTATTGTATGCATATATATATATATTGCAAGTGACAAAAATAAGATAATCAAAATAATAAGCAATCAGATGGTATCGAACAAAATCTTACTCAACTAGTAATAAACATATAATTTAATGTAACCAAAATATTTATGTCTGCTTGAAATATTTAGGAACAATGTAAATGTGTATTAATAATTTCTCAGGATTATAATAATAAATACTTATAACTGTGTAGTATGTAAAGTAATCAAGAAATCTAACAATAATAATATGGCTAGAAGAACATCTTTAAGTTTTGAAATACATGAATCAAATCTAATGTTATCTCAGGGTTTAATAAAATATTCAGCTATAATAAATAAGACTCTAAGCTTTGTATTTAAATGAATAACAATAGAATTTTTATTATATTCAACCATATCTTACAGTAATTAAGCATCAGTATTTAAATTATATATATTAGTATTAGCAATCAGTATCTCCAGTGTTATTTTTAAAATTCAGTGTAACTTTAAATAAATGTACCATGTTAGCATAAATTACCAATTACATGTTGAGTGTGAAAATATGAAAGATGAACGTCATAATAATTTAATAAATATAAAATCAATTTATTTGCAAAAATAGAAATATAACAGTAATAAAGTTCTCATCAAATTCTATATCCTAAGAGGTTTTGAATGTCTTTTAAAAATAGGAGCTTTAACTAAATTTAAAGTATGCTAAAAAATGTGTATGTGTATTTCAATGGGTTGTTGGACAAATAGGTGTTTAATAAACTTCAATATTAACTAATTATTAAGCAACTAATGAAAAACAATGCTTTATATGATTTTTATTTATTATCATATGGTCAGTATTTAAAGATATGTATCTCTTTCATATAAACTTTATTCATTTCTTTACAAAGATAAAATATTTACCCTATGTACTCAAACCATATAAATATACATGACATTATGAATTATCTGCCTTCTACAGATGATGTGATGTGATGCACTGTGACTTCTTAAATGAGGTCAGGAATCTCCCAGCAACTATGCCCAGAGAAACCTGTTAGCCACCTTATCTTCCCTTTCCATTCTCTACCCTAAGTTTTCCCATAATCTGCTCCATCCCATTTCCACAACATAATCTTTGTCAACTCTTTATCTCTAAATCCCCCTTATCTGTTCCCAAACCCAGCATAAAAACCAATAACCCACTTTCTGTATAATCACTTTGTTCATATTTATTCTTCCATAACTTCATTATTTGTACCCTTTTGCTCTCAAGCATTTACATTCAATCAACAAATGTCTAATATTTTCTATGCCTTCCTTACACAATTTGCAAACTAAATCACCCATATTTTTCGATTTACATGTATATTCTCTTGTTGCTGAAGATCCCGTTCGAGCCTTAAACAATAAACTACTTTTTTTACTATTATCATAAATTAACTCACACCCAATGTTCCATTTACTTCTATATATATTTAAATTCTTTTTACTCTTCATACTAGTTCTCCGTCTCTCCAATTTTCTATTCTTTATTAATGCATTTATTCTTTTATCCCATTCCTTACCACTACAACACTCAACAATCCTCCTATTTATAGCCATAGAGACTAAAATATATTTAATATAGGTACATGTCGTGATACAAAATATGCCTACCCAGGCTAAAAGTATGTGTAAAAATTACAGTGCAAGTTCTTAGGAGTTCCTCTCTATTAAACATTATCATATTACATGATGAAGTCATTGCCACAGAAATAATATAATTTGACAAATAATTCTTCGCAAAACTTCTAACATAACTATATAATATATATGGATAACTTGCATTATCTCAATACTTTTTACATTGCACTATAAAAAAAAAAGTTGACAATCTTTTAACTTAGTATAGAGATTGGAATTTTTAAAAGATCAATAAAACAGAAATATATGTTAAACAAATATATTTTAACTATTAATTCTAATAATCAATTTTACTAACAACCTCTCTCCAACACAAGTTTACACCCATACATATTGCATCAATCTTAAAATATGTTTATATGATGTAAGTAGTAACTATCTGTACAGCCCTGTTTGATCCTGTTTTCCTAGGATGAGAACTTTTAATTTATTGATAGCAAGCAAAATAGATAATAATACAATAAAATATTACCCAAAGTTCTTTCAAAATCGTTAAATTTCACAGAGATACATTTTAGATATTTTATTGAAGTATAGATTTTAAAATGGTAAAAATTGTTTTTAATTCATTGGTGCTTTTACGATGGAAATCCCAAAGGATGATGTAAGGATTTATACTTTCAGATAATTAAAATGGTGCCAGAATTTTATTCTTTTGAATAAATCCATTAGGGCAGTAATTTAAACAATAAGTAGAGTTGAAACGAGTTGTTTTTCTTTGAAATAAATCTTATAAATGTTGACATTTTTTTTAGGAAAATATTTTAAGAAAAATTCCATTAATTTGAAGAAATTTTGTCAAAACAAAATTTCCAGTATACTGGTGTTTAATTAATAAGTCTTTTATAAGTATTTGTTTTTATAATTTTAGCAAACTAATACTAAGAATAGGTAGACATGCAGTTACCAGGTCACAATAAAATTCAAAATTTGTTTCAAATTTTTCTCACCAGAGTGTTTTTTGTCTAATTACTGTGTATTGTAGTTTTTGTTTATAGAAAAGATAAAATTCGCAAAGCAAATTTCTATAGGTAGGATTGGAATAAAGTATTTCTGATAGTGTGAAATTGTTACATTGTCTTGGGGCAATGAATCCTGTAAATGGTAATGTAGTTGTAGTGCCAGAAAATGAAGTGTTACATGCTGCAGATATTCGCGTAGAAAATTGGACATTGTGGCTGTTGATGGATGAACTTCGAACTCCGGAGTTAGCAATGATGTGGTTAGCAAGGAGGTGCCTGCTTAAGAATAGTACCCTATATCAGCATCGTGGAGTGCAGTGCGGATGGACGGGGTGCATACAACAACTTAAGCACAATCTGTAATGGTGTATTTTATGCACCCTGTCATCATATACCAGAAGAACTTTGTAGATCCTCATGACCCTGATATCCGCACACAAAATGTGGAAAATATGTGGATGAGAGCTAAACTCAAGCTCAAACATCAGTGTTGTACCAGCAGTACTTTATTCGAGTCCTATCTGCAGGAATTTGCTTTCAGGATTCTCTACATGACTGATGCAGTCTTTGCAAATTTTATCGCTATTGTAAGCGAAAACTACAATGGACAGTAATTGTGAATGTTGGTAGGATATATTGTTATTATTTTAAATTATTTTTTATAATATAATTATTTGTTTATTTTTTTATATTATAATTTCGTGTATTTGATATTTCACAACAAATTTTTAAATAATTCGATAAGAAACCCTCTGGTGAAAAAAATTTGAACTACAAAATTTTGTTATGACCTGATAACTGCAGGTCTACCCTAAGAATATATAGGATTCGCCAAGTAATTTGGCAGATTTTTCCAATTTCAAGAAAAATATTTTGAATCTGTTTTTTCATGCATTTTTATCATTAATATGATGTTCCAAATGTCTTGTTAGTCATTGTGAACATTCTCAAAAGATGCATTTACCCAAAAAGGGAAAATGATTTATAAAATTCTACCCATTCATGCTCCTATAATGACAAACAAATATGGCAAATTTAGATATTGACATAATTACACTTTAACCAGCAATAAATAAGAAAAGAGAGATTCCTCTCATGCACATTCTATTTATAATTTCTACAATGTGATTGATTTCATCATCATCCCCACTCAAATTTATTAATTGATATTTTTATTGCAATTTTTTTTTATAGTTTCCATGGATACAATATATTGGCAGCCATTAATAAAATCTTTGAACAAATCTAGCAGCCATCATAATACAATTTTTTTTAAAATTACAAACACTTATTTAAATAATATATTATCTTGTTCAATAAAATTAAATATACAAATTATAATACTAATATAAGTATTTAAATTACAAATATTAAAATAAATCATTTTTTTCATTTGTTATTGTTCTCACCATAAGCTGCATTTTATTAAAATAATAACTTTATCTAAATCTTTCAAAGTAGTACCCCTTTAAATCTAAAATAGATCAAAGAAACACAAAATAAATGTACATATACTTATACATTCAAATATTAAAATTATGTAATTTTAATACTATGTATAAATTAATATAAATATTGCTGTATTAATCTTGTTTTAAATAACTTGTTCCCATGTTGAACACATGCTTTTACAATGTATTGTCTCTTTTAAAATTTAATTTAGTGTGCGTGTGTGCTTAACATTCAATAAGAAACTGCACTTTTTAAAACTAATGCAAAATGTATGACATCTTGGAATCATAAAAATTGTTTTACAAGGTACAAAACTTAAATAATAATATTATCTTTATAATAAGCCAATAAAAATGTTAGATTATGTTTATTATTCTATAAATGTCCTTCACATAATATTGTAACCTTCCAAAGGGTAACCAAGCAACCATAAAGTAAAGTGTAGATTTAAGCAGGCCTAAATCAGTACAAGAATCCTAATCCCTTAAATAAACATATAACATAAAGTAAGTCCTCTTATAGACTAAGTGCACAATGATTAAATAAGTCCTCTCATAGGTTAATCACGCAGTAATTAATACATCATTTTACAGGATGTGGATAGACTGATAGTTGATTGATAATCCGTTGTTACATTCTACAAATAATAATAATGAATAGTAATAGTAATCTCCAGTTCTTAATTATTAAATAATTCATTTGTAAAGAATACTAACTTTGCAATGATAATTTAAAATAATAAGATAATTTAGGTTCTTTTAACTAAATAGCAGCAATAGTAGCAATGAGACATTTTCTTAACATCTTATCAACATTTTTTTCTTTTATAATGAAGTACAGGTTTATCTAAAGATGCCTAGCAGAGATTAACTCTTATTTTTGATTCTTATATCATTAACTAAATAAAATCAAGTTTTCTTAAAATTTAAAAATAATTATCCAAAAAAAGCAAAGCTAAAGTGATGCAGCAGGTAAAAGGACATTTTTTGTTGTATCAAACACATCATTAAGTACTCTAACAATAAAAGCATCAATCAAGTAATCTTATATAAGTCTAATTGCATATATAATGGTTTGCATGAATTGTATCAATTTGACAACTGCAAAATAATATATACTCTTATATACATTTTATTATTTAAATGAATTTTCTAACATGGATGTGACAAATGGCAACAGGGACACAGAAATGTAATTGAAGAATAAAGTAAATACTTATTACAAAGATTAGATATATTTTCTTTTAGTTTACAATTTAATAAAAATTAATTATTTACTACTACTATTTACAGTAAAATTAAATTAAAGAAATCTTTACATGAATTAATATATAAATTAGATATAATACTCATATAATATACCATATCCATGATATATTTAGATTATACAAATAAATAAAGCAAAATCTCCTACAGGTGTCCAGGAGATTGTAAAAGACTCAGAAAGAGACCACATGTGAGATGGATGGATGAAATAAGAAAGTGTGCAGGGGAGATGTGGAAAAGAGAAGCTAAAGATTGGACATGGATTAAACTTAGAGAGATCTTCATCCTGCAGTGGATTGATAATGGTTGATGATGATGATGATACATACTAAGATTAATTAGAACATTTGAATGTACTAATAATATAATTGAAGCTACTCATATAATAAGGTATTTTTACATTGAAATTAGTGTACAATTTCTTGATATATAATTAATAATTTAAATAATATGGAATATAAATAAGTACGTTGTATTAGTCTTAGATAATAAAAAGCTCGTGGAGTAGAGAGGTCTAAACTCAATACTTCACTTAACACACAATCATTTGAAAATATATAATAATGGATAGGGAAATATAATTGTGCAAATGCCTTTTATAATACACAACTTGAAATATTTAAATATTTATGGGTGATGGTGGTGAGAAAGCAAGCCTACACTAAAGTGGGCAGAGCAATACTGGTTCAATGCTACACATATATAAGTATCCCATTAGTACCACCACTTATATAAAGAAAGGCCTAATAAATATCTAAGTAAAATGAGAAATCATCAACATAGTTGCCATAATAAATGCATGATTATAGGCAGAAATACCGATAATGAAAAGAAAGGCATTGCGGTAACAATTATATGACAAATCTTAAACCACATCTACTCATATTTATAATGCAAATAGCAAAAGTATATTCAAAAGACCAATACAAATGTACACTTGAAAGATAAATAGTTAATTTTAAATTTATGATAATAATAATAGAAATTATACCCCAATTCAATACAAAGTATATAATATATATCAAAGTGGAGACTATTCTTAAAGATATTTATAAAACATATATAAATCCCTCACTGCGATCTCTCCAAATACTATAAACATGAATACAATCATTTATATACATGACTTTTAAATACATGGTTATCTGTTAGACATACCCGAATAAAGAAAATAAAATGAGATTGGCAAATATTAAATGCACACAACATTTCAAACATTACAATAGTAAAATATAAACAATAAAAAATCTTAAGCGGTTTTCTCATTTCCGAATAAAATGATTTTCCCTAATTGTAAGTTTGATCTCTTTAATGACTATTCATCCTATTTTTTATTTAAGAGCACATTTCAAAAATGATTCCAAATAATCACATATATACTTCACTTTCTTCTTTTTAGCTAAAAAGAAGAAAGCTGTTAAATGTGAAGAGTATAGGACAATAAGTGTATTGTCTCATGTTTCTAAGGTGTTATTGAGGATTTTAATTCAAAGGATTTATGGGAAGGTTGACTATTATATTGCTGAAGAACAGTTTGGTTTTCGGAAAGGGAAAAGCACAAGAGATGCTATTGGTATTGTTAGGACAATTGCAGAAAGATATATTGAAAGAGATAAAGGAATTGGTATATGTTTTATAGATTTAGAAAAGGCATTTGATAGAGTAAGCTGGAATAAACTGATGTCTATCTTAAGAGATAAAGGAGTATTCTGGAAAGAAAGACGATTGATATGAAATATGTATAATGGTCAAAGAATAAGAGTTAGATTTGGATGTAATGAGACTGATGAAGTGAATATAGAAAGTGGAGTTAGGCAAGGATGTAGTATGTCACCTGTTTTGTTTAATATTTATTTAGAAGATATGCTAAATAATTATTTGGACTGTGGAGGAGCAAATGTTGGAGGGAGAGTAATAAAGTGTATAAGATTTGCAGATGATATGGCTCTTATTGCTGAGGAAGAAAAGGATCTTCAGAATATGTTGAATAAATTGGAAGAAGGATGTATGGCATATGGAATGAAGATTAATATTGAAAAGACTAAGTGTTTATGGATAGGGAGAGATGCAAAAAGACTGCAAATTGGAATCCATGATGATATGGTGCAGCAGGTGAAGGGATTTAGATATTTGGGTTGTTGGTTGAGTGAGGATGGAAGAAGTGAAGATGAAGTTAAAAGAAGAATAGCATTGGCAAAGGTGACATTTGTAAAAAGAAAGAAGATATTTTGTGGACCTATGGAAAGAGAATTAAGGAAAAGATTAATTAAATGTTATGTGTGGAGTGTATTAATGTATGGTTGTAAGACATGGACATTGAGTAATAGAATTAAGAAACGACTGGAAGCTTTTGAGATGTGGACATGGAGAAAAATGGAAAAAATCAGTTGGGTGAATAAAATAACAAATGAAGAAGTTTTGAAAAGAGTTAATGAGGAAAGAAGATTGATTGAAAGTATCAAAGAGAGAAAGAGAAACTGGATTGGACATATACTAAGAAAAGATTATAGTTTAATGAAAGATGTTTTGGAAGGAATAGTGAGTGGAAATAAAAAGAAAGGACGGAAGAGATTGACATTATTGGATGATATACGAGATGGAAGGGGTTATGTGGAATTGAGGAAGTGGGCAAGGAAGAGAATGGAATAGAAGAATGGATGAACTGATGTAGTGACTACTCTCTGGACCTGTCTATTGGACAGACTACTATTGATACTTCACTAGGAGATTGGAGATTTTCCATAAAACAATACAGCAAGATGGTGATTTTTCTTTGAAATATAAAAAAATCATGTTGATTTTTATAACAGAGGGAGCCTTTTATCAGCATGCCATAACTTTGCAATGAAAATGTACATCGAAGTTGCATCCAAACCAAAAGGAAGTCTATGTTATGTAGATGAACTATAATTATGACAGGTAAGTTATAAATGCACAGTATAAATGAGTTATATTAAATAGGTTACAAATATATATCACGTAGGCATATAAACTTAAGTTCATTATAAACTAATATGTGTATCCAAATGTAATTATTTTCCTAAATAAGGTACTATAAAGAAAAGCATATATTTGAATATGGGTATAAAATAAGGAAGACATAATAAATATGAATCCTTAATTATATTTTATAACTAGCTATAAACACCTTGGCCATAGATTAATCACATAAAGTCAATATAATTCACAGCACAATAGAGCAATAAGTTTGTAATATTTGATAAAGCATTATAATAAGATTGAATAGAATTGAAAAAGTTTGCAAGATAATAAGACATAATAGCTTGAATTGCATTGTTGAAATTTCAGATTCTGTCTCCACAGAAAAGTTGCTTTCTTTTCCTCCATTTGTAGAAATTTAGAGAGATTAAAGTAAAATAGCACAACTGATTGTTCAGATAAGTTTCCTTTTAGCAGCACATATTGTTTTGTTTTCCAAAATAATTAAAACTTAATTAACTTGGTTGTAGAATTCACTAAGCAAAATAATATTAGTGTGACCAATTTATAGTGATGATGAAGAAGTGACATTATGCCTTCAAAACTGCCCCTTTTATACTCCTTTGAGAGTAATGTGATTCTAATTAGGGCAATTAGCAGAAGCGGGATTATTACAATTGACGGGTACCTAGAATATTTGCACTGGAAATGATTTACATATAATTTAAATAAATACAGAGAAAAGTGATTTTAAGTGTTTGGTTTTTTTTTTTTAAAAAAAAAATACAATTATTTGTTAATTAAGACATTTGAAATTAAAGTTATTTAACTTTGAATAGTAACCGAAAGATGGGAAAAAATTTTAACTTATAATTTATGAAAGTTAGGCTTCTCAAAATCAGTGTTTGGGAAGAGAGCAGCCTTGGTATGACATATTCTTAAATAAATAAAAATGTAATTATCCAGCTTTAAATACATAAAATAGAGCTTTAAGTTACTCAATTACGTTATTAGAGATAACACCAGCCAAACTTTTAGAATCACAAAAGAAAGTTTTTTTTAGATACAGGATTGTATCTGTATTTATTTTCTATGCAAAATAAATGGTTACAATATATATATACACACATACGTTCATACATATTCTCTTAATTGCGCATTTGAAGAATATCAGTGTATAAATATTATTATATATGTTTGAACAGAATAAATATCTTCATTTATAGATTATAGTACATCTATATCTGCCATTGTTCTTACTTCAAAAAAAAAAAGAATAAAAAACTTAAAAGTAGTTTTGCAATGGCTATATAAATCAATTTAACACAAATATAGCCACATGATCTTAAATCTGTTTGCATAATGTCTTGTGATGCTATCTTCAAAACCATGACTAATAGTAACATTCTTTTGTAATCTATATTTAACCATATCTTTTTTCAATGAAAGCAACCAGTATTATCCTTTTTTAGATCATTTTTGGAATATTTATCTTAAGAAAATCATAAAAGTCCCTTTTCTTAAAGAAAGACTGTTACTTCTCATTTGCTTCATGTGCCTAAACTTACAATTGTAGATATATATTATCACATCCAGAAAGTTGAAAAATATAACTGTTGGTGGAATAATATTGTCATTATATTTATGAAACACTTTAAATCATTTTGTTTCCTATTTTTATGGGGGGTGGGGGGGAGAGTACAGTAAATGTATAATACAGTATATATATATATATACAACTAGTTTACTTGAAATAGTTATATATTTTAAGTTGAAAAAGATGTAACTTCAGCACATTGAAGTCTGGACTGCACTTCAGAAATCTAAATCCTATTTACTTACTAAAAAGAAGCTATTAAGATATTTTAAACTGATCCACATTTAAACAGATAACCATCCAAGTTAAAGTTACTTAGTATTTTTCTCTTATCACTTGTTGATTAAGCACCTAGATTTTTTTTTTTAGACCAAAGACTTTATAAATTGCAGTTCCTAAAAGCATATAAATTATACATTCATATATGCTAAATTTAGGAGTTAAAAAGATTTTTTTTTTTTGGTTTTTTAATCATTCAAATTAAAAATTCTTAATATCTACATACATTTTTTTTTTTTAAACAAATGGAAGCTTGCCGTAAACATTCCCATTTCCAATATAATGCATTCCATGAAACATTTATTCAGATAGGCATCCACTTGCTACATTTCATTTGAATTGTCCATGGGAACACATATGAATAACCCTGCACTATGAACACTTCTATTAAAAGAAATTTAATAACATCTAACAGATTTGTCATACATGGATTCAGATTTCTATTAAATCATTTAGGTGATATTTCCAAGACCAGATGCATATTTGTGTATAATTGTCATCATGAAAGCTGTTCCTTCTATTTGCTCTTATAGAGAATTATAACTAAGGAATAACACATTGCTAATATTTGTCAATATCTACCTTTACTGTAACCTTAATTAAGTATCTGATGTTTGTGACTACAAATCAGTATTTACAAATATATCCATCCTTCAACAACTATGCATAGATTACTTGCAAATATAAAAATGCATTCAATGATAGATTTGGAGTTGGATATGTATTATTACGGTATAGCCAAACAATAGCCTAATAATTGGAATATGAACTAATATTTAGAGACCTGACTTTATTAATAGTATTAAAAACATTAACATTTCAGATAATTATTTCATGAATGTCGATGTATGTAAGAAAATAATGGATATAAAAGTGAATAGAATAATATTTTCACTGTCTCAAACTAAGATGTTTCAGATTGGCTTATATAAATCAGAATTTACGTTAATGATAAAACGATCACTCTTTTCTTTATAAAGTCTCTATCTTGTGTTGGATTTGAGAAAATCCTCTGTACTGAACATGACTGCATTGAGTTATAATAAAATCAGTAAGGCGCATATGTTAAAAAAGTGAAATTCTTTCTCTTTAATTTCATATAATCTATGCACTTAATAAATAAATTTGAATGTTACATAAATTCAGATAATTGTAGAATAGCAATAATAAATGTTAGAGAATTATACATTTCAACTAATAGAATGTCATCAATTAAAGTAGTAAAAGAAATAATATCTAAACATTTGTGGGAAAATAAGGTACATTTTTTATCATAATGGTATATTTAAATGAGTGAACCAAGACATAGTCGTAATATTTAAAGATGAGTTGTATGAAATGGTCAAAATGTGGATAATAGACTGACTAATAATTAGCATTATTTGTGGCATGGTATCAATGGAGTTAGGATAAAAAAATTGAACATCTTATTCTAATAAATTTCCTAGAGATCATATATAAAAGATATGTTGATGACATACTGCAGTTATCAATTTAAAAGAGTGAATAAGAATTGAATAAGTAGAGATATTTTAACACTTCTAAAAATGCTTATTTTTATATAGGTTCATAATCTAAATTTTGAGTTAAATTTTAAAGTCACATTTTTATAGACAGGTTCATTATATTCCTCTTCAAACTTTTAAGAAAATAATATATAATATGATTTATCCGCAATAATTTTTTACTTTTTAAAATGTTATTTCTTAGCCTCATCAGTCTTCCAGGCCTCTACTAGAAATAGGTTTCTTCCTAATAAATAACATTAATATTTAATAATAATTATTGTAAGTCAAATATTATTCAAAGAAAACTAATAAATTATAATTTATCAAAAAATAAAAATTATTTTAAAATAATAGCAAAAAAAATAAAATATTTAATATAAAAGAGCAAAAAGAAAAAAGTGGCAGAATGAGAATCTAAAAACATTCTTCGTGATTTATATATATCTCATTTTACATATAGTAATAGTTAAACAGAAAAAATACTTTAGTGCAATATAAAATGTTAATAAGAATAGTCACAATACTGATGCTCTTTATTATCTGTCCTATCTTTCACCATGTGGTCATGCCTATAGCTTACCAGGTAGATAGTTTTATTTTAGGAAAATTAGGATCAGTTGTTATAATGAAATAAATATAATATTTATATAAAAAAAGTAGAACAAATAATAACCATAGATTTTAAAAAGTAATGATGTAAGATACAACTGCATACAATACAGACAGGTATGAGATACTGCTTGCAGTATCAGTTATGATAATGAAATAAGTTTGATTTTTGTACATAAGGATTACTTTGTAAAATAAGTATAATATTTATTAACCATAGATTGCAAAAAAATGAAACATAAGAGCTTATGTTTACACTACAGTGATATAAGATATAGATGCACACAAAACAGGTATGAGATACTGGTTTCATTATTAGTCATAATGATTAAATAAATTTGATCTTTTTTTATAAGCATTGTTAAAAAATATAATATTTATATATAAAAAGATAGAAAATAACCAATTGCAAAGAAGGTAGAAATAAAATACAGCACACACAAAACAGACCATTATTATACAGCATTATAAATTATTTGTACAATTTTATACCAAAATCATGTAGTCATTGCTAATAGAAGATTTTATCTTTGCATTTCATAAAATTGATATTGGTTCATGTCCTTCTATTCAGGTATATACCAACACATTAGAGTTATAATCATTTTTGCAGTTAAAAATAAATCCATGTTCATTTTTTTTCCATGAAATATAAAAAAAGGGGGGAAAATTAAAAATCACTTTATAGAAAACATTACAAGTGGAAATAGAGTTATATCCCACAATGCGTAATCCTGACCAATCACATGCTAATTTGATTTAAAGTTTATGATGTTAATTAAATCATCAGTTTTCATCAACCTATTACTTATGATAAGTGTATGCATGTATATAATTTTAATATAGTTATTATACAATTAACTATATAAGAGCAATATTTTTTTTCTAAGGTACAATATTAAAAAACTTCTTTATTTTAGTTTCTTTTATTTATGCGGGGTTCGAACTCAGACTTTTACACGATCCACCACTCTCAGTGCCATCTCATATTGCTGACCCACCTGATCACACACATGTTGAAAAGATAAACCAGCAATCATCGGTTGGTCTAGATTACTATCCTCACACATATATATAATCAGTACTCAGCTTTTATATTAAGATAGCCAATATTTATACTTTAATGACTAATATATCAACATGGGTAGGATGACAACCTTGGTACTATCAAGGGCTTTGAACGCTCCATCATCAGATTTTCAATGAAATGGAGGGCTAAAGAGTTGTGAGTTGGAATAGTTTGAAGCCTGTCTATTAAAGTATAAATATTGGCTATTTTAATATAGAAGCTGAGTACTGATTATATATATATGTGAGGATAGTAATCTAGACCAACTGATGATTGCTGGTTTAGCATGAAATACGTATATTGGTGATTATTTATCTTTTCAACTGTGTGTGATCAGGTGGGTCAGCAATATGAGATGGCACTGAGAGTGGTGGATCGTGTGAAAGTCTGTTCGAACCCCGCATATATTACATATATAAATGCAGGTTTAAGCCTGTACATTGTATTTCTTTTATTTAGTAACCTCTTCATAAAAACTTTCTAAAACCAAATAAAATATTCACTGCACATACGAACATACCCAAAAAAGATTGCTTCCGTGCTTTTTATTTTAATTCTTAAAATCATCATTGATAAAATGGGAAGAGAAATTCTTCAAATTTAAGATGAAAAAAAAAATTATTTTTGGCACTTTTTCTTTAATTTACATCAATCAAATCTATTTCTTAAAAGCTTTAATTCTGAATCAGCACACACAAAAAAATAGTGCTTCATATAGAGATTTTTATTTGATTTTAAACTATTAATGAATGGAACTCCGTAAATAGATAGTTAAAGTAGAAATAAGAATATGAATGCCTTCTAGCATTTCACTTAATGATTCTGAAAAGTGTAAAAAATATTGAAGAAAAGAATAGTTTTTTTTTTTAAAAAAAAACAACACATTTTAAAGCCAGAATTGTTCATGCTTTGATATTGTTTTGTTATTTATGAATATTCAAGATAAGCAAAGGAAAAGAATATTTATGAACTTTTAGAGAAACATTAAAGAATAAAAACTATTTTCAAGCTTGTTAAAAATATTATTTTCTTATGCATAAAAGAATAATAGAAATATAATATTGGAACTTTAATTCTTTGGTATATAAACTGTGTAATATTCTACCATAATAAAGTACCGTAATTATTTCCGGAAAAGCTATCTAGAAATAAATTTAAAAAAATTTTTTTTTTTTTTTTTGTATGTGAAAAGTTACAACGGAAATTGGAAAAAAGGAAAGCATTCGAACTTTTATTGCAATCTTTTAAGCGAAAAGTATCCAAGAAAAGAAATTCCTGAAGAAGATTCTAATGATTTATTTTATTATTTATTAATTGATTTATTATTTTATTTTTCTCATTAATAAATTATTTTTTTTTACAAACTTATTATTATTTCATACATTCACTACAATAATATCGGAATAAAATATTTTATTATTTCATGAAAAACACAAATTAATTATATTAAGTTAGTATACCGCTATATTATTTTTAGCTTATATATAACACTTCTAAATAAAATAAAGCAATAAATACTACACACGTGACCCATAGAATAATCCCTAGCTTTGAGAACATGCTCTGATGTGTTACTTCTAGAATGAATGGTAGCTAAAGCAAATGAATATTTATAGGAAGTATAACTCCTAAGCTGCTTTTGCTGTTATTGACGAGAGTTACCATTACAATATATATATTGAGATAGATTATCTCATGCCTTATGAATATATATTTAATATAAAAGTTTATAATTATAAATTTATTTAAACACACATGATTACGTAAGTAATATTTACTAAAGCTATAAACCTCAAGAATATGCACGTGAAAATGCGCATATTTTTGAGTAAATATTATTATAAAATTTTATATAAAAAAAGAAATGTACTCATATAAGTTACATAAATAAATATTAAAGAAAAGCCTAGAATGATTTAAATATTAAATACTATTCTTGATATTTTGAAATAAATGATCTAAAATTAAATGGAAAGGTCACTTTGAAAGTGTAATTTATTTCTGGTTCTGGTAAAAATACTGTAAATTTAAATTTTTAATGTAACAAAAAAAAAAGTATATGATTAGAAATACTAAGATTCATTTTAATCCAGAAGTTTGCTGTGTTCTAGAAGAGAGCTATTTGCTTTTCAAGCTCTATGCTGATCGAACTTTGAAGCTACACAGTTATTGCTATTTGTGTTGACCAAATAGGCATTGTGTTGCTGCTATTGCTTGCTATATCTGACATTCACATGATATAAAAATTAAATGAGAATTGAAAGCTATGAATATTTGAATTGGCTATTCCGGTTAACCAAGATATTTTTATAATGTTATCTATATATTAAACTAGTCTGTATATGTATCGAAGCAAAAAAAGAAACCGGTTGATAAAAGAACCCGGTAGTACATAATAAATTATTCTACATATGTATAGAAGCACAGTTGAAAGAAACAGGATTGATGTATATATTCAGTATTGTACATATATACTGTGCATATGATTTAAAATATTAATTGTTATATTAAAACAAGAATAAAACCTATTTACTTGTTTTAAACAAATTAATAAATAACTTTGAATAAATTAGTATTAATAATTGACTAATGCCACTGTTTTGCAATTAAGAAAACATGGAAGAAAACAGAAGATACAGTATAGTATGAACTTTTAAGTCAAAGGGATTCGATTGATAGTCCATTTTAAAATGCAAGGAGAAAAAGAGAACAATAATTTTTTTTTAAGTTTATTGTCCAAACATTTCTGTTTGTAAATGGTTATGTATCAATTTATATTTAAAAAATGTAAATGAAGTAAATCTAACTTCTAAATAATATATTTATATATCTTTTATATTCAAACTTATAATTTAAAGCAATTCTTATTATTAATTGAAATATTTTTTTGTACTAAATGGATGTGTGTTTGCATGTATAAGTGTGTGCTATTTATAGCTCCTTACTACATTTGTTGTTTGTATTTCATCTTTTTAATAATTTTTATTTATATAATATTTGTAAATAAATCAGAATCAGATATATAATAATGTATTTGTTTTATTGTAGAATATTTATTTTAGGTCTTTCATTATTATTATTACTATTAACTAATTAATAAAATTGTCAATTATATTTTTTATAACAAATTTATTCATTTAAAGATTAGATTAAGTATTTGGTCCATTTTACTCTTGTAGACATATTCTGTAGAGCATTTAGCTTTTAACGTGGTAGTACCAGAGAATAACAGAAATTAGTATATCTATGGATTCTGTATAATTTCCTTTGAAATTATGTAGATAGCATATAAGGAAATTAAGATATATGTATTGTGATTGTTGTTTGGTATACTTAAATTAATAATACACATAACTTCAAAAAATTGTATTGGCTTGTTATTATTGCTAATATTATTATCGGTATTGTTGAAGTAACATGATAGACTTAGTTAACTTTCAAGCACCCACCAATTATCCACACTATCTCATACAACTGATACACATGACCACACACATGTAGAAAAGATACATAATCACCAATATACGTATTTCACGCTAAACCAGCAGTCATCAGTTGGTCCAGATTATCATCTCCCACACATCTATATGTTGGCATCAGCATAGGATTTGGGCTTTCCATCATCAAATTTTCAATGATATAGATGACTGAAGAGTTGAAGGTTTGAGTAGATTGAAGCCTGCCATTAAAGTGTGAGGATTTGCTATCTTAATATAAACTGAGCACTGATTATATATGTGTGTGGGAGATGATAATCTGGATCAACTGATGATTGCTGGTTTAGCATGAAATATGTATATTGATGGTTATATATCTTTTCTACATGTGTGGTCATGCGTATCAGTTGTATGAGATAGTGTGGATAGTTAGTGGGTACTTGAAAGTCTGAGTTCAAATCCCTGTTTTTACAATTTAAGCTCCAGGTTTGTGAAGAGTGCCTGGTTTTTAAATATTTAACTTATAAAGCAAAATTTTAAAAGAATCCAAGATGTCTGCCCTTAAGTTTTTTTATAGCGTTTTAAAATACTTGTAGCAATTTTAGAAATCACAGTTTTATATTTTATTATAAACACCCACACATGCATAGTTAGCTTTTAAAAGAACAATGCATTAATAAAAAGACGCAATGTATGAATAAATTAATTTAAATAGGATCAGTAAACAATACTTATATTATTGTATGCGTAATATTAAAACTACATACTCAATAGTAATATAAATTTTTAGTGCAATATATGTGCATGTATGAATGTTTATGTTTCTTTGACATATTTAAATTTAACGGAATATTATCTTGAAATATTTAGGTAAAATTATTATTTGTAATAAAATCAAATTACGGTGAGAACAAATGAACAAAATAAAATGATTTATTTTAAATATTTATTTTCACATTATAACGTCTGTATTAATTTTATTAAAGGATATCATATTTTATTTAAAATAGATTTTAAAATATTATTTGTAATTTGAAAATAGTTTCATTATACTGGGCACTAAAGTTTCTTTAAAACATTGTCTGCCAGCATATCAGATCTTAGCCATGCTATAACAACAGAATCAAGATTTTGCATAAAATACTAAAAGAGTGAGAAATATCAAGTGAGGATGATGATGAAACTAGTCATGTGAGAATAACTTATAAATACACCTACCCAATAAGAATCTCTTTTTTTTCATAGCTTGCTATCTACAGGAAAACTGCACAAAGCCTGAATTTAAATTTAGCTATATTGGCATCAAACTATGATGATGTAAGTGTGGATTTTACAATCATTTTCCCTATGTGTCAAAATGCATGCCTCTCTAAACTGTCCAAATGAAGAATTAAATTATCTGAAGATATTCATCATCTTAGAGTATATGAACAAAAATGAAACACAAAAATTTTATTGAAATGAAAATTTTAAAACTATTTCAGAATACTACTTTGGAATGCTAAGACTTCACTTACTTATTTCCAAATTCGCCTGATCCTACGTTTACTACAACTAACTTAAAAGTTTTTCTGATAAATGCCTTCATATTGGATACTTACTGTTAAACAGATTATAAAACTGATGGCATTTCTCTTCATAAATAATATTGTTTTTTAAAAAATGCTATTATAAATGAATATCTCTTCCCAGTAGATTACTAACTATATGTTCCACACATAATAAAATATAGAAAACAATTTGTTATAATTTTCTTGAATACTTTAAAACTCACCATTAATGAATTTGGTTCAAAAGTTAAAATTTCGTTATTATTTATGGTTCCATATGGATTAAGTTTTGTTCCATTCACTGGGATTTCACAATTAAATCTCCTAAGAATTTTAATCATTTTAAAACTATTTGAAAGATTGTGCCGGGTTAAAATATTGCAACTTCTAAAAAGAATGACTAATATGTCAACATGGGTAGGATGACAACCTTGGCACTAACAAGGGCTTTGAACATTCCATCCTCAGATTTTCAATGAAATGGAAGGCTGAAGAGTTGTGAGTTGGAATAGTTTGAAGCCTGTCCATTAAAGTATGAAGATTGGCTATCTTAATATAAAGCTGAGCACTGATTACATATATGTGTGAGGATAGTAATCTAGACCAACTGATGATTGCTGGTTTAGCATGAAATACATATATTGGTGATTATTTATCTTTTCATCATGTGTGTGATCAGGTGCATCAGTAATATGAGATGGCACTGAGAGTAGTGGGTTGTGTGAAAGTCTGAGTTCAAATCTTGCATATATTACATATATAAATGTAGGTTTAAGTCTGTACAATATATTAAAAAGACTTTAAGTGAACTTTAAAATTACAGGGGATATATTTTTATAAATAAGCATATATATTTATTTATCACTAATTTAATTAATTATCTTGGTTAAATAAAAATTTTACCTGAAGAAAACAAGAATAAAGTGATTATATAGGTAGTATATTTAAATTGCATTACTATAATTTAGAACTTATAGCTAAGGTATATATGGGTGTATTATATGTATTTTGGAAATAGATTGTTAATTAATTAATAATAATTATTATTATATAATTAAAATTAATATTTGATTCGTTTATATGTTTTATCGATCTCAGGTCCAGTCTCTGCTGCAATAATGAAATGCTATATGATATTTGAAGTATATGATGTACAAATGAATATATTTATATATAGTTGAAAGATTTTGTAAGAATTACCCTTTGTTTGTCAATATAGATACATTAAGGTTCATATTAACAATATTTTGTATAATGAATTATATTTGTGGCAGTAAGTCTTACAGAAATAATAATGTTGTTTAATAGAGAAAGCTTCTAACAACATGCATTATAGTCTTTTATTTATAAATGCTAGCTCATAAAAGCATCTTATGCACTGCCATCTGTACCTATAAAAAATTAGGCAAATAATACCATATTTTTAGAGCAGTGGTCTTCAACCCTTGGTCCGCAGACCGGCGCCGGTTCACGCTAGACTAGCAGGAAAGTTTGTAATAATAAAATAATAAGATTTTAAACTTTTAATTAATATAAACAATTTTTATTTATTTTTTCATCGCAATTGCTTAAATAAAATTAATTATAAATCAAAATTTTATTTAAATTATTAGATAATACTATAATTACTAAATAATAATCAAAGGAATTTATCTGAAAATGCAATCTTTAAAAGACAAAGCGTCAATCTTATGATAATTGCACTACTCCTTACACATCAATTTCTATACCTAGTAGGCATTTCTGGACTGCATCAGCTCATTATTGGTCACATATAGCAAAATTTTTTATTGCATTTGTATCATCTTTTTATTTTGTGTGTGACTTTTTTTTTTGAAATTGTAAACTTCGCAAAATGGAGACAAAAAAAGTCTAACAGCAAAACATTTTGGCCTTGAAGAGACAAGGATAATATTCCAGTAAAAAGTGATGCTGATAATGAAAGTATGCCAAGTACTAATGCTTCAACTCTTGAAGAAACGAGGAAAAAGAGAGATGTTGATACTTCAGCATGTGCAGGAAAAGACAAAAACAAAAGTCATTTTATTAGAAATTATAGTAAGGTGCATTTAAAACTTGGTTTCATAGTTGCTCTTGACAGTGAACTGTCACCACGGCCTTTGTGTGTAATATGTTCCGAAATTTTGTCAAATGAAGCTATGAAACCTTCCAAACTTGCTCATCATTTGCATTCAAAGCATGGAGAACTTATGCATAAGCCATTAGATTTTTTTGAAAGATTATGTGATCAAATGAAAATTCAGATAAATCAAATGAGTACGATGCTGACTAGTGACAAATCACTGCTTCAAGCATTTTATTTAGTTGCTCTTCAAATAGCTAAAACAAAAAAAAAACATTTACGATTGGAGAGGAATTAGTAAAGCCTTGCATCTTGGATGTTGTACAAGAAATTTTGGGTCCCCAAGCTCCTAAAAAACTAAATCCTGTATCACTTTCAGATACTATTATTAGGAGGAGAATTGTTGGTATGGCCACAGGTATTGAAGAACAAGTTATAGAGGGCATTAAGAAATGTTTTGCGATTCAGCTTGACAAATCAAGTGAAGTGAGTAATCATGCTATTCTACTCTGCTTTGTGAGATATAATGAAGATAAAGACTTAAGGGAAGAACTTTTCTGTTGCCTTGATTTACCTGCACTGACTATTGGTTCAGAGATATTTAATGTTCTTGTCGAGTATTTTCAAGGACAAGGTTTGGATTGGCGTAAATGCATAGGAGCATGTACGGATGGTACTGCTAGCATGATTGGCAGTCGCTCAGGAGTAGTTATAAAAATAAAGAAAGTCATGCACCCGGACATTTTGTTCACTCACTGCATGATCCACCGAGAACAACTAGCTGCAAGGAAGCTTTCTGCTAAACTAAATATTGTAATGAATGACGCTGTTAAAATTATTAATGAAATTTGTAGTCGAGCAAAGAACTGCAGATTATTCACAATATTGTGTGAGAGCATGGAATCACACCACCATCTTCTTCTTCTACATGCAGAAGTGAGGGATTATCAAGAGGAAGAGTTCTTGCACATCTTTTCAAACTTAGAGAAGTAAAACAGTTTTTACTAGAGCGGAAATCAGACCTAATAAAACCTTTGTTGAATGATGAATGGGTGGCTAAATTTGGATACTTAATGGATATATTTGACCTTCTTAACAGACTTAATCTTTCTCTCCAGGTACCTTGTGTATATATCCGCCAGTCTGACTGTGCAAATGTTATCTCCGCAAGTAAGACTGTGCAGTCAGCAAATAACTATGTTCAATTCCCATGATGTTCTCTTGCAACTAATGCTCTGCTGCGTATGCTCTACTCTGCAACGAATGCTCTGCTCTGCAACTAATGCTCTGGTGCATATGCTCTCCAACGAATGGTCTGCAACGAATGCTCTGAATATACCCTGTATTCTCTGCAATGGATGCTCTCCAAACGAATGCTCTGCCACGGATGCTCTCCAACGAATGGTCTGCACCGACTGCTCTCCAATGAATGATCTGCAAGTGGATGCTCTCCAAACGAATGGTCTGCAACTTGCTACTGCATGACTGCTCTCTACTACTCTCTTCTTATTGCTTGCTGATAACTGTAGCAATTAATACACCATCCAATAAGATATCGTCTCTTATCCAGAAATATTTGCAATCAGCAAATATCTCTTGGAATAGTCGATCGCCATTACGTCAATACCTTAATTAAATTCCACAGTTATCAGCACGCGATCTAAAAACAACTTCTCGAATAAATTCTAGTTTTTTCTGGAGTGCACAAACATGTCTGCCATTTTTACCAAACACTACACCTTGTTCAAATATTTTTATATTGATAAATAAAATGGATGCATTTAGAAAAAAGCTGTCATTTGGGGGAGGGGCAACAGAAAGATATAGATATGTTTCCACTTTTAGGAGAATTTTTGACTGCTGCTGATGCCAACCAGAAAGGCATATTCAACATAATTAGTCAGCATTTAAGAGCGTTAGCTGAAAACTTTGATAATTATTTTCCTGAAAGTGAGGTTCCTTGTAAAGGTAACCTCTGTATTAATAATCCTTTTTTGGAAGATGTAAACTCTTGTGCGCTTGAATCTTATGAAAAAGAAAATCTGATCGAATTGTCATCTGATCTCACTCTGGTGTCCAGACATAAAATGCAATCATCTCAATTTTGGCTATCATTTGAAAAAGAATATCCAACTTTTAGTTACAAAGCTATCAAATTATTAGTGATTTTTTCAACCTCGTATTTATGCGAGAAAACATTTTCAGCAATGTCAATAATAAAAAATAAACAAAGAAATAGAATGGTTGTTAAAGAAGCACTTCGTTTTTCTGAAACAATGCTACACCCACGCGTAGCAAATTTAGAACAAAGAAACACCAGCAGACGTCACATTAAGTAGGTAAAAAATGTTAGAATTTAGATTTTTTTGTAAATAAAATATTACAATAGTTTTTATTTCTATATTAGATAAAGCTGTAGAATGTTTTAAATGCAGTTTAATATGAGAAAATTTTTGCCCTAATTACTATGTTTTTAAGCCTTAAAAGCTGATTGTTCCTTTTTTTAATTGGAATTCAAAGGAATTATATATGTAGTGACAAGAACACAACCGCCCATCTGAATGGAAGGAGTCAATATGTAATTGAACCAATATATAACGGAACTCATCGACCACGTTACTGGAGGGGGTCACATAAATTGTAATCAGTCATATGCTGGTTATCCATTTGATTTACAGATATATTTGACTGTTCATTTCAACGCTTTCTTTATAATTTCTAATAATTATAATCATCATCGGATCTTAAGGAATCATAATTTTAATCTTTAACTGTAAAAGACCATTGACTACCTGAAAATATTTTAATTCTACAGATCATTGGTGATGATTTCACTTCATGAAGAACGTAAATCTATTATCTTTTTTTTTTTTTTTTAGCAAAATGACATCTTTATAATGATTGTTTTATTTCTGTGTGACACTAACAACTTTTCAGGTGCTTCTTAGGTGACTTCAATACAGGTGGTCCTTAAGTGACTTCAAAAGTAAACAACTAATGCAATCTGGTGTTATTTTAATTTCATTTTTACCCAATTAAAAAAAAAGAAACAGAACGAAAACAAAATCTAATCAATCATACATAAATTAATTTGTTTTTCTATTTATCACAGATGTTTATGGAGGGGGGGGGTAGAATTAAATTTTTTATAAAAAAATTCAAAATTAAAAAAAAAAAAGTTTTTTATTATACAAACTCCATATATATATATAAGTTCATCTTGTATATTTAACATTAAATACAGATATTACATTTATCATAATCATTGTCATGTAATTACAGTAGGTGATATTTCCCAATATTCAGGTGAATAACATTTTATTCTTGCATGTTTTAACAATGAAATAATAAACATAGCAATGCAGGCGCATTAATGAGAACAATTGTTATTGTACTGTTTTCTGCAGCAGTATGACTGTGCAACTTGAGAAAGAGTGTTCAGTGTGTAAAGGTAAGCAACACTATTACAATACACAGTAACCAGTGAATTGTTTTGGTCAGTTATAACAATTATGCTCATCTAAGGCTAAGCAGTTTAAATCTTCAAGAAAATTTATCTGTAGATTTCTGCTAGTCCACAAGTGTGAAAAGGTTGAAGACCACGGCTTTAGAGTATTATATTATGGTAGAGTAAATGTTCTCACTGTTTTAAGGAATAACTAAGTTTATATCAGCCAGATACCTACAGGAAAATGGATTAAACTATTTTACTTAGAGATCTAGTAAAACATTGTTTCTCTTTGTTTATTAATGATTATTATGATGCTTGAGTTTCTTTATCCATTGCTTAACAATCCTGTTCAATGATGTATTTGTCCTTCATCACATAAAGCAACACTTGTACAGTTTATTTAATAAAAAAGTAGGAATCAAGCTTCCCTAATTACCATCATGAGAAGTTATTTATCTTAAGTGCTGAGAATTTATTATTCTTAGCATGTATATTTTCTTTCTTTGTTAATAAATTTGATTTTATATTTTTTAAATTATCTGGATTTCATCTATCATTATTTTCATCTTCATCATTTGTCTAAATATGGTCACATGGTCTTATTATTATTATGCATTTATTTATATGTACATTGTTTTTAGGAGTAATATTATTCATATTTATTTCTGACACTTGCTCTCAATTTAAACATTAATGCTTAGTTACTTAAGATATAGGTTAAATATAATAAAATATCTTTTGTTATTCAATCATATCAATAATAGATTTATAGTTAAAGACTAAAATTTTAGGTCTTATTTATTATGTGTAATCATTTTAAGCCATGAGATGTTACATTTGATTTATGTAATATGAAAACTTAAATGAATATGCTAGCCAAACACAAATATTAGTAGATTTATTTACAAATATACAGTTAAACTTTAAGTTTATCATAATAACCATGCATTATTATTATTTAATAAAACATAGTATTTTCTTAATATTTTATGTCAAAGAGTTTAATTATAGTGACTATCAATCTAGTAAAAGTTAAACTAATGTTATGTCAGCTGCTATTTGGTTAACCTCGTTTAGATCATCCGCTACAATATATATAAAACTAGTATTATTAAGAATGATTTCTAAAATTCCATACACTTTATTGACATTAGTGTTTTATTGATGGCCAATATATATATTCATGACAGATAATAATGACCTGGAGCTATTCATCTTAATTTCCGCACATTTACTATCACTTATATATCATCATTAACAACAAAATTACTACTCAATATGAAGTTTGCCGATGATTCATATTGATAATGATTTTAGTTATCAACCATTCTTTTTTGGCACCTTCAATTATTAGATCATTATTTCATTGTTGTTTTATTTTATTCTATTATGACATATATATATTCTTAAACTATTAAAATGTCATGTGATCACCATTTCTTATGCTTACACAAGCTGTTAAAATAATAGCAACTCTCTCCATACAGTAATGCTACTGTTTTAACAGCTTGTGTAAGCATAGGAAATAGTGATCCATGTTTTAGTAGTTTAAAACCAAACCTGGTCAAAAGATAATGGTAAGAAGAGTTATTAAAAAACCAACAACAGTAAGATGTATAGATACTGAACTGAGTTCAGATCTGTATGATTATACAAATAAGTGAGCTTGAATTGAAAACATTATTGCATTTTCATTTTGGACCAATAGCTTCATAGTTAACTATAAAGATAAAAAGTAGTTGCGGACGGATGCATTAGTGCTCTCAGGTCCAAGGCTCTTTATTGATGAATGCCACAAGCTAGAAACTAATCTGGAGATATTTGATGAGTAGACATTAGATAGAGATTTTGATGCACAAACCTAGCACCATTATTAATATGACTTGCACTAGGTGGCTCTACTGTATGGAGAGTTGCTATTGTGTAAATCTGATAAAAGAGATGAAACAATGGTTTTTTAGTGTAGATAGTTTAAAGAGAAAATGAAGCAAAATGTGGTTGAGGAAGGTCGAATAGAGTTTTTAGTGGAGTGTCAAGAGATATGGATGACAAAATAAGTAGTGCAGTGGAATTGATTAGCCAAAGAAAAGTAAGATAGAGGAACAGGTAAAGGATGTAAAAGCAAAGTTAAAATAGTTAGAGATGAAGTGTTAGCAGAAGGAAGGAGTAGATAAGGAAGTCAAGAAGGTAGAAGAGAATGTTATGGATGAAGCAGGGAAAGTAAAGTATGAGACAGTTTTGATATGAGATTCGCTAATTAGAGGATGTGGAGAAAGGAAAAATAGAAACAGCTATGTAATAATATGTTTTAGAATTAATGATCTTACAGATAATGTAAAGAAAATGGGGAGTATAGATGTGTATGTTATGATAGGGACAAATAAATTGTCAGAGCCATTGGAGAGAATAATGGATGAGTACATAAATTTGATTAGTAATTTGAGTAAGATTAAAGGAAGAGTAGGAATAGTTAGATTATTGCCAACATTTGACATTAGGGGCATGTTCTATAAATGAGTGATTGAAAAAATTATGTGAGAGAAAGGATATTATGTTTGTAGATGTTTGGGAATTTTTTTTATTAGTAAGAGGGAGTTATATAGTAAAGATGGATTGCACTTAGTAAAACAAGGAAGAGAAGTATTAGAGAGTTTGATGTATAAAGAATATTATAGTTTGGGAAACTTATAAAGGGGGTAGGGTTTTAAATTTCAGTATTATCAAAAAGAAGAAGAATGGACAGGAGGTAAGAAATAAACAAAGAGTAGCTGATTTGGATATAACCGGAGATATGGAGAGAGAATAAGTATGTAAAATTCATAGTAAGCAAGTTACTTACCAATGTAATGGAGAAGAAAGAGTCCAAAGAATTTATAAAAGAGTAGTTAAGAAAGAAGAAATTGTTAAAACTGGGTATTTGAATATGCAAGGGTGGTAGAAGACCAGAAAAGTGGCTGAAATTAAACAAAGCAATTAAAAATGAAGAGCTTGAGGTATTAGCAGTAGTGGAAACACATCTATAGGAGTAAGAAGAATGTATACTGGAAGACTTGATATGGCAGGATATAAATAGAAAAGATGAATTGATAGTATAGGAGTTATGTAAAAAAAAAATATTTAAATACTGTTCAATGTCAAGGACATTTGTGGTTTGAGTTAAGGTTAGGAAGACAAGAATGGATGGTAGCTATAGTGCATATAGCCACTGGAGATAGTCAAATTATAATGGAGTGGAACAGTAGCATATATGAATGCCTAGTTAAAGATATACAGAGTTTCAAAAAAAAAAAAAAGGGGAAGAAAATAATTGTTATAGGGGATATGAATGGGCATATTGAAATAATTGATGGGGTAGGTAATAAGAATGGACAGCTTTTGAAGAGTTTTTGTCACAGAGTGATTTTGAGCATTGGAAATTTATCAAATATTTATGAGGGACAATACACATGGTCAAAAAATAATATATTTTACACAATAGATTATGTAGCACTAGAGAAAGAGGGAATGATTAAAGTATGGAAAATTAGAGTGTTTGATAATATTGAGAGAGTATATAATAGTGATTATAATTTCTTTATAATAGAAATGGTTAATAACGTGATGAAAAATAGTAATAAAAATAGATAGGATAGTGAAAGAAGTGGATGCAGAATGAATGATAAAAATAAGTTAGAAGAATATAAAAGTAGACGAAATCATATAAGAGTTCGTTGAGGATGAATATAAGGACTGTTATGGTGATGAAGTAGAAAAAGTGGCAAGATTTTAAGAGAGATTATTCAGGAGAATAAAAGTAATAGAAAAGTGAGAGTTAGTAAAAGTGTAAAAGATAGGAAAAAAGCATGCAGAGAATATAAGTGTGCTATTGAAAATAAGGAAAGTGAAAAAGATGTTATTGTTAAATGGGAAAAGTATTTTTAAAAAAGAAGGTTAAAATAGATTATTATAGAGAGAGAATGAAATTAAATGAAAAATTTTGGAGGATATTAATAAAAGTTGAAGAGATGGGAGTAAAAATTTTTGGAAATATATTAAAAGAAATATAGAGGAGAGAGAAATAGTATTACTATATGATGAGAATAGAATGTGGTTCTAGAGAAGAATTAGAGACAATAGAAAAGATATTAGATGTGAAGGACAGAGTGATAACAAATAGGAAAGCATATAGTAATGGAAATATTAGATTTACAGAAAATGAATTGAATGAGGCAGGGAATAAATTGAAAAATGGAAAGGCAAGAGATTTAGATGGTTGGGCAGCAGAGATGGTGATGAAATTAGAAAATAGAGCAAATTTAAATGTTATTATCATATTTTAATAAAATTGCACAGAAGAGAGAATTTTCATATAGCTGGAATAATATAAGAGTAAGACTACTATTTAAAGTAAAGCATAAGGATCATAGAAAGTTAAACCATTATAGACCGATAGTGATAACATCAGTGTTATATAAAGTTTTAGCATATATTATGCCTGGATGGGTTGCAAAATGAATGGCAGCCCTCTGAAAGCCAACAAACAAAACAATAAATAATAATAATACCAAAAATTTATTGCTACACGCACGACACAATATATATGGTTCACTTTGGTTCATTTTCTATGACAAGTTATTGCTACATACACATCACAATATATGTATATAGTTCACTTTGGTTCACTTCCCCCAACACACTTCATAACTAGCTGCTTACTAGATGTTTTCCTCTGGCCTCAATTTTCCCCAAAAAC
The DNA here is from genome assembly GCA_028023455.1 of Epiperipatus broadwayi. NCBI lineage: Eukaryota > Metazoa > Onychophora > Udeonychophora > Euonychophora > Peripatidae > Epiperipatus > Epiperipatus broadwayi. The sequence goes on from JAQFVV010012409.1 coordinate 1,750,757, forward strand.
TCTTGGGCCTGGTTCGCTGCTGTACACGAACACATTGCATTTGTACTAGAGCACTGCCTTATCACTTAATCAGCTTCATGCACTTCCATCTCTCTGTCGTTATTCACGTGGTAACTCACTGGAAGTAGAACCACACACTTTGTTGCTCAAACTATTTATAGTCCTCAGTTGGCCTTCATCAATTCGAGGTTCATTTTTGATGTTATCAGTCTTGCATTTCTCTTTGTGTTTTTAATTATGCATACAATTAATTCATATTGTATCAAGAAATATTTGTATTTAGCAAATATCTCTTGGCATTTAGCAATGTTCTTATAGCAAATAAGTAAATTTCATCATTAATTAAATTTAACACTTATCAGTTAGGGATCTACCAAAGAATAAATATTTTTCTCTATATATTCTTTACTTTTTCTGGAATACAAAACTTATATTTGGATATCATTGTAAATATTTTTACAAAACACTACAGATATATTAATATATTGGACTATTTCCATCATCTACCATTAAATGTTGAATGTCTAGAAAATTTTAAACTTTTCAAATACAAACAACTGTCAGTAATAATATTAATATAGATAACTCAGGCTAGTAGATTACACAATGCTTTGAGTGGTATTATTCTCCACTCTTTTTCACACCACTAACTTTTAGTTTAATATTTAGATATCTGCAATCTTTTTATATATTATATTTTATAAAGAAATATTTTTTAAAAAAGATTTCTAAATTTTTCTTATTTTTATAAAAGATGTTTCATTTCTGGGAAGTATCTTTATTTGTGATACCAAATAATCTCACTATCACTGATGAATATATTAGAAAAATGAACGAAATGAATTGTGGTCAGTCATTTTGTAAAATTTTGTATTTGCTATAATTGAATTTATTTTATTGGAGAATATGTTGTCAAATAAATTAATAGTTTACTCTATTAAGAATTTAAAGAGTTTTTCAAACTGACTTGTATGCATGCTGATGTAATGTGATATGGCTACTTTTTTATTGAAGTCAGGAATCTCTCATCCAATATGCCCAAGAAAAATCAGCCACTTTAACTCCACTTTCCATTTTCCTACCCTAAGTTTTTCCTATATTCTTCTCTAGCTTGCTCTATTCCTCTTTCACAACATTATCTTTGTCCCCTCCATGACCTTTATATCCCCTTATTTTTTCGAATCCCACCATAAAGATCAAGAATCTCATTTCTGTATGATCACTTTGTGTATATTTATTCTACTACAACTTTATTATTTGTACCTTTTCTGCTTGTAAGCATATTTTACTTTCTATTAGCAAATGCCTAATATTTTCCATGTCTTTCTTGCATAGCCTGCAGACTAAATACCCCACATTTCTCCATTTATATGTATATTCTCTCCTTGCTAATGATATTGTTTGAGCCTTAAACAATAAACTACTTCCCCTGCTATTGTCATAAATTAACTCACATCTAATATTCTCTTTAGTTCTATATGCATTTAAGTTCCCTTTACTCTCCATACTAGTTCTCCATCTCTCCAGCTCCCTTTTTTTTTTTTACTAAGATATCTATTCTTCGATCTCCATCTTTGCCACTATAACACTCAACAATCCTCTTAACATAATCACCCCCCCCTCTATACAAGTATACTGATACAAAGTCTTTATCCAAATCTTCTGCATACTGTATTATCTTTCTCATCTATCTTGTTGCCTGTCTTTTATTTGTAACCCAATTAAATACTAGTTTGGTTATTTTATTATTATCCATAAAATTGCAATTTACCAATCATTTTCATTTTGCTTTTTGCATCTCTCATATAAAAATTTGACCATCCCATTTCTACTTGAATTGTCTCCTTTGCCATTTGCACATGTGCATCTAATGCATGCCTTTTTACCTTTCTTTATTTTTTCTAAGTAATCTAACACCCCTTTGCTAACACAAAATACATCATTATCATAGGGTAACCCTGCTACTGCCACTCCCTCATACAATTCTTGCTACATCATGTTTATTATATGAAAATACTGTTAGGGTTTTTTATCAGTCCCTTTCTTTTCTTTGCTTCATTTATCAAATTTTTTTCCCATTCACCCAAGCAATTCCTCTGAATTCTTTAGACGATTCCCAAATAGTTGTACCTATTCACCACATTTAACTTTATATCCCTCAAGAAAAATTCTTTTTCTTCTCTTTCCCAGCATTTACCATCATTACTTTTGATTTTTCTTCACTAAATTTTATTCCCATCTCTTAGCACAGCTTCCATATTTTACCTATTTTCTGTGCATAAGAAAATTTCAGCAAATAAAAAACTTGGTTATCTATACATACACTCCCTTGCCATCTATTAATGATATCTCTATCTTTCTTCCTAATCTTTCTATTGCTCTCTCCATTTCGCTCAAATATAATAAAAAAAAATTTATGACATAGAGCATTCTTGCCTTAGTCACACACCATTTTCAACCCTAGCTGATTCTACATTTCCTAATTGATACATGTAATAATTATTTTCAATCAATCTCTTAATAATATCCACTATAGCTTCATTCATTCCTAATTTAGTAAACCTACCCATAATCTATTTTTATTCACTCTATTATATGCCTTTTCTGTATCTATAAAGACCATATATAACTGTCTATCTGTATTCTTACTTATATCTATAAGTTGTGTGGTCACAAATAAACTATCTCATATATGCTTATCTATTCTAAAACCTCCTTGCATATCTCCCACTATAATTTTCTTCCATCCATTTTGCCACCCTTCCAGCTGCCATGTATGCAAAAACTTTATACAACATTGATGTTACCGATACAGGTCTATAATTATTTATTTTTCTATGGTCTTATTTTTTCCTTTAAATAATAGCCTGTCTTCTATTATTCCAGCTTTCTAGAAATTCTTCTGTGTCATCCTATAAAACATGATAATGAATTTAAGTTTGCCCTATTTCCCAAATTCATTACCATCTCTACTGCCCATCCATCTAAACCTCATACCTGCCTCAATCAGTTCATTTTCTGTAAAACTAACATTTCCATTACTATATGCTTTTATGATTGTTATCATTCTGTCCTTCACATCTAATATCTTTTCTATATCCTTCACATACTTATTTAATATTATCTCTCATTCCTCTTTAGAACTACACTTTTTCTTCTCATCCTTCAATAATACTTTTTCTCTCACATTTCTTCTTTTAATATATTTTCAAAATTTTTTTACTTCTATCTCTTCCACTTTTATTAATATCATCCAATAATTTACTATTTAATTTTATTCTTTCACTATAATTATCTATTTTAGCCAACTTCATTTTATTTAAATAGTTTTCTCTTTTAATAACATTTTTTTCACTTTCTTTGGTCTTTATTCTCTGCATGCTTTTTTTCCTCTCTTTTACATTTTTATTAATTCTCACTTTTCTATTACTTGTTTTTCTGAATACTCTCACTTAAAATATTATTTGCCACTTTTTCTACTTCTTCACACCAATCCTTATAATTCATTCCCAGCAAACTCTTCCATAATTTCTTCTACTTTTATTTTGTATTCTTCTAATTTATTATTATCATTCACTCTCCATCCATATATTTCACTCACCTTTCTACTTTTATTATTATTTTCCATCAAATTAGATTAACAATCATTTCTATTATAAAGAAATTATGATCACTATTACATATTTTCTCTTCATTGTCAAAAACTTTAATTTTCCATATTTTATTTATTTTCTCTTTACCTATTAATACAAAATCTATTGTGTGAAATATATTATTTCTAGACCATGTGTATTACCCCTAATAAATATTTGACAAATTTCCAGTACACAAATTCACTCGACAAAAATCTTACAGAAGTTGCCCATTCTTATTATCCAAATCATTCATTCATATTCCTTAAAACCATTATTTTTCTCCCTTTTTTTGAAACTCTCTATATCCTTGAATAAGCATTCATATATGCTATTGTTACACTCCATTTTAGTTTGATTATCTCTAGTGGCCATATACGCTATAGCCACCATCCATTCTTGTTTTCCTGATTTTATCTCAAACCATAAATGTTCTTGATGGTTTATGGTATTTAAATATTTTTTTGATATAATTTCTATACCATCATTCTTTTCTATTTATATCCTGCCATACCAAATTTTACAGTTTAAGTTTGTTTTCTTCTCTTAAATATGTTTCCACTACTGTTAATACTTCAAGCCCTTAATTTTTAACTGCTTTGTTTAATTCCGATTACTTTTCTGGTCTCCTACTACCTTGAAAATTCAAATATCCAATTTTTACAATTTTTTCCGTTCTTTCTGCTCTTTTATAAATTCGTTTGACTCTTTCTTCTCTATTATATTTGTAATTAGTTTGTTTTTCATAAGTTTTACAGATCAATTCTCTCCCCATCTTCATTTATATCTATATAAGCTACCCTTTGTTTACCTACTGCACCCCATCCATTCTTAACCATTTTGCTAATACTTTTAATTTAAAACCCTACCTCTCTTTATACATTTCATGAATTATAATATTTTTCATAAATCAAACTCCCTAATGCTTCCCTTTCTTGTTTTTCTAAATGTAATCCATCTTTATTGTATAATTTTTTACTAATAAAAAAATCCCACATATCCACAAACAACATTATTTCTATCGCATAGTTTTTCCAATTTCTCATTTATAGACAATCTAACATATACTTATTGCCAAATCTTGGTAGTAATTCAACTCCTCCTCCTCTTCCTTTAACCTTATTCAAACTACTAATCAATTTTTTGTACTTAATACATTACTGTCTCCTATGGCTCTAACAAATTATTTGTCCCCACCATAATCAAACATCTCTGTTTATTTATCTTATCTTTAACATCCCTAATTATAGCTCCTGGCAAACATATTCTTACATATGTATTTCTATTTTTCCTTGCAATTACATCACATCCTCTAATTAGCAAGTCCCATATCAAGACTGTCTTATAGTTTACCCTATTTCATATGTAATATTTTCTTCAATCTTCTGAACTTTCTAATCTATTTTTTCTTTATCTTTTCTATTCATTAATTCCTTGATCTGCTCACACTTCATATCTAATCTAACACTTTTAATTTTATTTCTACATTCTTTATCTCTTCCTCTATCCTGCTTACTCTTTGGCTAACTATCTCCATTGCACTACTTATTTTGTTAATTATATCTCTTGTCACTAAACATATATATTCCATTCTATTGTTCTTATCCACATTTTCCTTAATTTCTCCTGACTTTCTCTTTAAACTATCTACCTAAAAAACTATTTTTTTTACCTCTTTTTATCACATTTATACATTGTCTACACACCCATACATCTTTTATATCCTTCCTAGTCTTATTTAAGCACTTCAGATGGAAAACCTTGTCACATATAATACACGTTATCAAAGCATGCCTAGCTTCCATCAGGCCAAAGTATACATTGTGATATACAAATGCAGTCCATATTTACTTATTTTTCTAATTCCATGCCCTCTATTTAAATTTATGATTTTTCTACCTCTCTCCAAACCTCTTTATATAAAAAAAAAATTATTTTTTTTTATATAATGAAGAACATGAAACACATTTCGCCCCTAAACTCACACCTCAATATTACCCTTTTTTAAATAAATCACTCTCTCGCTTAAATTATAATTTTTTTTATTAGAAAACCTCTTAAAATCCAGCTAATCTTATGTGTGCCTTAGTTTTACAATAAACACACACAAATTTTTTTTTTTTTATATTTTAAATGTCAAACTCACTCTTCAAATGTTAGCAATGTTTTTCCTCATTTTTTCCAAATCCAATTAAATCTATATCTGTACTCCAACTCTCTTTTCTCATCTATTCTCTAAACAGATATTCCCCAGCAACAGAAATGTTTTATTTAGATGTTATTAGAATAAATAAAGTTTTTATTTTATGGAGTAAAAATCACATGATGTGATGCACTATGACTTCTCTTTTCATTGAGTCACGAATCTCTCAGCAACTATGTCCAGAGAAACCTGTTAGCCACTTTACCTTCCTTTCCTTTCCCTACTCTTAAGTTTTCCCATAATCTCTTCCATCCCATTTCCACAACATAATCTTTATCAACTCTCTTCCATCCCATTTCCACAACATAATCTTTATCAACTCCATGATCTTCATATCTAAATCCCCCTTATCTTTTCTCAATCTCAGTATAAAAATCAATAACCCACTTTCTGTATAATCTCTTTTGTTTATATTTATCCTTCCACAACTTCATTATTTGTACCCTTTCTGCTTTCAAGCATTTACATTGAATTAACAGATGCCTAATATTTTCTATGCCTTCCTTATACAACTTGCAGACTAAATCACCCTTATTTTTCTTTTTATGTATATATTTCCTTGTTGCTAAAGATCCCATTGGAGCCTTAAACAGTAAACTATTTTTCTTGCTATTATCATAAATTAACTCGCACCCAATGTTCCGTTTACTTCTATATATATATTTAAACTCTTTTTACTCTCCATACTAGTTCTCCAACTCCCCATTCTTTATTAATGCATCTATTCTTCTATCCCATTCCTTACCAGTATAACACTCAATAATCTTCCTAACACAATCATCCCACCAAATATACTGATATAAATTCTTTATCCAAATCTTCTGCATACCACATTTCCTTTCTCACCCATCTTGTTGCCTGCCCTTTACTTGTAACCCACTTAAACATTATTTTGGCTATTCTTTTATTATTCATAAACTGCAATCTACTGAACATTTTCATTTTGATTTTTGCATCTCTCATATAAAAACTTAACCATTCCTTTCTCCTTGAATGCCTCCTTTGCTATCCACACATCTGCATTTAATGCATGTCTTCCTACTTCTCTTTGTACTTTTTCTAAGTAAACTAATACCCCTTTACTACACATAATGCATCATTGCCTTATGTTAACCCTGCTACTGCCACTCCCTTCCATACACTTCTAGCTACATCATATTTATTGTATTAAAACATAATTTCTTTATCAATACCTTTCTTTTCTTCATTTATCATTTTTTTCTCCCATTCATCCAAGCAATTTTCTGATTACTTAAGATGATTCCCAAATAACTATATATATTCACCACACTTAACTTTATATCCTCTTAAAAAAATTCTTTGTCTTCTCTTTCCCTAGTATTAACCATCATTATATTTGATTTTTCTTCACTAAATTTGATTCCCATCTCTTTACCCACCCTTGTGCATGTCCTCAGCATAATTTCCATATCTTCTCTTTCTGCACATAAAAAGACATCGTCCGCAAAAAAAAAAAGACCCTACAAAATATATACTCCCTTGCCATCTAGTAACGGTATCTCTATCCCTCTTCCTAGTCTTTCTATTCCTCTTTTCATTTCACTCAAATACAACAAAAATAAAATAGGTGACATAGGGCATCCTTGCCTTAGTCCACCCCATTTTTATCTTTAACCGATGCTGTATCCCCTAATTGATATGTATAGTAATCATTTTCATATAATTTCTTAATAATATTCACTAAAGTTTCATCTGTTTCCAAATTTGCTAAACTTACCCATAATATATTTCTATTTATTCTATCATATGCCTTCTCTATATGTATAAAACTCATATATAACTGTCTACTCATTGTCTACTCATAACGATAAGTTGTGTAACTACAAATAAACTATCTTCTATATGCCTATCTGTTCTAAAACCTCCTTGCATTTCCCCCACTACATTATTTCCTTCCAACCATTTTGCAACTCTTTCAGCCACCATATATGAGAAAACTTTATATAAAACTGATGTTACCGTTATCAGTCTATAATTATTTAACTTTCTATGATCCTTACCCTTTCCTTTAAATAATAATTTTACTCTTGTATTATGCCAACTACCTGGAAAAACTTTTATGCTGTCTTATTAAAACATGATAATAGCTTTACTTTTGCCCTATGCCCTAAATTCATTACCTCATCTCTGCTTACCATCTATCTAAACCTCTTGCCTTTCCACTTTTCAATTTCTTCCCTGCCTCATTCAGTTCACTTTCTATGAACTTGATATTCCCATTACTATATGCTTTCATGTTTTCTATCACTTTCCTTCACATCTAATATCTTTTCTATATCCATTACATACATATTTAAGATTCTCTCTAATTCTTCTCTAGGGCTACAGTCATTCCCTCATCATCTAGTAATACTATCTCTCCCTTACATTACATTTCTCCTTTTAATGTAATTCCAAAATTTTTTACTCCCACCTCTTCCACTTTTATTAATATCCTCCAACAATTTACTCTTCAATTTCATTCTCTCTATATAATTATCTATTTTGGCCAACTTCTTCTTTCTAAGTACTTTTCCCATTCAGCATTACTATCTTTTTCACTTTCTTTGTTCTTATTAGCATACTTATATTCTCTGCATACTTTTTTCCTATCTTTTACACTTTTACTAACTCTCATTTTTTTATTACTTTTATTCTTTTGAATATTCTCAACTAAAACTCTATTTTTCCCTTTTTCTATTTCATCACACCAGTTCTTATACTCATCCCCAACCAACTCTTCCATGGTTTTTTCAACTTGTATTTTATACTCTTCTAATTTATTCTTATCATTCATTCTCCATCCACATCTTTCACTATTATTTCTACTATTATTTCTATTCTCCATCACATTACTAACCATTTCTATTACAAAGAAGTTATGATCATTATTGCATCCTGTTTCTTCATTATCAAACATCTTAATTTTCCGTACTTTATTCATTCCCTCTTTCTCTACCAATACATAATCTATTGTGTGGAATATATTATTTCTAGACCATGTGTATTGTCCTCATAAATATTTGATAAATTTCCAATGCTCAAATTCATTTTCCGACAAAATTTCTTCAAAAGCTGTTCATTCTTATTATATACACCATCAATTTCTTGAATATGCTCATTCATATCCCCTATAACCATTATTCTCTTCCTCTTTTCTTTAAAACTGTATATATCCTTGAATAAGCATTCATATATGCTACTGTTCTACTCCATTATAGTTTGACTCTCTCCGGTAGCTATATAAACTATAGCCACCATCCATTCTTGTTTTCCCAACCTTATTTCAAACCACAAATGTTCTTGACATTTAACATTATTTAAATATTTTTTTGATATAATACCTATACCACCACCCCTTTTTTTTTTCTATTTATACCCTGCCATATCAAATCTTCCAGAATATGTTCTTCTCTTAGATGTGTTTCCACTACTGCTAACAACTCAAGCTCTTCGTTTTCAATTGCTTTGTTTAATTCCAGACACTTTTCTGGTCTCCTATCACCTTGCATATTCAAATACCCAATTTTAACATTTTCTTATTTCCTAACTACTCTTTATAAATTCTTTTGATTCTTTCTTTTCCATTATATTCATAAATAACTTGCTTACCATTAATTTTACACACCCATTCCCTCTCCATGTCTACATTTATATCTAAATCAACTAGTCTTTGCTCATTTCTTACATCCCATCTATTCTTTTTGATAATACTGCAATTTAAAACCCCACCTCCCTTTATAAGTTCCCTGAATTATAGTCTTTATATAAATCAGATTCCCTAAAACTTCAATTCCTTGTTTTCCTAAGTGCAATCCATCTTTACTATATAATTCTCTCTTTCCAATAAACCAATCCCATCATCCACAAACATAACATCATTTCTCTCACACAATTTTTTCAATCTCTCATTTATAGAACATGCCCTATCTAACAAATACCTCTTGTCAAATCTTGGTAATAATCCAACTATCCCTACTCGTCCTTTAATCTTACTCAAATTCCTAATCAATTCTATGTACTCATCCATTACTCTCTCTGATGTTTCTGACAAATTTTTAATTCCTACTGTAACATACACATTTCTACTACCTTTTTTTTTTACTTCATCTGTCACATCTCTAATTCTAGCTCTAAGATAGTGCCATCTTTAGTTTATTTTGGAAGTATTGCCCGAGTAATCCATCCTGTTCTAATTCTTACTAAGATTATTATTTTGAAAAGCTTGTAGAGAATAACTATTAGTGATATTTATGACTTTTTTTTTTTTTATCATATTGGACTTTAAGATTGCTATAGTTTTGATTTCTTATCATACTTTTGAGAATATTTATGCATTGACATGATGAATAATTGAATCTTAAATTTAGTGTCTCATTTAAGAGAACTAATAACAAGTTCATCAGTATTACTGCTTTTATTAAGTTTGGGTTAGAATAACATGAAGAACAGAAAACTTAATTTTTTTTTGTTATTGATATTAACAAAGAGATCTCCAGCAATAATTGATCCAGGAATATTTAGGTTTTGAGTTTGCCAGTTTACCATTATGCAGGACTGCGCAGATGGGAAGAATGTTTAATGAGTTGTTGAATAAAAATAATTAGATTTCACCAAGGTTAATAGATAAAAATAAAATCTATTGTTAAAGTATTAACTTAAACAAAAAAGGGCAAAACTTTCCTGCTTACACACTTTGTTATATTTTTCTTTCTAGAATAGTCTAATCTTCCAAAGACATTCTGATCATTTACAAATTTTGTAATATTTATTTATCCTAGGGTTTTTTTTTTAAGAGCAATGAAATATACTATGAAATGTCTTTTCTTAATAAATAAATCATGTTTTAATCTTTTTCTCTGTATATTTCTGAATAATTGTTATCATCCACTTTAAATATATCTCTTGCCCCTACTATCATTTTAAAATCTAAACTACTTTTCAAATAATGCTATAGCTAATCTATTTAAAATATAACTTCAAGATATTCCGTAGTGCTTTAGCCTAGACCATTTTTCTACTGGAATCTTAACTATTAAAAGAAAATTAATGGTCATTTGATAATACATTGTCTAATTATCCATACCACTCTATGGCGCTGTTGCTAGTGAAAAACAAATAGATATAACGTTACCGGGCTGTTTTTACATTTTGTTTGATTTATGTTTTTAATTTTTGGATTTGCTTGATTTTGATTTTTTTGTTGTTGTTGTTGTTGCTTTTTTTTTTTTTTGGAACCGGTTTGATGTATATTTCTTAAAAATAAAATAATGGGGTTTTTTTTTTTTTTGGCTTTTTAAAATATTCTGTCTTTTTTTAAAAAAAAAAAAACAACAAACATTTCTTTTTGTCCGGTCTTTTTTTTTTTTTTAAAGAGTCTTTTTGATTGTTTTTGAAGAAACTTTTTGTTATTTTTTATCGAGAAACAACAAGGCTTTCTCGACAGACCTCTCTAAGACCTGTCATCATATTCCTTACGATGTTTTGACACCTTTCCAACTCAGCTCTAATACGCTTCATTGTAAGCTGATCCTGGCTTCAAGAATAAATTAGCCATACTGCTTGCGAAAAAGCAATTCGGCAGCCCTCAAATAACCATTTTGTGAGCGAATGGAACACCTTCGTCGACATTGACGCAATTGACATTCCATTTCAGATGTTTGACAACGCCTTAATTTCATTAAACAACCACAAAGACAGTTTTTCTGGGTGGGTAAAATATTTTTTTTTGGAGGGCTGAAGGAAGGCCACACCTCTGCTTCTGTAGCAGGTAAATCTCAAAACTACAACGCCGAAGGCCATCTGCCATTGAACTGTTTTGATCTCAAAAAACTCTCAGAAAATGTGTGAATTCTGACCCCTAACAACGAAAGTAGGAGTGTTTGAGAATTCGTTACAATTTTTACTAACTCACATCAATTACAATATATTTAAGCAAAAAAAAAAATCCGTTCTAATATACTTTTCGTCATTACAACTACAGAAACCATATCATATGCTGTACAATAGTCAATAGTAATGTCTATAGAAAGTGTCGCACACTCATCGCTAATAATGTTCAACATGCTAGAGGTGTTGGGGTAAGGGTGCACTTCAATATCTTAGTGTTTGAATAGTTTACAGGCCGTAAGATCTATGAGCGGCCTTGATAAACAGCATATTTATGTGCTTTAGTGTAGCAACAGCGCCATCGCGCGGTGTGGATCAATAGACAATTTATTACCGGTCATTTTCCTAAGGCATAAATTTCATTTCACCTTTCTTACAATTTTCAAATCTTTCCTCATCACAGCCTTTAATAATGCATGCTTGGTTATCTTTTGAGAAAATCTCTTAGTTAGTTAAAAATTCTCATTAAGTTTTACTGTGATCTTTTGGCTCATTTTAATAAGGCATATTTGATCATTTAGAAGTGTGATAGTATGCAGGCACATTCTGAGTGCAATGCACCAAGGTGGCACACTTTAGGAGCATTACAAACAACTTATCTTAATAAAAAATAATTTTAAAAAAAGGATACTTCAATTCTTGGATTTTGCTGATGTTAACTGATTGTTTTATTATAGGTGTTATTTATTTGTTTGTATTGTTTTATCAGTTCGACTAGGTCTATAAAAAACACTAACAGCTTTATTGCTGTGAAGTTTACATGCAGTTTGATCGCTAGAGCTGCAAGTGCCAGAATCGATCCTGGAACTTCCTGATCCCAAGTTGGACGCTCTACTAATTGTATCAAATCATGCAGGTCTATAATAACATGTCTATGCTGTATTTGATATTGAGACATACAAATTTATTGTTTTCCTGAAGGGTTTGTGATGATGGTATTCTAGCTGTAGTCCAATATAAAAATACAGATACAATTTTATTGTATTTGGAGCTGTTTCATCAACACTTTTATTGTACATGCATATACAGCCAATATTATAGTTTAATTAACAAATATCAGAAATTTATGGTATAAAATTGCTGTGGGAAGTCATCTAGTGATTGATCCATAAATTAACTTTACCTTAGAATCGAATGAAATAAAAACAATCTCATTATTCAAACTCATATGCACAGGTTGTATATCACAATTAAACTTAAAACTAAAAGAGTCATTTACATTTTATTTTTTTTATTAAGAGAAATTTATTATGCTGTACAAACCTACATTTTGCCATTACACACTATTACAGTATAATATAAATTGTTTATTTTGTTACTCTATGGTTTCAGATGTGGATCATTCAGCTTTAATGTATTTACTTCTATGTATGTAGTTACTTTTCTAGCAGTTCAATTTTGTAGATTTAGCAATTGTCTTCTTTATTTGAAGTTTCTCCAAGTGGCATTTACCAAGTAATCTGGAGCTATTAAATTATCTCATTGTTTGATTTTTTCTATGATTTTTTTTTTAGTTCCATTCCTGTGGATCGCCCAAATTTCACAATAGTGATTTTATATCATATGCACCATAATGCGAAGTACATGAAGATTGTAAACCTTATTTCTGCACAAACGCCTTGTTTGATGCACTGTTTAATTGGTATAAATTATCCAAATGGGTATTCCATAGTAATTTAATTTATTACAACTTATAAATATGTGATCGATGGACTCCTCTTCCCTGCTGCACATCTGGCACATAGGATCTATCTTCTTTATATTTCTTCAGTGTGCTAGGTAGATAATTCATGAGAAGAGAGTCCAGATTATATTTGATTATAAAGTCTTATTACTTTGGTTCGATGAACTAATAACGAGATTTATATATTAGTTGCTGATTGGTGATGTCAGTTTTTCTATCGATTATGCATTTTTCTCCATTTAGTAATTTATATGCTGTCCAGTATTTTACTTTATTTGTGATTGGGCTTTCTTTTATATCAATTACCTTTCTTAAAAGTGTAATATAACAAAAAAATTATATTAAGAGAAAATAACAGTCAATTCTGTTATATAATAAATTTTTACATTATATCTTATATGAAAATTTCAATTTATTATTATTACGATTTTTTTTGGAAGGGCGACAATATAATTTTGCACCTAGATGTCACAAATCCATGGAACAGGCCTGATTATATGTGCTTATAAGTGAATTGGCAAAATTTTGTGTACTACCCTTATATAGCTTTTCACTTTTGATTTTACTATTTTCATAATGAACAAAAATGGAAGTTGAGAATCGTGCTTTTAAAAGAGAATTGTCTGATTTAAAAATTTGGCATTATATTTTTATATTATTTTTTTAATCCATATATAATATATATTTCTTTTCAGTATTCTGAAACCTTATATTGCCTTTTTTTTTTTTTTGTACATAAATTTATATAATCTTTTATCAATTTTACTTTCTTAATAATTAATCATTGGTGATTTGAATATCAATTTTATGAGAGTCCTTAACTACATATTTTGAGAATTGAATCTGATCAATTTCTCTACCTGTCATATACTAATCTTAGAATACTGTATATGTTTTCTAACAATCTGCACTTCATTTTTTTAGAAAGCATTCTTAATTATCTATAATATAGGAGAATAATAATCTCTTTAGAATTCCATCTTACAACTGATAACATCATTATTTTTTGTGATATTTATGCATGCTTTCATAATTATAAAAGTTTAAGTTCACAAGTAAATGATGTTCCACAAATATTTTTAGATATAATATCTAATAATTATCTAAAATGGTTTCTATAAAATCCATACAAAATCATATTGAATGAAATTGTATAAACTAAATCCTTATTTCCATCTCTCAGTGAATTAATCTGTAATAATAATAATGAAAAATTATATGTAATAATGAATGGAAAGTGGAATTGCTAAAAAAAAAAAGATTTTTTTAAAAATATGTGGTTGATGGTGGGGATGGAGGGTGGAAGTGATTGGTGGAGCTTCAATCCAAGAAAGTTTAGTTCTTAAGTCCACCATTCTCTCACTGTGTGAATTCGTAGTGCAATATATTCTCTAAAAGGAATTTATTAAGTTTTTGGTTGCAGAGAAATTTAAATAAAGATGATTTTTAATAATATATTCAATTTATCTAAAATCTATGTATTTATTTTAATTTTATTATAGTTTGATGAAATTAAAGTTTCAACAAATCATGCTTCCGATGCCCCTGCTCCTAATTTAGTTTTTGAAGTGATCTATAATTCTGCTTATCAAGATAAATTTAATGAAATTTGCGATGGCTATGAAACTTTATTTGCTTATCATGGTAGCAGCTTGGAAAACTTTTATTCCATCTTACATAACGGCTTGCATTCACACCTTAACAAGGTATAACACTAAATTGTTTTATAAATGATTGTATTTATATAAATTGCTAATATATATGTACAAAAAAAAATTATTTATGTAATAGTTATATATAAATTTTAAATAGCCCATTTCAGAACAAGGTCTTTGCAATGTTCTCCACTAAAGTATCAATAAAAGAGAAATCATTACTCACCAGACTTTTCATTTGAAGTAATATATATGTGAGCATTTTTTCACTCTTGTTTTATCTTCTAGCCAAAAATTTGTAAATATTTCCTCAATATTGGATTATTAGTTTGATTGGCTATAAGTAGCCTGAAAAAAAAATCTTACATCCAATTGGAATCTTTAAAAAATGTTCACATGATACTTGATCATGATTCAAACTTAGATCACAGATATGCCAGAAAGATGTACTACCACTGCACTACAAGTCCTTTAATTGCTTAGGTATATTAATAATTTTTATTAGTCATTCATTAGACAAGAGATTATCCACTTTATGAATAATATTTTTGTAAAGTAATTTTCACTACATCACTTTCATGCAAGCTAGGGACCAGTTTCTGTCCACTTTTAACGCCTTGTAGAAAGATGTAATTTTAACTATGTGACCAAAGACATGTAAAAAAGTTTTGATTCCCAAGATGTACATTTTGTCCTGAAGCAGCACTCATCAGTTGACCCAGATCACAATCTCTTACACATATTATTGTTCAAAACATATAGATAGCCAATTACAACAGTTTAACTGATGTGTCAAACTTACTGCCCTCACAACTTTGACACAAACCACTTGATGGAAGGATATTATTAATTTTTATTAAGTCATTCATTAGACCAGATATTATCCACTTAATGAATAATATTTCTGTAGTGTACTTTTCACTACATCACTCTCACACAAGGTAGGGATTGGTTTCTATCCACTTTTAACACTTTGTGGAGGGGTCTTTACCTTGGGTGAGAGTGGTGTAGTGATAATTACACTACAGAAAAATTATTCTTACGTGGAGATAATTTCTGGTATAATGAGTGACTAATAAAAATTATTAATATACTTCTATCAAGTGGTTTGTATCAAAGTTGTGAGGCAATAAATTTGACATTTACCAATTAAAGTGCAGTAATTGGCTATCTATAGATAGTGACGATGATAAAAGATATGTGTAAGGGATTTGGGCCAATTGATGAATGCTCGTTTAGCATGAATTGTGCATTTTGGGGGTCATACATCTTTTTTCACGTCTTTGGTCACATGTTTATGAATACACCCCTTCTTGAAGTGTTAAAAATGAATAGAAATCATTCCCTACCTCGTATGAAAATGATGTAGTGAAAATTACACTACAGAAATATTATTCATTAAATGTTTATGTACATGTTTGTATTTATAGATATAAACTATTAGAAACTTCTTTTTAGATTAACGAATAAATTTAGCTTTGCTATGTTCATGGTCTGAAGGATGCTGGAAATATTTCAAGTAGCTAAAAATTCTTAAATAAGTTTTTTTTTAGGTAACTCATATAGTTTGGTGACTAATGATAAATCTTTTTTTTTTTGGTCTTATAAGAATATAAAAAAGGTCATAGTTCAATTAAATGTAATATTTAACCAAACTTGAATAATATTTACTTGTACTGTATTCAGGCAAAACTCTCCATACAGTAGTGCCACTCAGTGGAAGCCAGAGGACTTGCACTGAGTGGCACTATTGTATGGAGAGTTTTGCCTGGTTTAATAACAGTTATGTGCAAGCATAAGAAATGGTGATCATGTGATCTTACTGTATTCACCAGTATTTTACCATTCACATATTATTTAAAGTTGTTAAAATATGGATGGAATTTGCAAATTTTGTCAAATTCTAAACAAGGCTTGGAATTTTATTTTCAATTAGTCTCTTATTTAATTATTAATCATAAAGGAATATCAAACTATTTTTATCTAAATGATAAAATAAGAAAAAAAACAAATCTTCATTTTAAGTACTATGCTGGGAAGTTTTTACTTCTTTTTTTTTACTATTTCCTTTATAGAAGAATGTAGAAAAACATTTGCTCTCCAGAGGGCAATTAAATAAATTTAAAAATTATTTTTTAATGAAATGGTTGTCTATATTAAATTGTTGAAAACTAAAAAAAAAACTAATATTTAAATTATATAAAATTCCAAATTTTTTGCCAAATTGTTCAATAAATATAGTATTTAATAACTAGGGTATTTTTAAATGATAAATAAAGTTATTAAATAAATAAAATACATTAATAGTTGGAAATATATAAGCATTTTTTGAACAGTTGCATTTTTTAAAAATATATCTATTTTTAAAAAAATCTATAGTAAAAAAAGAAATAAATGTAAAATAGTATAATGTTGATTGGATTTTTTTTTGTATCATCATTTATTTATTTAATAAATAGATTAATGTACTTTGAATTGATTAAAATAAATCTGGACAACTAGGAACCAAGCTTGAATTCTGTTACAAAGGCCGACTACTTATCACGAAACCTTTACTTAAATCCCACACATATGTATGAGCATGGTCAACATATAATCAACATACATATATACGGAAATATAGATATTTTCTATTTGAATTATAGATATTATGAGAAGACATTAAAAAATAATAATAATAATTTGAGTTAATAATATATAAAATGTAATTTGGAAATCTACTGAACTTGAACATTTTTTTATCATTGTAATAAATCTGTAATTAGGAGATAAAGACGTTTTCTGTATATATATATATTTGTTTTGGTTATTCGTCTTTCCACTGTTATATCTCAAGATTCTTGGAAAATCTACATTTACAATAAAAGGTTATTTTTTTCCGCTTTTGTTTAAATTTTGTAATCGGATAAAAGAAAGTGGATGTAAATGTACAAAAATAGTTTTTGATCAAAGCAGATAAACATCAGAAATAATTTTATTTTAAACCAACCTGATAAATAGTAAGAATGTCAATTAAAATATTATCAGATTGAAAATCGATTGTGTACCAAAATATTTGTATTTTTTTATATAATTGATTTAAAGAAATGGAAGAAGAAAGAAGATTAGAAGAGAAAGTTCATGGCATCTGAGGAGGTGGAGAGAGGTATAGAAAGGGCAGAGAAAAAATAGGATTAAGCTGCAAGAAAGGATAAATGAATATAGTAAGAGTAAGTGATATGAGCAGAGTGGGGTAAATCTAAAGCATGTTGGACTCCTACCTAATGCCCCATAAATGTAAATCATTGGAAACCCTTCCACCTTTCTATCGCCATCAAATATTGCTTTACAGACTTCTGCTGACAAATATAGGAAATCTTAAATGCGACTCTCAACGGAAGATTGGACACCGAGAAAAGAAACAGGAAAGAATGAACTGTTCATAATAATGAATATGGCCGGTCTTCTAAATGTAAGCTTCCAACTTGTAATCATCCATTCCCAGGAATAAAGGTTTTATTTCATTATATATATTCTAATGTTTTATATCTGTCAAATATGTCTTAAATATAATAGAGAATTTAAACATAATTAGTGCATTAATCATTATATTTAAATTGTTTGAGCATATTGTACCAATATTAAATGTTAGGGAATCAATAAATAAAAGATTTTTTTGGTCTTCTCATAATATATAAATAATTATTTTTATAGTTATAATCATGCAATTACTTGTATTATGCATATGTATGCAGATTTTGGCCAAAGTTGTGTAGAGGGTTTACAAAGTAAATAATTCATTTAGGTTGAGGAAATAACGGATTCTAAAAAATTTAGAATTCAATCTTATTAGTCTATTTTACAGAAAGATATAGGAAAGAGATTTTATATGTATCATAAAAATTACTCAAACAAAATTGTCATACCTTCTTACTCATGAACAATCTATGGCTCCAACGGTGCCATCAATGCCACCCCCTGAGATAGAATGAGTTGGGCAATTATCTCAAAAGAACATGAGAAATCAATGTGTAAATGTTACCAGTGTAATTCTTACTGTATCTGGTAGATTGGCATTTGAGATCGAAAAGTTAATGCTTATAAATACACCAGGAACAATTAAATATATCTATTTTAAGGGAGTAATTTATCAGGGAAAATATAATGAGTAGTTAGCCAGAATTATCTGAAACATTGGTAGTAGGCCTTTGCATTCTGATAATATTAGTTAATACAATTCAGGGTAGATTTGTTATCTGTATTGTATCTCCCATTAAATTTTTTTGTGATTAATAAAATGAATATTAAAGTCATATCACTAAATGGTGTGAACCAAGAATTTGATTACATACAGATTTGATGGTGACTATATATACAGATCACTATATAGATTAAAGGGAAAGAATAACTTACGTTAAATACGGGGTATGCCTGTTACAATGGCACCCAACAAGGGGTTTTGAAGAAAAGAGTGCAACTGAGGAGGGATGAAAGAGAAACTAATAAAATAAAATTAAGCAATAAATAAATAAGGAGGCAATATCATATTTCAGGGATTGGGTAGTGAGTTTTATCATGTTTGTTAATAAATAGATAAAAAAGAAATAAGTAGAAATAAAAAGGATAGGGAGACGTAAGTCAAAAATAGAATTAGTAAGCAGTTGTAGAATAAAGTAAAAAAAATGCAAGAAACAAGATCACAAAGCAAAAAGAAAATGGATCAAGATAATAAAGTTAAGGGAAAAGAAACAGGGATAATGGAGTTGATGGTAAAAAAAATTTAGGAACTCGAGGAAAGAATGACTCAATGTTTGGGGAAATACAAAGAAAGATTGATATGATATTAGAAAAAACAAGATAAACAATTTAAGAATTATAGCATTAGAAAAAGAACACAAAAAGAGAGGGGAAGAGAAAGTAAAAATAAATGGTATCCCTAGCAAAGTAAAAGAACAGACAGATGAAAAAGGTGAATTCGGAAAAAGAAAACGAGGGCTTAACCATAAGTTATAATATGGTGGGATGCCAACAATACATAAGTGGAGGATTGTCTCAGAATAGCATAAATCAGTTTTAAAGATTAGGACATTCATTGGACAAGTAAGGGAGGCCCCTGTCAAATATCTAAAGAGCCTGTGAAAATATTTCACTATTAATCTGATGTCAGAAGAAAGCAAAATAGTGATTGCATATAGCAACTTAGTAGGAAATGCTCAATTGTGGTAGAATTCACTGTTCCACCAACCTGAAATCTTCTGTGAATACCAAAATGGTGAGGGACACCTTTTGGTCAAAGGAGCATCAGGAGAGGTTAAGATATACAATGCAGGAAAAATTTAGGGTGGACAGAAATGAGAATTATTCTCAATATTTCCAGCATCAAGTAGTGAGTTTGCAGATCCTTGACACGTGTAATAGGATGGTAAGGCAAAATCTGCCTTTCAGAATCGAACAGATGACACTGGGAAATGGTACAAAATCAATTGAGGAAATGGCAGACTTTAATGCTAGAATTGGTAAACAAATGAAAGATGAAAGTGCTGTAGGTAATTTTGGTTATGGCAATAGAAATGAGAGAGGACATAGACTTGTGGAGTTTGCAGAAAAAGAAAAAACTTTATATTATGAATTCTTTTTTTGAGAAAAGTGTTAAAAGGGAATGGACATGTAAGCACCCAAATGAAGGTACAGCAGAATTGGATTATATTTTGACTAACAGAAAATACATATTAGACCCATAAACATCACATGATCACCATCTCTTATACTAGCACATAATTGTTATCAAACAAGGCAAAACTCTCCATACAATAGTGTCACCCTATGCCAACCAGAGTAATCAATGGATGCCAGAAGGCTTGTGCATAAAATCCCTATCTAGTACCTACCCATATGACTGTATAAGCTATTGAGCCTAGATTGAAAATACTGTTGTGTTTTCAATTTCATTCTCATAGTTTTGTAGTTAAGTAGTATAACGGAAATGGTTATTCGTACGGTTGCTTAATTATTTGTGTATTCAATTATATTTATTTCGATTATTTTATTCTATATTATACTTATTTATTATATTTTAATTCTTTTCATAACTTATATTTCCTATCCATTTATTGTTTTCAACTTAGATTCTTTATTATCTTATTCATTATTTTAACCAATGCCGTTACAATACAAGCAGAGAGCTAATACAGATACAAACTTAATTTCATATCTATACCCTTGATCGAACCCCAAGGCAATACGTACATATTATCTTGGCGTTATTTTTCCCGACCAAGATACCCTCGGCTGCTGAACAACGCAAACTATTTCAAAGAAACTTAACTAATGTCCAGCGCTTGCTATTTATTTTTTAGAATTGGGATTTCGCACGAACAAGCAGCACATGAATATCTTAAACAAATCAGTATGCCCCTTTAATTACTACTTACAGTTTCCCCCCTGTCGTAGCTTGGTGATAGGAGAATAAAGCGAGGATACGAAATTTAATGACAAATATGTTTAATAATAATATTCACACTTTATATAAAAAATTACATTATAATAATAATAATAATAAACACACACTTATAAAATACATGGCTATAATAAACATATGAAACTAGATCAGATATAAAAGTTCTTAAAGTCCTGTTGATAGAGTTCTATTTTTCTCAAATCATTAATTTTATATTTAGTTATAAATAGTAGACAAATGAAATTGCATGCATGCTTTTACCTAGGCTTTGTTGTAATTGTCCCATGGGTATTTCTCCTGAGTGTTCTTGATTAACTTCCTCAGATTGTGAGGTTAATTTCGTTCCAGTTTTTGCTTGTTGATTCCTTAGGTTCTCCATTAACTTCCTCCGTTTGTGGGGTTATTTTCATCCAGTTTGCTGGTTGATTCTTTAGGTTGAGTTTCATCGACAGCTACAGAAGCAGCGGTCCCTCTAGCAGGTCAGGAAAGATCTTACATTGCGAGTCAGTGATGAGACGGCTCGAATTCGAACCTACGTCCCTTTAACGCCACTAGCCATGCACTTCTTCCATTTTCTTTTAGCTGTTGCTTCTCTAAAGTCTCTACTAGCAATGCCAGACAAAAATTGTAATTTTATTAATCTCTTTCTTTGTTTGTTGTTTTTAAAATTTTTTAATTAAGACTTAGATTTCCAACCAATTCTTATCATTATGTTTCTTTATTTAATTAGTGGCTGGAATGTAAGTCCCAATTAATTTAACAGATCAGGCAAAGATCTTCCGTTGATAACATTTCTTTGTCCGTGGAATTTAATTTGTCCAACAGACTTTCACACCTACGGCCATATTGTTTCTTTTTATATATCACATATTACATTTATTTTATTTAAAGTTTACAATTCATTCATTTTTTTCTTTCACATTTACGTTTTACATTTATTTTAATTTGTTATAATATATTTTTTTTAAAAGAGAGAAGAAACGCATTTTTTTTATGCATCCACTTCCCCTCTCCCACAATAAACAAAAATAACTTTCTAGCATTTCTTACAAGAGAGACAGAGATGCATTTCTTTATTTATGCAGCCCCCCTCCCCTTCTCTTACTATTACAAAATCCACAGTAATTTTGACATTAGAATTTCAATTGTTCTTTTCCTTCCTTTTTCTTTAAAAAAATTTATTAGCTAATTTATTTCACCTTTATTACTTTCTAATTTTATTAATAAATATATATGTGTGTCGACGACTTTACGTGGTCGTCATAGTAGAGATAAAAGGTGGCTGCTGGAGGGTTGCATTGGATCCTAAGATCTAGGTGCAGTGCTTTCATATCCAAGGCTCCTCACTGATGAAGGCCACAAGCCAGAAACTAGTTTGGGATATTGGATGAGTAGGCACTAGATAGGGATTTTATGCACAAGCCTTCTGGCATCCATTGATTACTCTGGTTGGCACAGGGTGGCACTACTGTATGGAGAGTTTTGCCTTGTTTGAAAATACATATTTTAACATTGTAGTGATCATCAATTAGTAAGGTGTAAGTTACGTGTTAATGCAAAACTAGAGAGACAAAAATTATTAAGAAAAACAATATTTACAGTTGATATTCCTAATTTTCAGAAACATTCTAATGAATTTAAATTAGAACTTACAAATTGGTTTCAAGTATTAGTAGATTTTGAACATGATTCAGATTTGAATGAAATTAATATGAAAGTAACTGATACACTTTAAAAAACTGCAACCAAGATAGCTGGTAGAAAAAAGCAGCAATTGACCAATAAAATTTCTACTAAGACTAGAGAATTGATGAAGAAAAGAAGGAATATGAAGATATACAAAAATGATGCATCAAAAAGAATTGAATATCTCGAATTTTGTAAAATAGTGCGGAAAAGAGTTGAATATGATATAAGAAAGTATAACTATGAACCAGCAAGGAAAGCAGTAGAAGAGAATAAAAGTCTCAAGAGTGTAAAACAACATTTTGGTATTGGTAAAAGATTTATATCTGCAATAAGAAAAAAAGATGGAATTATTACTAAAAAGAGAGATGACATCATGAAATGGGTAAAAGACTTTTATCAAGAATTGTATAGTAATAAGAAACAAGTACCTCCTATATTTATTACATCTTCCGAATTGCCCAGAATTTGAAATGCAATTAAATGTATGTAGAAAGGAAAGGCTTCCGGTAATGATTAGAATTATAATTGATATATTAAAAGAAGCAGGTGAAGAAATAGAATTTTTTTTTAGCAAAGTTATATACCAAATGTCTAAATTACAAAGATGTACCAGATGATTGGAAGAATGCAGTATTAATATTTAAAAAAGGTGATAAAGAAGATATTAGAAATTACAGACCTATTAGTTTTATACAAAAGCTAAATTTTTACCAAGATAATTACAACTCGTCTACAGAGAACATTGGATTTCCACCAATCAAGAGAACAAGCTGGATTTAAAAGTGGTTTTAGTACAGTAGATCATATTCAGATACTAAGACAAGTTGTAGAAAGGACAAATGAATATGAATTGCCATTATGCTTTGGATTTGTAGATTATGAAAAGACATTTGATTCTATAAAAATATCTTCAGTGATTAAAGCATTGGATCATCAAGGTATAGATCCAGGATATTGTCATATTTTAAAGAATATTTATAAAAATGCATCAGCAACAGTTAAATTACATAATGATACTAGGAAAGTCAACATTGAGAATGGTGTAAGACAGGGTGACTCCATATCTCCAAACCTTTTTACAGCACTGCTGCAAGAAGTATTTTGTGAATTAAACTGCGAAGCTAAAAGAGTGAAAGTAAATGGAGATTAAGTCATTTAGATTTTGCAGATGATGTAGTTGTTTTTGCAAATAATGCTTTAGAGCTGCAGGAAATGTTGCAGGAGTTATCAGATGAAAGTAGGACTAAAGATAAATGTTAAAAAGATTAAAGTAATGTTTAATGGATTTTCTCATAATATGAAAATAAAGATTGATTATGAGTTAGAAGAAGTTAACAGTTACAAATACCTTGGTCAGATTATTAATACAGATGGAAACATAATGGATGAAATTAATCTTAGAATTAAATTTGGTTGAGGTGCTTTTGGTAGAAATAACTTGGTACTAAAAGGAAATATGCCTATGTGTTTGAAAAGGAAGGTTTTTAATAAATGTGTTTTACCAGTTCTTACTTACGGATAACTTGGACACTTAATAGAAGAGCAATACAGAGACTTCAGACCACTCAAAGAAATATTGAGAGCTGCATATTGGGAGTAACAAGAAGAGATCAAAAATGCAATATATGGGTAAGAGAACAAATAGGTGTTACTGACCTCATTGAAAAAATTAAATGACTGAAGTGGAGTTGGGCTGGACATATTTCTGGACAATTGAAAGCTTAAACTGGATTCCAAAAGACCTAGAAAGAGACCACCTGTGAGATGGATGGATGAAATAAGAAAGTGTACAGGGGTGATGTGGAGAAGAGAAGCTAAAGATCAGAGAAGATGGATTGAACTTGGAGAGATCTTCATCCTGCAGTGGATTGATAATGGTTGATGATGATGATGTTTATGCATATCTGGCCAAATTTATATAGAGTGTTTATAAAGTAAATAATTCATTTAGGTTGAGAAAATAACGACTTCTAACAAATTTAGAAATTGTTTTTATTAGCCCATTTTTACAGAAAGGTACAGGAAAGAGATTTTACATGTATCACAAAAATTACTTAAATGAAATTGTTATATCTTCTTACTCATGAACAATCTATGGTTTCAATGGTCCCATCATCACCACCCCCTGAGATACTGAGTTAGAATGGGTTGGACGATTATCTCACAATAACATGAGAAATCAACGTGTAATTGTTATTGGTGTAATTCTCACTGTATCTAGTAGATTAGTATTTGAGATCGATGAGTCAATGATCATAAATATACTAGGGACAATTAAATATATCTATACGAGTAGTTAGTAGTTAGTCGCAGTTATCTGAAACATTGGTAGTAGGCCTATTCATTCCGACAGTATTAGTTAATACATTTCAGGTTAGATCCGTTTTCTGTATTGTAACTCCCATTAAATTATTTTTTTGTTGTGATTAATAAAATGAATATCACTAAATGGTTTAACCAGGTTACACACAGTTTTGATGATGACTATATGTTCATCACTAGGTAGATTAAAGGTAAAGAATAAATTTTATACGTTAAATAGGGGGTATGCCCATTACACTACAAGAAAAATTGCTAAATCACTGTTGAAAGAAGTAATTTCTGAAACATTTGTCAGTTTATTCATGTAATTTGGCAGCATATTAAAAATATATCCTGCCCAATTATTAGAGCTAATAACT
Organism: Epiperipatus broadwayi; assembly: GCA_028023455.1. Lineage (NCBI taxonomy): Eukaryota > Metazoa > Onychophora > Udeonychophora > Euonychophora > Peripatidae > Epiperipatus > Epiperipatus broadwayi. The sequence continues at coordinate 1,776,626 of JAQFVV010012409.1, forward strand.
CCCCAGATTTATTTATCTATTTCTATATCAATTATGTAAACAACTTTTCTAAGTCTCTAATATTATTTAGTTTTGTGAAAACTATGCAAAAATCAAATTTATTGCATAACCCATTGAATGAGTATGTGTTATAGTAAATTACATTTTACTATTACAGAATGATTGCTTTTAATAAATTGATATTTAACTTTTTATATATTTTAGAATTCCTTATTTGGTGAAGGTACATATTTGTCCACTGAGTTAAGCATGGCATTGATTTATAGTCGAACGGGAAGCAATTGGAGCCAGAGTTCTTTAGGTGAACACATTAGTTGTGTAGCCATGTGTCAAATTATTGATCATCCAGATGTCAAATGTCTTGTCAAGGGTATGATTATGATTTATATAAATAAAATATAAACATTTATTTTATATATAATTGTGGGTATATGTCTATAGATTTTTCACTCTTTTATGTATTATACAATAATTATTCGACAAGTTCAATACTCATTATTTATTCACAAATCAAATTTCACTAAATATTTAAATAAGTATTAATCATTTTATTATGTTCAAATTATATTGTATTTATTCTTAAGTATAGGCTTTAAATTTAATAAAATTCACACATCTCTCTATTATTATTATTTGAGGATACGATACTGTCCTTTTTTTAATTGTTCACAGTCTTTTATTCACACACCATGCTCTTATAACTTTTAGAAATTACTACTAAAATCATGTTTTTGTTGCATACATATGGTGTAGAAATTTCTGTCATATTTGGTCAGATTTTTTATTTTTTAATTTGAGATTTATAAAAATTTTAAATTTCAATGAACTTGTTATATTTGTAATATATTTTACATTAGATAAATGAACTGCATAATCTAGAATAAAAATTTGTATAGAAATAGCAGTCAAGTAAACAAGAAATTCAAAATCTTCATCTGATTATTTGGTCCAGAAACTTATTTTAAATCAGTAGTTTCAAAATTCCTTAACATTGATTAAAATACATCAGTTTATATGATATAAAGCAAGTCTGTTTCTCTTCAGTAATGGTATCTACTGATATCTGTTATAGAAGAAATATCTAATCTAAATATATTTCAAAGGGAAAAAAAAAAGAAGATTAAGTCTAACAATATAGCAATTCAAGACATTAATTTTACACTTAAGATAGACAATTACTTTCTCCAGAATTCACTATTTTCTAAAGTCGGTTATAGATATTTCGGTTATCAAAAGAGCAACTGATCTTGTCCATGAGAAATATGTGAACTCATTATCAATATTTTATATTTCTGAGCCATTTAATACAATATGTTAAAAATTCAAAGTTTATATTATATGTATCATGAGAAATTGTTCAGATATCTGAAAGAAAAATTTTATAAATTTGTAAATACTTTGATATTAAAATAATTGTGAATTATATGAATGGAAGGACTAGGAAAAAAAAATATTGCTACCTTATTAGATTAAATATTAAATGTAATACATTTAATTTGTCTTTATAAGACAATAGTTTTTGAATTAATGTATATAAAAGTTTGTGTTGGCTTTAAGATTTTCAAATGGTGATGCATGAAATATATTTAGGGTCTAAACTGAATTTGTTATTTTTAGATGAAAATTCTTGAAATTGATCAATTAGTGAATTAGTTTTTATTCTTCTAATTATGCTCTGGAGTTATAAACCTGCCTTTAAATGTTTATAAAATATCGTTTGTATAAATTTAATTTAAAAAAAAGTATGTATCTATATGTGTGTTGGTCTGTATGTGCATGCACAATTATTAGAAGGAATCTCAGTGCTTCTCTGCAGGCATGACTTAAAAAATGATAAATGCTATATTCAACATAGTAATCAGATTAATCTCTCATAGTATATATATGTTTCAGATATAATTTCCCTTAATCATGCCTGCAGAACAAATGTCAGATTCTCTCCAATAATTAAATATAATCTCTATTCACGTGGTTATTTACATACATATACTATTTATTTTAGGAAAGGACAGTAGTTGTGCCTCTATTTTCAAATCGTCTGTTAGAGAAAGTAATGATGTTCTTGACAAATATTATGTAGTGAAAAATAATGACGTTCTCACTATCAGATATTTACTTATTTATTCTGATCCTCCTACTTCAACTCAAAGGTAAAAACAGCAGTTAGTATTTTATTTAAAAATAATTTTTAAATTTTATCTAAGAAAATGCTTTGATATAGAGTTTATGAAATTAATTTTTAGATAATGTGAAATGTTTACATATATATATACACACACATGCATATATGTGTATAAATATATTTTGTGGCTCCATCACAGTTTATGTTAAAATAAAACCTTGAATGATACTGCTAGTTTGATAGTAAATAGACAACACAGGTTAGTAATTACACAGCGTTTCAAGTAATATCATTCTCCACTCTTTTTCAGGTGTTGCTGGCCTATATGCACAGTGACAATATTTGCTTAGAAGTTGAACTCACACCTTTAGATTCTTGAATATCAAATTTAAGGCAAATGCTCTAAGCCTTTGACAGAATAGCTCAGTTGGTAGAGTGTTTGCCTTAAATTCAATATTCAAGAATCTAAAGGTGCAAGTTCAATTTCTAAGTGAATATTGTCACTGTGCATATAGGTCAGCAACACCTGAAGAAGAGTGGGGAATAATACTACTCGAAACATTGTGTAATTACTAACCTGTGTTGTCTATTTGTGTGTTATTCCTAACAAGTTGTTTATACTGCTAGTTTATTTAAAATTTTTATTCATGCTTTCATAGATCACTATAAAATAGAATGTTAAAATGTGGATTATTGTTATTTTGTATAATTTAATTTGGCTATATTTTCTGATGAAATCCAGATTTCTGGTTAAAATATTATAAAATAGCAGTGCAAAGAAGTAATGTTTTTTTTTTTTGTTTTTTTTTTTAAATATATATGTATTTGCTTTAATTAGCTTAATATTGTTTTATTATTTCTACTAATCTTTGAAATTATTCTGACTCCTATTGTTGCATTGACTATTATTTACATATATATGAGAAGAGATTGGTGATATTATTTTGGTCTTTCTGGTGGTATGCATGTGTATTCTCTCATTTTTCATTAATCTCATTTGATTCTCCAATCCTGCATTTAGAAGCTTCAATTCCAGTTCATTCTATCTTACTATATTTTAGATCCATCCAAAAGAAAAAAAAAAATGAAGACAGAAAACAATAAGCAGTTAAAAGTGAATTTGCAATGACTGCATAAACTAATGAGTGGAACACAAATACATCCACATATTGTACATATTGGTATTTATGGTGATAACCTGTGAATGTTTGCATTTTAATTGGTTGTAATTATTTGCATACTATTAATTATTAACATTTATATTGGGGATTTTATAAACAAGTTCATTATAGTTTTTTGCACAATACCTAATTAGACCTCCACCATTATTCTAACATAGGTAATTATAGAGTCTAGCTACCATTTGATTTATAAACATGTTATTATAGATAATAAATCTTTTTCAAAAACAGAAACAAAAAAGTTGTTAGCCGAGAGGTCATCGCAGCCGCCTTGCAAGCAAGTAGTTGGTTGCAGACGGTTGTGGGTTCGCATCCTGGCCGATGCTATGACATATCAAAAAAAAAAAAAAAGTTATTTATGCAGCATTCATTTTATGTTTTTTTTTTTCTAAAATGATAATCAATAAATGGCAGAAGAAACTAAAAAAATAAAGAAAATAAAAGTAAAATAGATGTAAGTACTTTAATATTGGAGTGTTTAAAAAGTATATGACTAATTTGAAAGTTGAATAAAAATTAATATTGATTATATTTGCTCAAAATTATTAGTAGCATATATAATTAGTGGTCATTGTTGTTTCTCTTAGTATTTTCATTTTTTGTTGTCTTACTGATTTCAGTTATTTAGGTTAATACAAGTTCTATCATGAACTTCTCATATCAATGATCTTTAACAGTAATATGATTTTCAAGCAATTGGAGACTGTGATGAGAAAAGCTTAGAACGTATGAATTTTAAATTAAGCTTAGCACACTTTCAATACCTACTTATGGTCTCATATTCATAGCCATGAATGTTGATTAAAAGGATGGGTATGTATAAGATATATGTTTATTTCAATTTATTCAAATGTATACAGTGAATTAGATGGTCCACTTTTTCAAGAGGGGGAAACAGGATTCCTTTTTGTTTAACTGAAATTTGATGAAATTATATATTTGTGGAATCACATTTCCATCCTTTAATTATATGCGTAGCAATTCTGGCTTCTTTCTTTTTTTAACTTGATTTCTAAATTTTTCTTTTTGCCTTTCTCTATTTTTTTTTCTTTTTGTAGATAGAATGGCCAGGATAGCTGATAATGACAATAATTTTTTAAATTATATATATTAAAAACATTCTGTTACATATACAGCAGTTTCTTCAAATATTTGAAGTTTCAGTTATCCATGATTTTTGAAAAATACAAATTAAATATTATAAAAAAGATATTTTTTAATATATTTTTTTGTTATATGTACATACATTTTGATATATATATAAACTGAGCACTGATTGTATATATATGTGGGAGATGGTGATCTGGACTAAGTAATGAGTGCTAATTTAGCATGAAGTATGCATATTGGAGATCATTTATCTTTTTCACATGTATGTGGTCATGTGTATCAGTTGTATAAGATAGATTGAATAGATGTAGGGAACTAGAAAGTTTGAGTTCAAGTCTCATAATATTAAGTTTAGTATAGATAATATTTATATATTAATATTACATGTTCAGCCTGTATTCTGCACATCCCTCTTCTCTATAATTAAATGGATATATTAAGGTCCTATGGGTGAAGAGTCAAATTGGCTTAAGGTCAACATGAGTATATGATTTTCATGTTGTCACTCTGTATATACATATTGAGATGCTTTGGTCTTGATGGTAATATTACTTAATGGTATTAAATAATTTAAACTTTAAATTGATGTAAACACACACATATATGATAGTTTATGAATTTCCATAAAGATTAAATCTTAGGACCATCAAGATATAGACACATAATATTGTGATATTCTAAAGAATATTTATTAGAATGCAACACGTGTGATTAGAATACATGGTAACATTAAAAAGAGAAGTGTGTATGATAGAGTGACTCTATATCTCCAAAACTTATTACAGTAGTTTTATAAGAAATATTTTTTTGGATTAAAACGGGAAGCTATGGGAATAAAAATATATAGAATTTATTTAAGTCATCTAGATTTTGCAACTGATATAGTTATTCTTTTAAATAAATGCTTTAAAGTTTCTGGAAATGTTGCAAGAGTTATCATATGAAAGTTAAAAAATGTGTCTTAAAAAAAAATAAAGATTGATAATCATGAATTAGAAAAAGTTTCCAACTACAAATATCTTACTCATATTATTAATACTAATGGAAACAATGAATAAAATTAGATCATAGAATTAAACTTGAATGGATGGTTTTTGGTAGAAATAACTTAATATTAAAAGGAGATGCTATGCCTGTATTTGAAAAGAATGATTTTCACTTATGGATCTGAGACTTTTTTTTTTCCTATGTCATGGCATCGGCCGTAAGGCAAACCTGCAACAACTGTCTGCAAGCAACTGCTTGCTTGCACGGCACCTGTGCTGACCTCTCGGCTAACAACGCTTGACCGTATCTGAGACTTGGATAGTTAACAGAATAGAAATACAAACAACTCAACAAAGTATGAAGAGAAGTGTGTTGGGAATAAGAAGAAAAGATTAAAAGTGAAATACTTGTATGAGAGAATGAACAAATGTCATTGGTATTAACAGAATTAAGAACTGAAATGAAGTTGGACTGGAGGATATATTGCAAGAAAAGATAATAATAGATGGAATCTTAAACTGGATCCCAAGAGATTGTAAAAGATTAGAAAAAGAGCATATGTGAAATGGATGTTGGTATGATATAGAGAACTCCCTCCTCCCCCCCACCTCTACACCACTTATTGTAATCTTCCGTAAATGATATTTTATTGGTTTATGATGTACAGAAGTTAGGGATCAGAGAAAATGGATTAAACTTAAAGAGACCCTCATCCTGCAGAGAATTGATGATAGTTGAAACTAATGATGTTGGAATGATGATAAACAAAATAAATGACTGTTAACTGGTGTAAAATATTTAATTGAAATTGTGTGAAGCTTTTAAAATAATATATTAAATCATACAAAGTGGAGATATTTTTTTGTTTGTAAAGAGGAATGAAAGCAAGATTTTCTTTCTTTAATCTTAATTTTAAATTTTTAAAAAATACGTTAAAAGATTTCTTTGGAGATAACTTTTTCCAAAACATGTTAACTTTTGTTAAAAGTTAAAGATTAATCTTGAAATGTACTTAATATACTTTTTTTTTTTTAATTAAAAGGATTTAAAATTTGTTTTTAGAAAAAATATATGTTTTATTAAAGACACATTTACAGTAATTAACATATTTATCAAACTTTCTGAGTGCATATGAATTGAAGAATTAAAAATTGATGTCAGTTTTTTTCAGTTTATAAACTGATCATTCCTGTATTTATTGGGGAATATAGCTTTCTAAAATAATCATTATGAACGAGTACTATGCTTGCCTGAGAAGCTTAGTTTTCATAAATTAATATTTGAGGTGAGTCATTGAATCATAAGTAAGAAGACCATAGCCTAGAAGTTAACGAACCATTCCCTACATTTCAACAATGGTTATCAGTTAAAAACTTAGTTGAATCAGTTACAGCTTATCTTGAGCAAATGGCTCAGAGAATATCAGATAAGTCTAATCTCAAACATGTTTGAATAACATGGTTAATTTTATCAGTTTGTCAGCTGAAAGATTATAGACAATTTGTCTCAAACTATGAATTCAGTCAAAGTCCCATTAAGAATTATATTTTAAGCAAGAGGAAAGCTAAAAGAAATTAACAATAATAAAACAAAAGGGTTTATAATTGCCATATTACTTAAAGAAATTTATGAATTCACCTTTACACACACATATTTACATTATAATCTAAAATAAAAAGCGAAAAACGGCTAATGGAAGATAAATAAATAGCCACCAAATTTGTAAACCCACATAGGCTAAACTCAGTGGGTTCCATAATATATGATATATACTATTATAAAAAGAGCCATAGGGGTAAGAATAATAATAACTAAGCATTGTAAATATACTAATTAACATTTAATAAATTTTAAAAGGATAATTCTGAATTCACTCTTACAAAATACAAATGCTCTTAATATTGAAAGCATATACCAAAGAATAGTTAGGTTATAGTATATTGTTTCTCATAATATATTTTTTATAACCCCCTCCAATATAATAACATATCTTAGAATCACTATTCTCAACATTTCATTACAATGATCTGATCCACAATTTAAAACTCTTGGTAAAGAATAATAATGTTTCTTAGGTTTTATTTGTGCCACTTTACTTTCCAACATGATTTCTTTTGCCACAAACAATATCTTTTGATCATTGATTATAATAGTAGATCTCAGGGTTCTTTATTAAAATTTTCACTCTTATTTTATTTGTGAATTATTAAATAATGAATAGCATCCTAGTGAAACTATGAGGAGACATATTCTTACCCCCTAGATAATGTCTACCTAATTTACAATAATAATAAAAAATTTAAAAGCAAATATTTTTAACTAAAATAAAATACATAGAAACTATTAATTTAGAATAAAATAATCTGCTAGGATAGGATTCGAATACCAAGAGTGGATAAGGGATTTTATGGCCACTCAGGATATCCTATTAACAACTCATGCTGATCTTTCTTATAACTTTAAGATAAATAATTTAAGCATTAAATTTATCATGAGTAAGCAAACAATTTTATCACAAAAGCGGTCTTCTTTTAATAATTGCACATAGATTAAAGTGATCATTTAAGATTAAGAAAATGAATGAATATTTTATTTCTTAGATTAGTATATATATGTGCTCTGCGCACAGTTAATGAAGCTATTAATAAATTGTCAAAATTTTTACTGCCAAGCGCTTTCGGGACAGTCTACAGTCCCATATTCATGGCGAGTTATTCTGTTAATAACTGTAAAACTATGCAAATTTTATGCAAATTTATATGCAGATGTTATGTGGACCATTTATGAGATAGGGAATAGCAGGCCTCTTTTCTGTTGATTGCCGATGGGTCAGCCGAAATGAAGTAAGCTTCCCTAACTTTACGTTTGGTGTCGTTTGTTTCAGAGCAAACGACACTGGCTGTAAAAGCATGTCCAGAGTTTCTTTCGTGTTCGACAAAAATCGAATTACCTTCATACTTTGTTTTGGTTTTATTGTAAAGGTATCGGTGTTGAGCTACTCTGGTGGCCTGCTATTCCCTATCTTGTAAATGGTCCACGTAACATCTGCATATAAATTTGCATAAAATTTGCATAGTTTTACAGTTATTAACGGAATAACTCGCCATGAATATGGGACTGTAGACTGTCCCGAAAGCGCTTGGCAGTAAAAATTTTGACAATTTATTAATAGCTTCATTAACTGTGCGCAGAGCACATATATATATATATTAATTTATTTAAGCGTTAATGAAGTAAAATCTTAACTATTTCTTAGATTAGGTACATTCTTAATATCTGTAGAACCTTCTAACAAAATGATTATTATTTTCAATTTTATGTACATGTATTCTTAATAATTAAAATAAATATAATTGTATCATTAATTATATAATGTTAAGATTTCTGGATAAGTTGTATGTGACTGAGATGATATTAAATCTATATAAATATTTGAAAACCAGGCACTTTTCACAAATCTGGAGCTTAATTGTAAAATAGGGGATTTGAACTCAGACTTTCAAGCATCCACCAACTATCCACACTATCTTATTCAACTGATACACATGACCACACACATGTAGAAAAGATAAATAATCACCAATATACATATTTCATGCTAAACCAGCACTCATCAGTTGGTCCAGATTATCATTTCCCACATATATATATAATCAGTGCTGTAGCATGATTTTTCAAGATGCTCATAATATAAGCCCTATTTAAAATTGTCAGTCAGATCGACAGATTTCATTCGTCAGTTGAAAAACATGCACATATTGAATTATATGAGAGGGGGGGGGACACAAATAACTGGAATTTTGTAATAAAAAATTGTATACATCTGGGTCTCTTTTCATGCGGTAGATAGGTTTCACAGAAAACTCGCATTAAAAAAAATCGCACAAAAATAAGATTTAATTTACCTTGAAAAATGTGGGATACATTCCGTAATTTTCAAAAATTGCATAAAACCAATGCAACAAGGTAAAATTACTTTAAAATTTGCATAAAAAAAAATAAGGAAATAAAATATGACTAATAAAAAATTTCAAATATTTGAAAAAAATTGATACAAAACAAACTTTTTTTACTCTTTTTATTAACTATTTAATTTTATTCAAAACAATATGTTTTATGTGTAATTTATTTTACATTTTTTCATACATATTTTAATCATTATCGCTATTTGACAATATGCGGGTTCATTTGTGAACTGGTAAGAAAGCAGATTGTCACAAGAGGAAATACAACTAGCGCCAACTTCGGTCTCATGCTGTTTTAATGGCTTTCTGTCGACAGTGCAATCAGTAGTTAAACTTTGAGACGATTTTACTAATTTTACTAATTGTTTATGAAGTTCGTGATATCCAGACTGCGATGTCTAGCTGTTAGAGAATGCATGTCCATGAGTGCAATTATATATATATATAACACGCATCCACAAGTATGTTAATAATGACTAACGGGTTAAATTTTCTTTTATACACATATATATGGAGAAACTTTTAGTCAGAAAAAAGTTACAAGTAAAAATATTTAAAAACTTTCAAAGATACGTTCTTTTTAAGTAGAAATTAAAGTTCTTAAATATTTTTACTTGCAAAAAGTTTCTCCATGTATATATGTGTATAAAAAAATATAAACATAAACATACATAACACAGACATACAACTATTTAGCTCTGGTTGAAATTTAAGACCTCATTCATAATTCATGTGATTAACAATAAAATGATGTTCCAATTGATTAGAAAGAAAGTTGAAGACTTTCTCGAATCATTTTTACTGTAAAACCAACAGGTTCCACTTCTGTTTCATTATCTTTTTCTAAATCTTCTATGGTATCTAAATTTATTGCCAAACCTTTTTCCAACAGGCATTTAAAGTATGTATGCGTG